>JAJJMB010005545.1:1824315-1898015 GCA_023531105.1 Papaver atlanticum | reverse complement strand
GCGAATGCCCAGTAGGAGTTATAACAATGACAATATAGTGTCTGCGCGAAATACAAATGGATAGACAAGAGCAGCAACAAGAACATTTATAGAGAAATGTAAGCCTCACATAATCAAAGTGACAATCACAGTTAACAGTTGAAAAACACAAGAAGCAACTTTACTAATTCCTTCATGGCCAGTTGCCAAACTCTTCAAATTTATATGGCCAATTGACAAAACTCTTCTAGTTCAATGGTCAGTTTCCAACTGCTCTAGTTTTAATGGCCAGTTGCCAAACTAATAATTTATATGGCCAATTGACAATCTAATAATTTGTATGGCCAATTTCCAAACACTTCTATTCTTAACGGCCAGTTGCCAATCTGTGTGGCCAATTGCCAAACTGTACTAATTTTCATGGCCAATTGCCAATCTCTAATAATTTCTATATGGCCAGTTTCCAAGGAAAACATCCACAATGATAAATCAAACAAGTACTGAGTTGAAGGGAAATATCCCCAAAGATCACCAAAATCCATTGTGCATTTCACAATAAAAGTCAATCATTTAAGTGGCTGTAGACAAGTGAATATTGTCTTGAAATTCGATAAAGCATTTCATTTAGTAAGAAGAAGATGATTACTAAAATCATTGACAAACCCTTTAAGAAGATGATTTCACTTTTATGAATGTACACATTTCAAAATGGGTTACCCGAGTGAATGGAATAAACTCAAACGTTCTCGCAAAGGTAATAAAAACTGAAGGGTCAAACCAATGGGACAACCGTTAGCATAACTAGTGAGACTTCAAAGTTGGCAGATCATTCTTTCTGTTTAATAAAGTTTGTATCAAAATCCAGCCAACAATTGCATTTCAAACTATATTACAAATCAGGGGAAAACATTCCGTGAACTAACATGGAAAGCACCTTTACGTTAATATAAGTAAATCAAGGAATTTTTGAAATACCCATTCATTCCTTTTTGCAAAATCATTTGCTAAAAAGTTCAAGATAGCAAGCAAGTACACAAAGCTACAGTATAAGAGAGTTAAGACTACATTTCCATTATAGAGAGAAATATATGAAAGAACTATCCAAGCCGAATATAGTAAAGTAGATTAAGATTTGTATTACCAAAATTTAATAGAAAGTAAGGAAGTTACTGTTTAAGGAATGAGGTTTTTGTTAAACTTTCAGCTAGTTTCAAATACAAAATATCATTTTGTCATTTTAACGAACAGTTGACTGGCTAGTTCAGAAATTCAGAATGAATGTTAGGTATCGATGGAAATCAAAACTTGAATGGTTATGTGGACTTTAAAATGTTATTAAAAAATTCATGACATTCGAATGTATCCATTATTCACATGCAAGGATTAAATACCAAAAAACATATGGTTTAAACCAAAAATTTAATTGTGCAAAAATCATCAAAACTCTAATGAAAAATAATTTGAGAGAGGTTTATGAAATGAAGTTGGAATTTATCTCAAATACCTATTTACTAATTTACATGAATCAGTTAGAAATATGGCAGTAGGTGCAAATTAAGAGAAACAGTAAACACCAAAAGCAATAGGCGTAAACAAAAATTGAGAGAGAAAGAACCCCTACCCATTGTAGAAGGAAAAGTCAGCTGAAAACGGTGGGTCTTGCATAATAAATTTGGATTTGAGAACTAGAATCCTTCCCCTGCTTAGAAATTCTTGTAAGTGGTAAGGTAAAGGCAGTGAATTGAGAACCAAAGATGTGTTCGAGAAATGAAGAAAATATATTTGGGTTGGAGTTGGTGACCGGCAAAAAGGCAAATTTTCCCTTAGATGATCTTGCCCAGGCACGTGGCTTGCATGCTCAAAATTTATAGACTTCTCCATGGCATATGCTATTCGAACACAATAATTTTACTAAGGGATGACCTAATTTTGTTAAAGCACCCATACTGGGTTTAGGGCACTCCCCCACATTATAAGCATCGGACGTTAGAAAGCATACGACACAACTCAACAAAAAGGGGTGGGCTCAGGCTCAAAGCCTTAAAGAAATTTTCACGGTGTTACATATAGTGTCTAACAACACTATGAATATCAGTTCTTCCACTGATAATGAAAGTAATTCTCGGAGATCTAAGTTCAGAAAATGGAATCCAAATGATTCTGACTCTCTGAAACGAATCTCAAGAGGTCCTCATCTTGCTTCTCGGATAAACTCTTCTTCAGGAAAACGTTCATTTAAAGAGGAATTTTCGAAGCTCCTTGTAACAGAGGAAATTAAATTCAAACCTCATAGAAAATGTAACAGAAGAAATAAGAGAAAACATAGACAATGTCACAAGAAAATTGATCTCGATATATCTTCATTTAATACTAGTGGTGAGACTGTGTATCATTATGTTGATTAACTTCGACAAATGTGTCCTTGAAACTAACTTGAGAGTTGCAAGGAATGATATCGAGATTGCTCAAATATGATCCTTGTTTGATTTTTTTTTTAAGTTACATCTCTTCTCATGAGAAGACGTAACCAGTCTTTCTTTTCACTATCAACCCGATAACCTCTTCTTGGTCCGGATACCTGTTCACGTATCGGAATTTAGAAGAGTTAAACCCTAGGGTTTCCTTATAAAAAGAGGTATAGAATTTCTATTGTTCTTAAACCCTCAGTTGAAAGAATAATTAAGTTGAGTTCTAGTTTTCCTCTCTGAAAAAGAATGGAAAGATCAAAGAGACCTCAAGAAACCATCGTTCTTGATGAGGATGACTTGAAGGAAGGAAGTTGCTGCCATGAAACGTGGCTGAAAAGGATTGTTTTAAGAAAAGAACATAACTCCTGGATTGTTGATTCCTTTAAAGATCTGACTCATGCTCAAATAAATGACTCTAAGATTGAAATTGCTAACCTCCGGTTGCAATTAAATCAGCTCATCGATGGGCAGTAAGATGATCGAAAAGCAAAAAGTCATGATTAGAAATTAGAAAAAGCTAATTTCAGAATATACGAAGCTTCGACAACATATTTGTATTGTAAATATGAAGGTTTGCGTGCTAAGTCAGGAACACAACATATCAACCATTCAACGGGTGAAAGATGTTGGTGATGAAAAAGCGGGGGTCTAACAACCACACCCAATATTTCGTTCGGCAATCTGTATGGAAAACTCCAATACAATTCCAAGAGAATCAACTAGACAGTCAGACTCCATCACGGAAAAGTATCCAAGAGTTATATCTCAATTTGTCAAATCAATCTGCAATCGAACAGAAAGAAATCTGTGAGCCGGATCGATATGAGAAATAACTTGGATGGTACCAAAGACCAATATCCAAGCATCAATCAATTCCTATCCAACAAGCAAGGTCGGATTTACCAATTGATTGAACTACGCACAACCTGTGATATTTAAATTATATAAAATATAACGCGAAAAAGAAATAACACAGATACCATAAATTTTGTTTACGAAGAAACCGCAAATGCAAAAAAAACCCGGAACCTAGTCCAGATTGAACACCACACTGTATTAAGCCGCTACAGACACTAGCCTACTACAAGATTAACTTCGGACTGGAATGTAGTTGAGCCCTAACCAATCTCACACTGATCAAGGTACAGTCGCATTCCTCACGCCTCTGAATCCTAGCAGGACTCTACACACTTGATTCCCTTAGCTGATCTCACCCACAACCAAGAGTTGATCAAATCAGGGTTTACTTAGTTAGCTTAGAAACAAAGCATTCATTATTCACCGTTAGATGAAATCCTGATTTAAGATGTAAGCTAAGTTTTGCTTAAAACCAAAGCAATATCTCTCCACTGTTAGATGGACTTAACTTGCCACAAACAAATGAAATATACTTCATTTAGATATGGGTAACCCTACCTAAACATGTACATAAGATTGGCTCAATAATAGTTAACCAAAGTTAGTTATATGAACACTTTTGTCTAATCCACATTCATCTAACACATCTAGTTCAACTATGATGATCAATCAATCATGAATGATAACCAAAGAATCTAATTGTGTTCTTCATAGAGTTGTTAAATTGTTAACAATCACATAGAAGTATATATGATCCAATTGAAGCAAAATCGGAATGATTCGAAAGAATCAATTCATGAACATTTAAGCCACGTTTTTGCAAAGATTGCATTCCTTATTATATAAATTTATTTGTTCATGAGTATGAAATCATACTTTGCCGATTTTAGAACTTGAACCACTTAAGTTTGCAAATTGGTACGCAAACTTAAGTTCCGGACATTGGTCATGAACCAACAGTTTGCAAACGGGTACGCAAACTTTAGTTACGGACCAAACTCAGGTGAATAAGTTCGCAAACGGGTATACAAACTTAGTTCCCGGACTTCAACAGTTAAATCAGTTTGCGAACGGGTATGCAAACTTAAGTACCCTGACTTAACAGTTGAAATAGTTTGCGAACGGGTATGCAAACTTAGTTTCCAGTTCTGACTTATATCAAAACAGTTCGCACACTTAATACACAAACCGTAATGTATCCAGATATGGGTTTTAGCTCTTAACTCCCATTTCAATCATTGAAACATTCTTAGAAGACGACAATGGATGTCTCACACACACCATTAGCTAATAAGCAATTTTCAAGTGATCGAATGATCAATACGAAAATTTCCAAGTCGACATCAAATGACTGTCTTACACAAATCATGTAAGATGTTTCAAGGAAATTTCCACATGATCATCTTTTAACATAATTTAAAGAATAATGATGAGTGTAACTAAGACAAAAAGCTACCAACACTTATTTCGAGAAATAGATAAGCTAGTTAAACTCAGCTCGAAATATCAAATGTGTATGATACGAAAGACTATATCGTATACGACTTTTGTTTCAATAGGAGATAAGTAAGAATAGAATAGACTTCTAAGTGATAGATAAGTTTTAGTCTCCACAAACCTTTTGTTGATGAAGTTCCTTCGAGTTCTTCAGTAGATCTTCGTCTTCAGTTGTAAGCGTCGTGAAGTCTAAAGCTCAACTATAAAATTTATCATAGTCCGAAACTCCTATAGGTAGACTAGAAATCAAGACTATAGTTTTGATCAACTAACTTGACAAACAAGCTTGAGATAGCAACGCTTGCGAGTTTGACTGAGCAATGCTCTAACAAGTGATTCATTATTCGATGGATTTGCAGAAAGGTATGAAGAAATTGATGAAGTCTAGAATATTTTTTATTCTTTTTATTTCTTTTCTTTTGTTTCTAGGAAACTTCTTGTGATAATTTATTCTTATTTGAGAAGGATAACTAGGGTTTGGTATAGAAAAAATTGTGATTACACAAGCTATTTCCAACGATTTTCATCTTGCATGTTTTTAGATTTATTTATTTAAATTCTAGAGTTGTTGGAAGATGAACTTGCAGTATGTAATCATTATTGGTTTAATTATTGCAAAAGTCTTATGAAATATATGTGCCTTTACGTTTACGTGAATCGAGCTGATATTTCATATATGCTCAGAAGTTAAATCTATTATGTTTTAATAAACGAAAAATAGAACAAACTCTTTGAGAATTTTCTCACAGTATTGATATACTCGTGATCACACTTATGTGTTTTTACTGCTTGACACACTCCGTAAGATTTTCTCATGTTGAGTCATATCGATCAAAATTATCTTTTGTCTGTAACTGGCGTTGAGATTATTCTAAGTCGATTTTCGGATACAAATCCTTGTGATTTGTTAATGTCCAACAAAATCCTTCTTTTTCATAAAGCAAGGTCACTCATGTTGTTCTCCTGGGAATCACATCAAATGGGGGAGAGTTCTTAAATGAACTTGTGCTTAATTGCTATATCTTTATGGTGTGTGTGGCTGTGGAATTTGAAAGGGGGTGCTTGTATCTTATTAATCTCCTAGATGGGCGTTAAGTATTTTCTTACTATGTGATATCATCTAAAAAAGTTGATATGAGGAGTTGCATTTTAACTATGTTATAATGTGAAATCTCAAAACTTTCCTACAACTTGACATATCTTTTAGTTATATTCATTACGATCTCGCGATTTTCGTACTTTGTTAATTTTATTGACAAAAAGGGGGAGAATTATTTAGTAGTTTTATACTACATCATATGGTTTATGGATCATTATGTAAGGGGGAGTGAATCAATAATCTATAGGTTTCACCTATTATGCAAAAAATGTAAGTATTGATTAAGGGGGAGAAACATATCACCGTAGTATTACTTCAGAGTTGGGATACAATTGAACTTTGGAGAAGGAATAATACTATGTTTCTGTATAACGACGATTGAGAATATATTTTTTCAAAAGTTGTTATCGGTATGGAATCGGTTCTTCAACAACAACGATGTTGAGTTGAACAAGTTCGGAATCATTGCAACTTGAAATTACGAAGAGTTCAAGGAGTTGAAGATGCCAAGGAAATCAAGACATGTTGGATTCGAGGAGTTGTCAAACTTTATGTTTTATCCATATGTATTGATTTTGTCACTAAAATTGACAAAGAGGGAGATTGTTAGAGCATTGCTCGGTCGAACTCACAAATGCTGCTATCTCAAGCTTGTTGTCAAATTTAGCTGTCAAAAGTATATCTTGTTTTCTAGTCTACAATTAGTTAAGTCTCGGACTAGGATATAAATGTAGTTGAGAAATAGTGGATCACGGCAGTCATCATTGCGTTCTACTGTTTGAAGGCGAAGATCAACCGAAGCTTTTGGAGAACTTCATCAACAAAAAGTAAGTGAAGACTGAACCACCTATATCTCAAGTTATCTTCACTTTTCTATCATTTGAGACGATGTCTCATAACTAATTAGACTAGTATGCGTAGACAAGAATTCCGAGTCAAGTTTATCTTGATAATTAGTTCTCGAAATATAATGACTAAACTTAATGAACATTTGTTCATACTTGATGAATTTCGATTAAGGACAATTTATTGTTCGGAATCAAAATCATGATTCAAGTTTTATCATTCGGAGATAACCTGGAACAGTGATATGTGTCATTGATGAAATTCAGGAATGTTTCGAATCGATTTAGAGAGAAATATAGAACTACTATAGATTCAAATACAAGATAGTGTTATCAGTCTTACAAACTGGGAAAACTGTTATAAGTCTGAACCAGTTATACATGTACTCGTACACATAGCAGAGTAGCTATATATCGACTTACATATTTGTGATACACATATTTTTATGCACATCATACGAAAATCTGTTCAACTCGTGAACCGGATCGGTATGCATACTCGTATGCAAACCATTTTGAAACTGTGGTTACGGAACCGGGATTAGTATCCAAACCGGTACGCAAACTAAAACAGTTCTCTGTTCCCGAATTTTGCTTTTTGAGGTCAATAGAAATCTACGAGCTGAGGATAAATTTGTTTGGGCAGCTCAGCCGGTTTATAAGCACGAGGAAGTATGATATATTTGTTTGAACATCTTTTTGCTTTACAATTTCGCTTTACAAATTTACAAGTCCGACTTTGCGCCATTATGGCAGAACTAAATTGTAAATTGTGAGTACAAAATTTAGTTTTGCGTCAATTTTTTCGGTCGCTGTCCCACCGTGGCAACGGTCATCTAGTTTATTGAGATGCTACAAGGGCATATGTGGTAAATTTTTTGTTCTTTATTGACATGACCTTACACTTCAACCGAACAAAAAGACAAATCACCGGATACTGAGCGCTGTACAGACGAGCACGAGCTCTTGCTAATACAAGAAAATGGTGGGAAAAACAGCGAAAATGGGTTTCAGCCTCTCCACCAAAAAGCTCTCTCACACCAGTAGATAGTTGGAAGGAGGGATAGTGAGAGACTCAAGAGAGAGTGAAAATGGAAAGAGGGTTGGAAACCAGAGAAATTATCAACATCAAAGAGAGACAAGAAGAAGATGAAGAAGAAGAGGAGAAGATTTGCAGGATTTGTCATATCCCTGGTGATTCTGAAAACCCACTTCAGTATCCTTGTGCTTGTTCTGGGAGTATCAAATTTGTTCATCCAAAATGTCTCCTCCAATGGATGAAGCAACGCATCACTCCTGCATGCGAGGTTCACTCTTTCTCTCTATCTCTGTTTCAATTTGTTGGTTAGGGTTTTATTTTTAGTCTAATTAGAACAAATTTGATGAAACATGTGATTTTTTATTTATTTTGCCTTTTTATGTTGAATTAGTCCTATGGTTTTGGCAGGTGTGTAAACATAAATATTCTGTATATCGTGTTTATGCTGAGAATACACCAACAAGACTACCTCTCAGAGAGTTTGTGTGTGGGATTGCAATGAGAGCATGCCATGTTCTGCACTTCTGTGTGAGGGTTTTTGTTTCAGTTTTTTACCTACTCTTTATTGCACCCTTGCTGGTAGTTTGGATATGTCGTTTGTATTTTGTGAGGAGCCTTTCTGAAGTATACAAATTAGTTCATAGTCATATGTCTCCTTCAACACTTATGATGGACTGGTTGTATGGAATTGGTTCTCTGTTAGTTGTGAGGACGGTACTGGTATTGCATGGCTTTAATTTGAATCTGGAAATCAGATTTGATGTTCCTCTACGTGTTCAGTTTGCCAAGGATATAAAAAGAGTAAGTTTCGTTCCTTCTGTTTATGTTACTATTACCAGAAATTCTAGATTCAATTGGTTAGGCTTGTGAGTTGTTTCCTAGTGTCTCAACATAAATAAACAAATATTGCACCAGAATGTAATTATCTCTTACTGGAAAAGTTCATGATTTTTTCCTAATAACTTAAACATATGCCGTATAATGCAAAAATGGATAAATCTTGTTATAATATGTGAATGATTCTGTTATCCGACTAAGACCACGTAATTACAGAGAAGAAATACTTCAATAATCTCAAACTATTGCTGGTTTAAAGATTTAACACATTAGAATTCTGAAGTTATATTCTTGTTCTCTTTTGCAGTTTCTGATTACCTTTTGGGGGCTGAAATTCGTGCTGTTCTCGTTTGGACGAATTATACTGCATTGTCTTTCCTGGTTTTTCTATGGAGCTTCGTCGATATTCATGACATTTACAAAGTCAGCACTCCATAAGGAAAATAACTCACTAAAGAATGCCGTTACAAATTTATCGGCCGGAATTCAGAATGATGGCCTGCTTTCATGTGTTGTAGAAGTGGTTGCTGAAAGCTTGACAGCAAACAGTATTGGACAAGGAGAAGCCTCAAGCAGCGTAGGCAAGCCACTTTTAGTGTACCGAAGCTCATGCGTATATGATGTTATTACTCTTGCTACTGGATATATGGTTGTTCTGCCCTTGGTCTGCGCTGCCTTTGATATCCCTATTAGAACTGTTGCATCAAAGATACATTACTATCTGAGGAAATTCCTGACAAGGATGATTTATCCGTTCTTTCTGATAATTCATCTTGGGGTTCTTCCTTTGGTATATGGTTGGTGGCTGGATATATGTACCATTCGGATGTTTGGGAAGTCAATTTCAGATAGGGTAGAATTCTTTTCAAAATTCCCTTTATTAAGTTCTTCACTGCATTGGGCGATAGGAATCATATACATGTTCCAAATACGCATTTATACTAGCCTTCTTCAAAGGGTATTATTCTTTAGCCTACTTGATAAAATTGACATCGTTATTGTGTAATGACCAGTTTCTTTTGTAGTGTTTTGTAATGATATATTATTGCCTTTAACTACTTGTTCAGGTTTTGCGTAAAGAAGTTCTACACTTTCTTCAGGATTTAGCAGATCCAATCTACAACATTTTATATGTAGTTGCTGACGATGTGCAAGTGAAAGCTAGTCAAATTCTATTCTCCATTGCTGTTGTTGGCACTTTCATAGTATTTCTAGTATATTTACCAGTCACACTAGCCATGGGATTGGCACCAACTATCTTCCCTCTGCATATTTCGTAAGCTGCCACCTAAACCTTCTACTTGTGAGCCACATTTTCTACTCTTCATTTCTGTTTGCTATGACAGGTAACATTAAACCAGGTTTGTTCCAAATTGCAGTGTATCTGACCCATTGACCGAGATTCCTGTAGTCATGCTTCTGCTCCAATTATGCTTACCTTATGCAATTGAACTGCGGGAAACAATTGCTGCTGTACTCCGTCAATGGGTTACTTCTGTTTGCTGTGTTCTTGGCTTAAGTGATTTCTTGTGTTTCAGACCTGAGGACATTGGTAGGCAGCAGAATGTGAAAGTGGAAGGGCAGCAGGAAAGACTACATGATGGACTCATTGCTGCTCAAAATCCAAACAAAAATAATAATGATGGGTAAGTAATCTCATTTGTGTAGTCTTTGTTTATATGGGTTTGAGTAGCAGAAGAATTTTTTAGCCTTTATCATATTGACGAGTGGAATACGTTCTTTCAAAAGATATTTATAGAGAAACATCTAGCGCGTTCAGTTATTGCTTTAGAAATGTCAAATTTGGTGTGAACGAGATATTTTAATGTACCTGGTCTTGTATCTTGTGTTCTGCATCAAAACTAAGCTAATATTTTTACTGGATCTCTTGAGTATTTGCAGGTATACTTTTGTACTTCGTGTTGTATTGTTGGTTATTCTGGTGTGGATACCACTGCTTCTCCTCAATTCATCTTTGATAATCGTATTCCTACCACTAGGACGTGTATTGTTCAGTTCTATTTCTTATCACTCAATAATTCATGGCGTCAAGTGCAACGGTAATGTACTTGTAGACATTGTACTTTCTTCTCAATTCCATGCTTTTTAAGTGAATTCTCTTATTAATACTAAGCTTCCGACTTCTTTCCTTAGATCTCTACGTCTTCTTTGTTGGAAATTTTTCCATCTGGACTTCTTTTACGGGAGCAAGATTCTTCGTCGAGCACTTTAAACCAGGGAATACGCATGTACAGTTCAGCGATATCTGCAAGTTGTTACGGGTTATAGTTGAGAGTTGTGTTCTATTAGCACTTTGGGTATGGATTGATGCAATAACTATTTTTTGTTTCTTCCTTGGCATTCCTAGTTAGGATTTGAGTCTAATGTTGATGCTTAGTCTTTTGGTTTCAGATCATTGTTATTCCAGTGTTAATCGGGCTTTTATTTGAGCTTTCGGTCATGGTGTCAATTCAAGCATTGGTGGTTGAAGCCCCTGTTTTACTCTTATGTCAGGATTTGGCAGTGGGGCTTCTTCTTCTTTAAGGTGTGGAGGACACTGGTATGTGCTGTAACTCTTTACTGTAGGTCACTTTTCAATAGCGTTTAGTGATGGACCCTATTAAGATAGAGGCGCACGTAGGATCAAGCTAAAAATGTGATGAAAATATTCCACGAGTAAGACAAACTGGGGTTGATGCCAAATTGATCTCTCCTTACTTGCTTATACGCATCTCGAGCATGATACTCTAGAATTTGCCTACATGTATATACACATAAAGTGTAAGAATACCAATGAAAAGAAGTTTTCACTGGTTGCAACATTTGGTTTCCCTTTATGTTACTTGAGCTGTGCTAAAGAACTGTTATCTCCTAGTATTTGTATGTCTGGTTTGCGTTTTACAGGTTTTGCTGAACCATAGGATTGTTCTGGTGGATGAAAGCTGGCGGGTAAAATTTGAGAGGATGAGAGATAATGATTTCCTGAAGCTTCCCGGGCTTTGGATGCTGCAGGAAATATTGATCCCATTCATTAGGAATCTGTTACTGTCTCTCTGTTTCCCCTACATTTTTGCAAGATGGATAGTCCCCTCACAAACAGTAAACTCAACTGTCTATCGGTTTACTTGGGTAGCCTGTGTGACCGTAGTTGTACTGTTTTCCTGTGCCAAAAGATTTTTTGGTTGGATCACCAACCTTCACAATTCTATCAGAGATGACCGTTATTCTGGTTTGGGGCTGCAAAATTTTGGCGAAGCAGCAACGGAGAGCGAAAATTAGATTGGTAAGTTGGTGAGATGGCTAGCAGAGTTTCAAGGACTCTAATGTCATCAGGGAAGTATTGCAAAAATCAAAGGTGAGCTGTTTAGCTCTTTTGTTCTTTTGTTTTCTTGTAGGGAAAGTTCTTTTGTCAATTGCCTACCACTGTGAAATAAGCTCCACAGTGTTGCTTGTAAATATTCAGAAGAGGGGCTTTGCCTTTGGAAGGTTTCAGAACTAGTTTTAGTTCTCATTTTGAAGTATCTTGCTTAAAACATATAGTCGTCGGAGAGTACTGGGAAAGAGAATATAGTTGTATCGGAACTGTGAAAATTTTGAAAATATGAGCTATTTACGGTTGGTTATATTAATTAAATACCCTTAGTTTTAACACCCAACAAATATACCCTTCTACAACAATAAATTTACCCCTATTATTTAAAAACCTTATCCATTAAAAAATATATTATCTTAATACCTTCACTTATAATTATTTTTCGTTTACAAACCTTATTCATTAACAAATTTATTTATCTATTATTTCACAGCAACTACCACCACCATTCTACTACCACCAACACCGCCGCCGCCACCACTCCACCACCATCGCCACCACTTACTAACTACAACCACCACTAATATTCCACCACCGCCATTAATATTCCAGCACCACCACCACCACCACTTTTGAAGCTATCACCGTTACCGCCACCAAAATTTGGTGTCAACAACCGAAGTTGATCCAAAAATTAAAAGTTAAAAAAAAACTTTACTAATACATATTCCGGTGTTTTTTGTGTCAACAATCGAAGTTGATCCCAGTGAATGGAGTTAACAACCAAAGTTGATACAAATAACAAAAAAACATTCCAGTCAGTTGTGTCAACAATAGAAGTTGATCTCAATGAATGGGGTCAACAACCAAAGTTGACACAATAACTGAAAAAAATACTCCAGCTTTTTTGTGTCAACAATGGAAGCCAACCCCAGTGGATAGAGTGAACAACCAAATTTAACACAAATAACTGAAAAATATTCTAATCCAGTTGAGTCAACGATGGAAGTTGATCCAAGTAAATGGAATCAACAACCAAAGTTTGACACAAAAAACAAAAAATGACATATGAATGAGTGAATTTGGCGTGAGCCGAACACGCACCATCTGACGTGGAGTCAGTCATGCTACCATTACACCACAAATTCAACATTTGAAGAACTTCACAGCTATAAAATCCAACAACACCACCACTACTATCAGTCGAACAACAATACACAAACACAACCCAACAAGAAATTAAGTTAATTTTTTTAACAAACATGATTTAAACTACAAACATGACTATACTAATCCAAGGAAATGCTATCAACAATAGGAGTCAGTAGTTGATCCCATAGAAAATGATGTCAACAACAAAAGTTGATCCCATAAATGGGATCAACAACAGTAGTTGATCCATAAAAAAATGGCGTCAACAATCAACAACAGTAGTTGATCCCATAAAAACTGAAGTCCAGAGATCTTTCGACCATGGAAGTTAATACTGAAGAACCATACTCGTAAAATGGATCTGGAACAGTATTGGTAGCATTTTCATGTATCACAACAACAATAACAACTTGAGATCTTTTTCTATTAGTAACAAACAAAATCAAATCAATATTAAAACATATCAAACAACTTTCAAAACAAATTAATGAGGATGATAATCTGATTGTAGCAAAATTAGTACCAAAACCCTAACAAAGTTGAAGTTACAAGAAATCTAAACTAGTACACCCTCATATTTGGTTTTACCTTTCACCGTATTTTTTAATTTGCTTGTTCTTGAAGATTGGAATTCAGGATCTTCAAAACGTTTTCCGAAACCTAATTTTTCTGTTTACTTACAGAAAAAAATTTAATTTGTTTTGTTAAACTGATATATTTGATGTAATTGTGGAGATCGAGATAGAGATGGTGATGGTGGTGGTAGCAACTAATGGTGATGGCGGCAGAAATAAAGACGGTGGTGTTAGTGTTGGTGGCTGCGAGTGATTTTTCTCTAAAACCTTAATAATATATCAATGATAAATTGATCACAATCATAGTAAGATCTGTTGCTAATGGTGGAGGACTTGGTGGTGATGGCAACGACGACGGAGCTGGTGGTGGTAATTGCTGAGGTGCCTGCATTGAGTTGAAAGAGAAGGAGAGAAGAAAGAAATAATTTTTTTTGGATCTGGAATCGATCTAAAAAAGGATTAAAAAAGAAAGATAAATATGGAAAGAAGTAAAAATCTTAATAGATCCCTGATAGGCTTATAGATGAAGAGGGTATATTTATTATGTGATAAAGGTATTTGTGAAGCCCATCAAAACAAATGACATTTATATAATTACCACTTTACCGTTTATCTCACTCTCACTCTGGAGAGTGGAGTCTGGACCAATTTCCCTTCGGTTGGTTGGAAATTGGAACCAACATTGGTTGCAAAGCTATTCTATACTCGATTACAGCCCCTTTTAGTTTTAACCACATTTTCTATGGGTTGCTCGAATTTATTGCAGTCAAGATACCAGTCAAATAATCAAAACTGTTTCCTGACATATGTCTTTTCCGATTGTATATCATTAGTCTTGTCATTTCCAAAGGGCTTCTTTTGGATGATTATATATAATTCTTTTCTTATCATTGTTCCGGTGATGTAAAAAATGTTTTAGCTAGCTAGCTTTAATACGTATGAATGTCCTGCAACTTGGATTAGCCTATTTAGCTTTCTGATGGGAACTTTTATACATATGTCTTTAATACTCATTCATCAAATACCTATTGGTCTCTCTCCAGACTATGCAAGTAACCTGGGATTACTTGTATACATTGCTCCATTGTCCCATTTTGTCATGTACAGCGTGTTACAAACATGGGAACTTTTCTGATGGCATACTATTTTGGCAATAAGTCTTTGATAAATTAAACAATGAAAACACAATACCCAGTCTATGGTAGTTGGTGATGGCTGCTTTAACTTCTTCGATTACAAAACAAAAAACACAAATCACAGACGATAACTTCAAAAGCTAAAAGTCTTAATGAAAACGTACTCGCTTACATAATGCAAATGATACTCATTCGAATTTCTATTAATTTATTTCTGTTTGTTTTTATTCATCCAGGTGACTTGGAATGGCACCACTACCTAAGCTAATCAAACATAGGGAAGGTGTTGCCAATGAATTTCATGAGGAGATACAGCGTCCATGAATTCTTCATCAGATTCAAGTGCACTCATTGATTCAGGTGGAAGACAAACCTCGAGCAGCACACTTCCTATCCCTGTTAGACCACGGTATGATGTCACCTTGCCATCGAATTTATTATTAAATCCGCAACGTGCAGCCACTGCCATTCCCAGCCCAAAATCACAACTATAAACGTCAAATCTAGGTGAACTTCCCATCATTAAATTAACCGGATCGAAAATCGGCCTCGTCTGGGATATACGTGGTTTCTTCATCCACTCCTCTCTCACTCCTCGGATCTTTTCATCAGTATGTTCCTTTATAGCCTCGTGCAAAAGCAATGCCGCCCATCCATTACCATGCGCTAATAGCTCCTCAACAGTTGTAGTCCCAGAAACTGATTGAACGCAGTTACCAAAGTAGTTTTCAGAAAGAGGTGGGTTCAATCTCAACCTATCATTAATTGCTAACCTGCAGCTTGTTATTCTATCAGAATTAAAATGGCGTGTCCGTGTTATTGACCTCCATACAAGAGCACTTAAGTCTTGAAATGAAGAGATTTGAGCATGTTTTGTGTTACATTCTTCATTGGCTTTAGCTTTGAGTTTCGCCAGCGATTCTGCAGTGAAATGGAACATTCTTTCTCTGAGAAGTGGTCGTTCATATCGGTCTTTGATGAATTCTTTATGGTGACAGAATGGAAGGTTGATGAGGAATGGATCTCCGTTATCTTCCAAAAACCAGCGTTTAGTAATAGGTGGACGAGAAATACTGCCGTCAATATGTTGATCACCTGCTTGTTTGCTTGCTTTTCTGAGGTTCCTAGTAATTTCTGCAAATGCATGAAAGAAATTCCAGTTAGAAGTCCCATCACCTAATACATGGTTAAAAGTTCAGCCCACAAAAATGCCGTCTAATAACTCTGTCACTTGTACCACTAACAAAGGCTCGGTGTGTCGGTCATGGCAAATAGCTCCCTCGAGAGCAAAAAATGATTGGACGATTAGGGGCACATCGGTTGGGGTAAGAATATCCATCATAGTTATGTCTATAGCAGCATGAATGAACTCAGCTCCTACAGAGTCATTGCTGGAGTCTACATAAATTCCATAAAATGGTGGATTGTCTTGTTTTTTTGTCACCATACGGCCTGAAAGTGGGTAGAAATGAGTTAATGTCATAGACAGAGAATGCTTAAGTTGATGGATGAAGGTAATGGTTGGGGTTGGATCATCTAATGAAATCACAGGTTTCTGAAAGAGAAGACCCTTTTGAATGTACTGAAAATTAAAAAGGATAGATCCCATGGAGTCAAATAAGTTGGTTGTTTTGATTCCATGGCTTGGTGTGGTTTGATGGTGCATTTTGAGATTTGTCGAACAAATTTAGTAGTATCTGGATTCATTTGGTGACTAATAATACAGATAAGAGCGAATTTATTTGTGGAGATTGAAGAAGGGTATCAATATATGGAAGGATATCAATATATGGCTTTTGCTTCTAAACTTATATAGAAAATGCAAGAATCAGAAAAGGTCATGCAGAGTGCAAGTTAGCCTTTGAACTAATCTTCTTTTTATTTTTTATTTTTTATTTTGAATGTCCAATGTAGTAGTAGCCATAGGCCACTTTCCTGGTAAGTTCTTGACACCACAAACTTCACCAACTCTTATCTTTCAACACAACCTTCACAAATCTATTCGAGGTGGCTGTTAGTTATCAGTGTCAAAAGGAAGATATCGTGAAAATCGAAGATCAGTTGTTTGCCTGTTTTGTTCTTTTGTTTTCTTGGCAAGTAAAGTTCTTTTTGTTGATGGCGGTAAATTTTTTTTTCCCCGCGAACTCATAAGAAGTATGAGGGAGGCTAAGCCAAAACCTCAAAAGACAAAATAAAAGAAAGAAAACAAACTAAAAAAGACAAAGCAAACTAAAAATGAACATGTCAAAGTTAAATTTCTTTTTCCCCGCCAACTCATAAGAAGTAGGAGGGAGACTAGGCCAAAACCTCAAAAGACAAAATAAAAGAAAGAAAACAAACTAAACAAACGTCAAAACAAGAAAAAAGAAAGCAAACTAAAAATGGACATGTAAAAGTTAAATTCTTTCCCCCCCGCCAACTCACAAGAAATATGAGGGGGACTAGGCCAAAATCTCAAAAGACAAAAAAAAAAAGAAAAAAAAAAAGCAAACTAAAAAAACGTCAAAAAAAGAGAGAGAATGCAAACTAAAAATGAACATGTCAAAGTTAATTTATATTTTTCTAGCCAAGTGTTGCACGGACGCATCAATTTTGGTGCCGTGTTCGCATCAGACGCACGGGGGATGCAGGACGCGTTCAAGACAGCTGACACGATGCGCCCACGTCCGCGTCCCACATGGACGCGAGTTGGACACACCAGTGACGCAGTTAGGACGCCAATGGGTCTCTGGGTTCTTGGGACTGATCTTCCAATTGATCAGTATTTTTCTCCTTTTTATGGTTTATGCTAAAAAAATTGTGTAGAGATTTGAACTTGAGTCTCGTGTGCGTTTGGCGAAGCTATAAACAAGTTAGTCAACTAAACCTTACATGGTATAAATTGTAAAGTTTATGCATATGATTGAAAACTAAGTTAATTATGCCAATTACTTTGTTAACGCATTTTGATAACGTTATTAACCTATTTAATTTCCAAACCAACAAAACTTATATGAATATTTCATGTAATGATATGTTTTTTTTTAAAATAGAAGAACTTAGGCAGAAAGCCTAAGAAGAGTACACAGGGAAGCTGGTGGTCAAAGTGGCACCACCACTCCTAAATATCGAGTTTTTACAATGCATAGCTAACTGGAAAGAGCTTAAGTTATGAAGCCTATGGATAGAAGTAAGACCAACTAAAACAAAAGAAACAAGCTGCTGGTGAATATCTATTTTAGTATTCGTTTGATTTCTAAAAGTTTCATGGTAACTTAGGTGATATCTTCCTTGAACAACATTGTGATATAGCGTCTTGAAACGATCTAGAATTTCCCTGGATTTAGCTTGGATTTCTACGTTGGTATGCTGCATTCCTTTGACACATTCAAAAGCTAGATCAGCTCCTCCTGTTGCCCTCAATTCTCCATTGTTTCCTGGATATCCTCTAGTCCCAATGATGTTTCCTGCAAAATCTTTAGCAGTGAGTGCAGTGAAGTAAATAAAGTTTCAGGATCTTGCAAAGTACAAATTTGTATTTGGATTCCATAATCTCCTCTTTGATCAGTATCAAGGGAGTAGTTGGTATTATCAGATATAATAGTGTTATTATTATGAGAATGGTGATTCTGACTGAGAATATGATGTGTCAGATTGTGCACTCTATTGTAGTTACATAAGTGTTGTTGGATGCGATAGTAGTATTTCTGGCATTAGGATTGATGTGCCTGAAGATATAGTCACATCTAGCCTTCCAAATGAACCAGCAGGCAGTAGCATAGATTCTGCTGTTCTTACTAGTTATTTCAGAGGTAAACCAAGTGTTCAACCAGTCCATGAAGTTTGCATTACAATCAAACTTTCCATGGGAGGTGCCAAGAAGTAATTTCCATACAGAAGTAGCAACATGACAATTTAGAAACATATGTGTCATAATTTCCTCTCCACAGTTGCATAACTTGCATATGGGATCAATGTAGTGCAGAATGCTTGCAGTATTAACATTTGTAGGTAGGATCCCATGAGCACATTTCCAAAGAAAAATTTGGATAACTGGAGTAATGTCCATTTTCCACAGAGTCTTCCGATTGCTAGGCTGAGTATCATTTATATAAAGATGTTCCATTTTAGCTTTGTAAAGTGATTTTACTGTGAAATTTCCAGAATCAGTTAGATTCCACACAATTGTATCTTCATCATCAGGATGAGTGACAATGTTGTGGATTGATTCAGCAATGCCAATAGTAAACCAAGTGGTAATGAGATTTGTGTTCCAATCACCAGATGGTAAGAGGAGATGTTCAACCAAATTGATCACTTCAGGGCAAGCAGCATGCTTAGGAATTAGAGAAGAGATTGAGGGAATCCAGTTGTCCTCCCAGATTCTAATCTTTTTACCATTGCCAATCTTCCGGGAACTACGTTGCTGGATATTATTTATTCCTTCTAGAATACCTTTCCATATCCAAGAGTCTCCATCTTTTGGTTTAGTGTCCATATTGAGAACATTTCTACCAATGAGATACTTAGCGTCCATAAAAACCAGAGAGAGTCCTTGTCCTTTTCCAATCTCCAGCCTATATTTTTTATCATGGAGCTGTTGAATAACTCCATATTCTTGAAGCCCAAACCTCCCAAGTCCTTGGGCTTGCAGACAGCTGTCCAGGCTTTTGGATAATAACCTTTTGGGTTATCTAAACTTTTTCCCCAGAAAAAGTCTCTTTGCAGCTTGTTGAGATCTTGGCAGGTTTGCTTTTGAAATTTGAAGTAGTTCATCTGGTAAATACTGGTAGTGGGGGTGACAGAGATTATGAGGACATGTCTGCCAGAAGGATTCAAGGGGCTATTTTTCCTGCTGATCAATCTTTGTTGCAGTTTGTCCACTACAGGCCTGAATGATAAAATCTTAGATCTATGAGTAAATAGGGGAGAACCAAGGTATTTGTCATGAAGTTGAAGGACTTGGACTCCCACGTTGTTGATGATAGTGGTGCTTAGATTGGGATCAATGTTGTTACTGAAGAAAACACCAGACTTGTTGAAGTTAATTAGTTGGCCAGAGGTTGCACTGAAGATTTGTAAGATGTCCATTAGGTTTTGGCTTTCAATCTTGTTGGCTTTGCAGAAAACCATGCAGTCATCAGCAAACAAAAGGTGGTTGATAGATGGGGCTTTCTTGCATATTTTTATGCCAGTGATTATCCTCATATCCTCAACATGTGATAGAGTTCTTGAAAGAGCTTCCATGCAGAAGAGGAAAAGATAAGGTGACAGAGGATCACCTTGTCTTAATCCTCTGGATGGTTTGAAAAACTTATCAGGAGAACCATTTATTAGAACTGCAGAGGTGGTAGTAGAAATAAACTGGTGAATTAAACCACACCAGTAAGAGTTAAAACCAATTTTCTTCATTATGGCTATAAGAAATTCCTAGTCCACCCTGTCAAAATCTTTAGCCATGTCAATTTTGATACCCATACTACCATTTTCTCCTTTCTTGCCTCTTTTTGACCTCATGGAATGTATTATCTCATGAGCTATAACAATATTGTCAGAAATTTTCCTACCGGGTATAAAGGCAGATTGGTATGGGGAGATGATCTTGTTAAGATAAAGTTTCATTCTCTGAGCAATAAGTTTGGATATAATCTTATAGGTTGTATTGCAAAGGCTAATAGGTCTGAAATGGCTAGGGGAATAAGGGGTGTCATTTTTGGGTATGAGAGAGCTGAAAGTGGAGTTCATTTCTTTGAGCATGTGACCAAAAGAGAAAAAATGTTGAACCATTTTAACAATGTCAGTACCCAAAATATCTCAATTGGCTTGAAAGAAGTTTGCAGAGAAACCATCAAGTCCTGAAGCTTTATCACCTGCCATACTGAAAACAATGTTCTTTATTTCAATCATATTTGGGGTTCTATTTATGGAGGTGTTGTCATGGTGGGTAATGGTAGTTGGTATAAGGTTTATGATTTCAGGTTTTATGGTAATGGGTTCAGTAGTAGACATTTTGGAGAAATGGTTGGTGAAATAAGCAATAACCTCTTGATAATCAGATATCCATTCCCCTTCTTAATTTTGGATATTACTTATTTTATTCCTCCTTGTTTTGCATTTAGTTGCTCTGTGGAAGTAGTGTTGATGGTGGTGGTTTTCAGTTCAGGGCTAAAATTTTAAAACCCTGTATTTTAATGCGTTGTCATCCTGCAAAGGAACGAAAGCTATTTGAAAGTGATGAGTGCATAAACCTTTTTGCTTACATATGTATTGAGCAATTCAACATATTTATGAAATTTATCCAGAATGGTGCGTGAAGCAACAATCCCAGATATTCTGTAAATTTTAACCTATTGCATTATTCGCTAATGCATGACCTGACGATTAATGTTCACTCGCAGCGGAGTAACATGAATCTCCCGAAGTTTCAGTATTGAGACCTACATGAAAACACTCACATAGGCTACACCACTCTCTGATAAAGAGATGAGCGTGTTTACACACTTTTTGATTAAAAGATAGCGCGATCGAACGCGTTTAAATTCCTTAAGGAAAATCTAGACTTTTCATGTCAGTCTCAAAAAAGATAATCACGGCCACACAATTTGGCCACGCAATTCAACAAGCCTAGCCTACTCCTGGCAGAATTAGGCAATCATCACGATGACCGCCGGCGGGCCCACTAGCATCCCGACCGAATGGATCCCATCTAGTACATCCGCAGCGCCTTCGAACGATTAACCCTAATGTGGGTGATCGCGCTATTGGAAAAACAAGCTCAAACGAGCTAAGACCGACAAAAAGGGTCTCAAAACCCATCACATCCGTCCAAGTTAGCCATCCTAGTTGGACGGCTTAGATCGCATATCGAACGATCAAAGAGATGTCAATGTGTTCACCGGCATCCCAATTTCCTTCCCAGTCAATCGACCTGCTCATGGCAAGTCAATGACGCATCAAATCATTCGATCGAGCTAGGGCGGGCGTGGATGCTTTGGAACCCTAATTTGTGTTTGCGGTAGTGTGTTACTATCGTAAATCAATCATGCCCGCCCATCTTCGCCAGCCAAATTGAATGGCTTAGATCTAATTTTAGATGACCCAAGAGATGTCAGCGTGCACACCAGCGTCCCGTCTTTGCACATGGATGATCGGCCTTCTCAAACTAGCGCCCAACGCTTTCAATCAATCAGCCAAACTAGGGTTGTCCACACGGCTTCCAAACCCTAATTTGAATCAACGACAGCAAATAACTGCCGCAAACCATCTCTTCCATCAAACTTCGCTAGCTTGGTCGGACGGTTTAAATCAGATGTTAGATAACCGATAGGGAGACGCTGTGATCACCGGCCACCCCCTCCCATGAGGAGCAATCAACCAAGCTATAACTAGCCCATGTGATTCTCAAATGATCACCCAAAGATGGCCCTTCGTGCTGCCTCAACAGCAGTCATTGACTGCCGCAAATCATCTCGGCCATTTAACCTGGCTAGCCAATTTGAGCGATCTAAATCCAATTTAGATCAACCGGTAGGATTTTAGAGTGGCTACCATCCGCCACTCGCCTACAAAGAGTGATCGACCAAGCAGTAGCTCACCCCTAGAGCTACCAAACGATCGCCCAAAGGTGCCCGGTCACTCTCTTCTTTTAAGACAGTCGATTCGCGAATAATTTAGGCGATCTTTAAAACAATGATGTTTTATGCACATCGACTATAAACAATGCTTTATACGCATCGATTATAAACAATGATTCATAAACGCTGATTTCACGAACAATTTTATTGTTTGACCTAAGAAGCACTACGTGCTGATTTTAGCAGCAAGTCTCATGACTTGACCCATTTACTCGAGACATCAAACATGTCACAAACTGGGGGATGCTCACTAGGGTATTGGTCTAGCGGTTTACAGCGTGCGGCGTGCAATGCGCCCATTACGAGAAAGTGTCAGGAAAGCACGAACGGTTAACAGTGATGAGAGTAATGGGTGAATGTGCGACCGGTCTTCCTACATAATGGAAACGTGGTGATCACCACTTTTTACACAACCCCACTTATCCACTACTTAACTGCCTTCACTTCCTACGAGATCAGGAGTGCGCTCGATGACTTGTATAAATAGGATTTCAACCTATTTCAACAAGAGAACACAAGTGTTATCAACATAAGTATCCAGAAACCATATTCTGATACAAGTCATAAAACAGCCACACCTTTATTATTCAACATTCTGATCTCAAACACCTTCTTCGCTTCCCTCCCTAAGATCAACCCTTCTCATTCACTTTGTGACCGAATTGAATCTGGAACGGCCATTTCTTGGTTTAGGCCAGAGTCTTACAGATTGATCTCTCGAATCTAAAAGTACTCACGTGCAGTGCATTTGTTTAGGGTACTAATTCGTTTCTCATCAACACACCCAAATTTACCAAAAAATAGCAGAACCAGTTTTTACCCTAAAACTAGTAGTCAGTGTTCTTGTCCCCTAACTGAATGATTTGGTCTCTGCTCTTAGTCTTCCAGAAGCATTCCTTAATATCTAGCCAGTGCTTGAGGTTCTTTCTAGCAATTTTGAAGACATCTCCTCTATCCCTTCTGAAGTAGTTTTTGTGAAGCCAATCAATGTGATTTTTATAGTTTTCCACATTGTTTTGATATTACCATAAACCTCTTTGTTCCATATTCTCATTTGAAGTTTGATATCTTTAAGTTTTCTAGATATGAGGAAAGCACTAGAACCAGGGAGATCCTTGTTCCAGCATTCAACTATTATTTTCTTGCAATCCTCATGATTCAGCCAAGGGCCAAAAAACTTGAAAGAGATTCTACCGCTCTTCCAATGAGGATTAGAATTTAAGAAGATTGGGTGGTGGTCTGATCCTTGTTAGAGCACTGCTTGGTCGAACTTGCAAGAATTGCTATCTCAAGCTTGTTATCAAGTTTAGTTGCCAAAACTATAAGTCTTGATTTCTAGTCTACTTATAACTAAGTCTCGAATTAGGATAAAAAGTGTAGTTGAGCTTTAGACTTCACGGCGTTCATTGATTGAAGACGAAGAACTACTAAGGGGATCTTGGGGAACTTCATCAACAAAAGGTATGTGGAGACTTTAACTCATCTATCACTCAAAAGTCTATCTACTCTATCTCCTATTTGAGACAAAAGTCGTATAGCTATATAGACTTCAATTATACACATTTGATATTTTGAGCTGAGTTTAACTCGCTTACATATTTCCCGAAATATGTGTTGGTACGCTTTCGCTTTAACCAAGTTCATCTTATATTCTTGACGAAAGTCAAAAGATGATCATGTGAAAATCGCCTTGTAACATCTTACATGATTTGTGTGAGACAGTCATTTGATGTAGACTCGGAATGTTTCATATTGATCATTCGATCACTTGAAAATTGCTTCGAAGCTAATAGTTTGTATGAGACAGCTATTGTCGTCTTCTAAGAATGTTTCAATGATTGAAATGGGAGTTAAGAACAAATAACCATGATTGGATATAGCACAGTATGCGTACTTGTATGCTAACTGTTGCAAGATATTCCAAGTCCGGGAACCATAGTATGCATACCCGTATGCGTACTGGTTGGTTTATGAAAGTCCGGGAACTCAGTATGCATACCGGTATGCGTACTGACGTGAGTTTCAAGTTCCGGGATTTAACTGAGTTTCGATGGTATGCATACCTGTTTGCATACTGGCGAACCCAAACTTGGTCCGGCCACTTAGGTATGCGTACCCGTTCGCATACTTGAGTAGGTTATGTTCTAAAATCGGTTTGTTCATGAACTAATACATTTATATAATAAGGAATGCAATCTTTTGCAAACCGTGGCTATAATGTTCATGAATTGATTCGAGCGAATCAAAATAGATTTTGCTTCAATTGTGTCTTTGCGGTTTTTCTGTATTTGCGGTTTCCTCGTTAACAAAATTTCTGGTGTCTGTGTTATTTCTTTTCCGCATTATATTTTCTATAAGTTCAATCAGTTTGTAAATCTGACCTTTGGGTTGTTGATTAAATTGAATAACAGTTGGATATTTGTTTTTGATACCATCCAAGTTATTTCTTATATTCAATCGGGCTCGCAAATTCCTATTTGTTTGATTGCAGATTGAATTGAGATACTACTCATGTATATATTTCCATTAATTGAGTCTGACTGTCTAGTTGATTCTCTTGGAATTATATTGGAGTTTGTCCATATAGATTGCTAAGCGAAATATTGATCCCCGCTTTTTCAATTGGTATCAGAGCAGACAAACACATTTAAGACCTCATAAGTCTGTGTTTGTGGCAATCTGATTTGTGTGGATAGTTGTTTATCTTAAACTCACGCACTCAGAAATGTGTTCCAAAAGTTTTGATTTTGCTAAATGTCTTGGGCTTACCTCCAAGGATAACTCCTTTGTTGATTATTCTGAATCCCGAGGTAAGAATTTTTTGCTATCAAATTCTGATAACATTCCCTCTGATATGACATTTAATACTATGTTTGAAGCTGAAATGGAACTCACCAGAACTCAAAAAAATTCTGCTGAGATTATTGTTTTTCAAGGAGGTAAGATAAAGTCTCTTGAAGAAAATCATGATCAGCTCATTGATGAACTTGAGAAGTCTCTTGGTCGAGAACGGGAACTCTATAGCATCATTGAGTCCTTCTCTAACAATATCAAAAAACTTGTTCAAGAAACTACTATACAACGTGAAAAAATTAGTACTCTTGAGAATATTGTTAAACAAGATTCAATTAGAGAATTTTTTTTGATCGAGACTCATTCTTCAGATCTGAACAACATTCGTGTTGAAAAAGAGAAACTGGTTGCATCTCTGCTTTTAGCCTAGGAACAGTGCAAATCCTTGGAAAGGGAAAAATCTGTTTTATTGAGTAAACCTTCTTCCGTGCTAATCTCTAATTCTCATAGGGGATTACTGTACATGAAGAAAAATACTTCAAAAGAAGCATCTGTTAAGAAATGCTCACATGTCTTGCAGTGTTCTAATATGGCTACTAGTTTAAAACGGATTTCTTCCGATGTTTCTCTTCCACGAACCTGTTCCTTCTGTGGGAAAAGAAATCATTATGATTCACATTGTTTTTCTAGAAAGAAACAGATTTATGAGATTCAAAATCTACTTCTTTTTGCTGTCGACAGAGTAAATTGCCTGACGACATCTACAGTGGATTTCATTCCTGCATAAGACCAGAATTCTCATGAACAAGGTTTCCAGAGTCACTCCTCTAAAAATCTCCACAGGAATCGTGTCGCTCTTAATGGTGCTAATTTGTGCGCTACAAACTTACACATTCCCAGTGCTATTGAGAATAAGTCTGGTAGACCTAAGTTTAGGAAAAGAATTTTTCACAATTCTGATCCTCTGGAACGAATCTCTAGAGGTTATAGACTTAATCCTCAAAAAAATTCCTATGATGGATTTTCTAAAAAGGTTATTTCAAATTCTTTTTGAATAAGAAATAGCCGAAGGAAGGTAAGGAATACTAGGCTCAAACTCTCAGATGGTATTTACAACTCATTTCTCAATAATCATCGTGGGATTACATCACCGTGTTACCTAGATCTAGGTATCTCATCCTTGTATCTAACTTGAGAGTTGCAAGGATGACAATTGTGAGATGCTCAAGTCTACTGTAGGTTACCATTTGTCTTGTGTTGGATTTAGTAGTTTTCATCTTTTGTGAAGGTTGAGTCATCTCTTGACTCCTTGTAACTAGTATATCTCTTCCTTATGCTCTGATTAAATCTTTTAATTATTGAGTCATGGGAGTAAGAGATATCTGAAAACAGAGAGTATTTCTTTTTCTTTGATCTTTCCTTATCCATTAACCCTTCACATCCAGTCCATGGTCGTCCATGTCTTTCTTGGGAGTTTTAGGGTTTCCATTACAAGGGTGTCCTTCTCTCGTTCGTAAACATATATATATATATATATATATATATTGTTTTTGCCTTCCCTAATAATAATAAAAAAAAGGGGAAGAAAAATGGAGAACTCCTCAAGACCTCAAGAAGTGGTGAATCTTGAGATGGAAAAAGACATTAAAGGATGCGATTCAGTTCAAGAACTTGTCTTGAAAAAGATGATTGGAAGGAAAGAGTTCAACTCCTGGATTGGAGAATCTGTCAAGGATTTAATTCTTTTTCAGAAAGACTCTAGGGTCGAATTTGCAAATCTTCAACTGCAAATAAATCAGCTTATTAATGGCCAGACCAAAATCCTTGATAATCAAAAGATCTTGATCAGGAATAAGAAGAAACTCATCATGGACTGTATAAAATCTAGGCATCTTGCCCGCATTGTTGATCGGAAAGTTAATGTTCTAATTCATGAACATGGAGTCTCTACGGTCAAAAGAATCAAGGATATCAGTGATACCTTTTATGATGGACCCTTTCAAAGGTATGATGTTATTAAAGAAACTTGATTTTTTTCTTGTCTAGGAAACTTCTTATGAGAATTTATTCTTGTGTTTTAAGAAGGATAACTAGGTTTGGAATAAAAATTATTGTAAGTACACATAGCTATTGCCCACGATTTTCATCTTGCAATGTTTTTAGATTTATTTACTTAAATTCTAAAGTTTATTTGGAAGATGATTTTGCAGTATTATTCTTTATTGGTTTTATATATTGCAATAATTGTTATGGGATATATGTGTTTGCGTCCGTGAACTATGATTGTCCCATATATGTCAAAAGTTAAGCATATTATGTCATTATGCAAATATTGATGTAAGATAGGATGAACTTTTGATTACAAAGATTAAGTCTATTATACGTCTTTATGCAAATATTGATGAAAAATTGAATGAATCTTTGAATATTCCACAGTATTGATTTTTCCCTGATCCACTTCTATGTGAAAGTACTGTGCGGCTCCGTAAGTTTTCTTATATTGAGCATTCCCGAGTAAATTAATCATGGGTTCTCTTGTGGTTAATTTAATTGAGTTTTCTGGATACAAATTCATGTTTCATGTAATTTGTTAATGTCCAAAGAAATCCTTCTTTTCTTGTAAAAATAAGGTCGCTCTTGTTGTTCTTTCGGGAATGACATTTTATGGGGAAGAGTTCTTAATTGAACTTGTGCTTAATTGCCAAATCTTTGTGGGGAGTGCGGCTGTGGAATATTGTATGAGTTTTCTTGTATCTTTATAAACTCCTTGATGAATACACTAAGTTTCGACTATGTGAAATCATCGAAACAAAGTTGATATGTTCTCTTTTAGTCATGAAGTATCTCTATGAGAATTTCATTATGATCCCACTAGTTTTCGTACCTTTGCCAATTTATATTGACAAAAAGGGGGAGAATTAATGTGTAGTTCACACTACAAATACATATGGTTTACGGATCATTATGTAAGGGGGAGTGGTTTTCATGTGAGATGAAGTATTGACTAAGGGGGAGTGATACATATCACCATAGTATTGTTGTAAAAGTTGTGATACAATTGGACTTTGATGTTGTGTAATAATACTATGACACTGTATAACAATGATTAAGAGCTACTGTTTTCTCATTGTTATAACTACAGATCTTCAACAACTATGATGTTGATTTGAACACGTTCAGAATCACTGGAGTACTTGGAAGTGACGAAGATTTCGAGTAATGTTGAAGAACCAAAGAAATCAAGCATTTGAATGAGAAGCTACAAAGTTTATTTATTTTGTAATCCATATGTATTGATAGTTTTGTCACTAAAATTGACAAAGGGGGAGATTGTTAGAGCACTGCTCGGTCGAACCCGCAAGCGTTTCTATCTCAAGCTTGTTGTCAAGTTTAGTTTCCAGAACTATAAGTCTTGATTTCTAGTCTACTTATAGCTAAGTCTCGGATTAGGATAGAAACTGTAGTTGAGCTTTAGACTTCATGGCGTTCATCGGTTGAAGACGAATAACTACTAAGGGGAGCTTGTGGAACTTCATCAACAAAAGGTATGTGGAGACTTAAACTCATCTATCACTCAAAAGTTTATCTACTCTATCTCCTATTTGAGACAAAAGTCATATAGCTATATAGACTTCGATTATACACATTTTATATTTCGAGCTGAGTTTAACTCGCTTACATATTTCTCGAAATATGTGTTGGTAAGATTTCGCTTTAACCAAGTTCATCTTATATTCTTGACGAAAGTCAAAAGATGATCATGTGAAAATCGCCTTGTGTTAGAACACTGCTCGGTCGAACTCGCAAGCGTTGCTATTTCAAGCTTGTTGTCAAGTTTAATTAGTTTCCAAAAATATAAGTCTTGATTTCTAGTCTACTTATAGCTAAGTCTCGGATTAGGATAAAAAATTTAGTTGAGCATTAGACTTCACGGCGTTCATCGATTGAAGACGAAGAACTACTAAGAGGAGATGGTGGAACTTCATCAACAAAAGGTATGTAAAGACTTGAACTCATCTATCATTCAAAAGTCTATCTACTCTATCTCCTATATGAGACAAAAGTCGTATAGCTATATAGACTTCGATTATACACATTTGATATTTCGAGCTAAGTTTAACTCGCTGACATATTTCTCGAAATATATGTTGGTAAGCTTTCGCTTTAACCAAGTTCATCTTATATTCTTGACGAAAGTCAAAAGATTATCATGTGAAAATCGCCTTGTAACATCTTACATGATTTGTGTGAGACAGTCATTTGATGTAGACTCGGAATGTTTCGTATTGATCATTCGATCACTTGAAACTTGCTTTGAAGCTAATAGTTTGTGTGAGACAGCTATTATCGTCTTCCGAGAATGTTTAAATGATTGAAATGGGAGTTTAGAACACTTAACCATGATTGTATTATAAGAACAGTATGCGTACTTGCATATGTGTTGATCCAAGACCGGAACTTAGTATGCATACCTGTATGCGTACTGGTTGGTCAGGTAAAGTCCGGGAGATAGAGTATGCGTACCTGTACGCGTACTGGCGAAGTAAGTTGAAGTTCGGGTACTAGAGTATGCGTACCTGTATGCATACTGGTTTCAACTGAAGTTTGGAAGTGTACGACAGTATGCGTACCCGTTTGCATACTAGCGAACACAGTCCAAGTCCGGATACTTAGGTATGCGTTCATATGGCTATAATATTCATGAATTTATTCGAGTGAATCAAAATCGATTTTGCTTCAATTGTGTCTTGTATACTTCTTTGAGAATATAAACAATTGAACAACTCTAGAACTAGTTTCATTTGAGTCATTTAAACTAGTTATGGTTAAGATGAATATGGGTGATATGAAAGTGTTCATATTGCTAACTTCGGTTAACTATTGTTGAGCAAACAAGGTGTACACGTTTAGGTACGATTACCCATATCTAAATGAAGTCACTTTTAATTTGTGTGTAACAAGCTAAGTTCGATCTAATGGTTGAAAGATATTAGATTGAGTCTAATCAGGTTTTCATCTAACGATGAATATTGAATGTTTTGTTATCAAGGTAACTTAAGTTGCAAACCCTTATTTGAAGACTATATAAAGGAGAACTCTAGCAACTGGGAAAGCTAATCCCCACAACCCCTGTGTGATACTAGTTTCAACTAGAGTCGATTCTCCTTTAACCTTAGGTTTTTCACGAAACCCTGTCGGTTAACGACTTGAAGACTTCATTGGGATTGTGAAGCCAGACCCAACTATTTTCTCTGTAGTTTCATGTTCTGATCTTGTTGTTTTCTATCGTATTGAGTACTATCTTCTCTAAGATTTGCTCGAGATTTATTCTCCGATAGGCAAGATAAAAAGTAGTCACAAACATCTTCGTCTCTTCGTTTGTGATTCCACAATATCTTGTTTCGCTACCATACGATTAATATTATTATGAGGTTATTGATATTTCTAGGCTGTTCTTCGGGAATATAAGTCCGGTATATCAATTTGTTCCTGTTCACCTTGATTTATCAAAAGACGGAACAAAACTCATAGGTTTATCCATGGGAGATAGATTTATCTATTCAATAGACTTTTCTGTGTGAGACAGATTGGTTTATCAAGTCTACGACTTTGGGTCGTAGCAACTCTTGGTTATGGGTGAGATCAGCTAAGGGAATGAAGTGCGTAGAGTCCTGCTGGGATTCAGAGGCGTAAGGAACACGATTGTACCTTGATCAGTGTGAGATTAGTTAGGGATCAACTACATTCCAGTCTGAAGTTAACTTGGAGTAGGCTAGTGTCTGTAGCGGCTTAATACAGTGTGGTATTCAAATCTTTACTAGGTCCCGGGGGTTTTCTGCATTTGCGGTTTTCTCGTTAACAAAATTTCTGGTGTCTGTGTTATTTCTTTTCCACATTGTATTTTTATATAATTGAAATATCACAGGTTGTGCGTAGTTCAATCAATTAGATAATCAAACCTTTGGTTGTTGATATAAATTGATTGACACTTTAACATTGGTCTTTGGTACCGTTCAAGTTGTTTTTCATAATAATCAGGCTCGCATATTTCTATCTGTTTCATTTGCTGATTACATTGAGAAACATAGATATAACCCTTGGATATAATTTTCTTAAGATTGAGTCTGACTGTCTGGTTTATTCTCTTGAAAGTATATTGGAGTTAGTCCATACATATTGCTTAGCGAAATATTGGGTGTGGTTGTTAGACCCCCGCTTTTTCATTTGGTATCAGAGCTGGCAAACACGTTTAAGACCTCATAATTCTGTGTTTGTAGCGATCTGACTCTATGGATAGAGGAGCTATCTCTATAAACGTACCGCCAATCTTCGATGGCTGGAATTACTTATGGTGGAAAATTGCTATTCGTGCCTTTCTTCAAGCGCGTGATTTTCAATCATGGGTTTATGTTGTTAATGGCTATGAGCCTCCAATGGTTACAGTAGACGGTGTTTCAATTGCAAAGGATATTGGTAGATATGAACCTAACGAGATTCTCGCTGCAAAGAAAAATTCTGACGATTTAAATGCTATCATTCATTCCATTACCCCAGATCTTCAGCACCATGTTACTATGTGCACTCGGTCTAAAGATGCTTGGGATATCTTAGAAACTGTATTCGAAGGGAATACCTCTGAAAAGGAAGCTAGGCTTCAAAACCTTAATTCTGATTGGGAAAACCTTCGTATGGCTGATGAAGATTCATTTGATGAGTTTAATCACAAAGTATCTGAATTTGATAATGCATCTCTTGCATTGGTGTTAGAGCAATGCTCGGTCGAACTCGCAAGCGTTGCTATCTCAAGCTTGTTGTCAAGTTTAGTTGTCAAAACTATAAGTCTTGCTTTCTACTCTACTTATAGCTAAGTCTCGGATTAGGATAAAAAGTGTAGTTGAGCAATAGATTTCACGTCGTTCATCGAATGAAGACGAATAACTACTAAGGAGAGCTTGTGGAACTTCATCAACAAAAGGTATGTGGAGACTTGAACTCATCTATCACTCAAAAGTCTACCTACTCTATCTCCTATTTGAGACAAAATTCGTATAGATATATAGACTTCGATTATACACATTTGATATTTTGAGCTGAGTTTAACTCGCTTACATATTTCTCGAAATATGTGTTGGTAAGCTTTCGCTTTAACCAAGTTCATCTTATATTCTTGACAAAAGTCAAAAGATGATCATGTTAAAATTGCCTTGTAACATCTTACATGATTTGTGTGAGAGAGTCATTTGATGTAGACTCGGAATGTTTCGTATTGATCATTCGATCACTTAAAAATTGCTTTGAAGTTAATAGTTTGTGGGAGACAGCTATTGTCGTCTTCCGAGAATGTTTCAATGATTGAATAAGAGTTTAGAACAATTGGATGTAAGCATAGTATGCGTACTTACATATATGTAATCCAATTCCGGGAACCATGGTATGCATACCCGTATGCGTACTGCTTGGTATGGTGAAAGTCCAGGAACCTTGTACGCGTACAGGTATGAGGTTCAAGCCCGGGAATTTCTACTGAGTTTGGAAGGTATGCGTACCAGTTCACGTACTGGCGAACACAAACTTAGTCCGGCCATTTAGGTATGCGTACCCGTTTGCATACTTAAGTGGACAATGTTCTAAAATCGGTTTGTTCATGAACTAATACATTTATATAATAAGGAATGAAATCTTATGCAAATCGTGGCTATAATGTTAATGACTTTGATTCGAGTGAATCAAAATCGATTTTGCTTCAGTTGTGTCTTATATACTTCTATGAGAATATAAACAATTGAACAACTCTAGAACTAGTTTCATTTGAGTCATTTGAACTAGTTATGGTTGAGATGAATAAGGTTGATATGAAAATGTTCATATGGATAACCTCGGTTAACTATTGTTGAGCCAAAAAAGGTGTACACGTTTAGGTACAGTTACTCATATCTAAATGAAGTCACTTTTCATTTGTATGTAACAAGCTAAGTTCGATCTAACAGTCGAAAGATATTAGCTTGAGTCTAATCAGGTTTTCATCTAACGGTGAATATTGAATGCTTTGTTACCAAGGTAACTTAGATTGCAAACCATGATTTGAAGACTAAATAAAGGAGAACTCTAGCAACTGGGAAACCTAATCCCCAAACCTCCTGTGTAATACTAGTTGCAAATAGAGTCGATTCTCCTTTAACATTAGGTTTTTCACGAGACCCTGTAGGTTAACGACTTAAAGACTTCATTGGGATTGTGAAGCCAGACCCAACTATTTCTCTGTAGTTGCGTGTTCTAATCTTGCTATTTTCTATCATGAATGAGTACTATCTTCTATAAGATTTTCTCGATATTTAATCTCCGATAGGCAAGATAAAAAGTAGTCACAAACATTTTCGTCTCATCGTTTGTGATTCCACAATATCTTGTTTCGCTACCATACGATTAAGATTATTGTGAGGTGATTGATATTACTAGGCTGTTCTTCGGGAATATAAGTCCGGTATATCAATTGGTTCCTGTTCACCTTGATTTATCAAAAGACGGAACAAAACTCATAGGTTTATCTGTTGGAGACAGATTTATCTATTCAATAGACTTTTCTGTGTGAGACAGATTGGTTTATCAAGTCTTTGACTTTTGGTCGTAGCAACTCTTAGTTGTGGGTGAGATCAGCTAAGGGAATCAAGTGTGTAGAGTCCTGCTGGGATTTAGAGACGTAAGGAGCGCAACTGTACCTTGATCAGTGTGAGATTGGTTAGGGCTCAACTACATTCCAGTCTGAAGTTAACTTGGAGTAGGATAGTGTCTGTAGCGTCTTAATATAGTGTGGTGTTCAAATCTGGACTAGGTCACGGGGTTTCTATGCATTTGCGGTTTCCTCATTCACAAAATTTCTGGTGTCTGTGTTATTTCTTTTCCGCATTATATTTGTTTATTAATTGAAATATCACAGGTTGTGCGTAGTTCAATCAATTAGATAATCCAACCTTTGGTTGTTGATATAAATTGATTGACACTTGAACATTGGTCTTTGGTACCGTTCAAGTTGTTTCACATAATAATCAGGCTCGCAGTTTTCTATCTGTTTGATTTGCTGATTACATTGTGAAACAGAGATACAACTCTTGGATATATTTCCATTGATTGAGTCTGACTATCTAGTTGATTCTCTTGGAATTATATTGGAGTTGTCCATATGGATTGTTAAGCGAAATATTAGGTGTGGTTGTTGTACCCCCGCTTTTTCAGTTGGGTAAGACTAATCCTTAATATGACATTGTGATGAAAATTCTCAGATCGGTACCAGCCAAATACGATTCTTAGAAACGTGCCATCGTTGAAGGAAATAACCTTGATATGCTTTCTAGAAACACTCTTGTTAGAAAGTTAAAAATACTTGATCTTGATTAGAATATAGTCAGAACATCTGCGTTCAATGTCGTGACCATCGCAAGCGAATCTTCTAGATTGTCATGGGCTGATAAATGTTGTTCCAATCAGGTTGATTTTGATAAATCACTGATTTCACAAAAGATCAAGGATATTGTAAAAAGAAGCAAAAGATGTGAGAAACGTCTCTCTCCGGTTAATGCTTTAAATGATTCAATACATGAAAAATAATCCCAGGTTGTCAATATCTTGCATACTTCTGATGTGTGCGGTGAATTTTCAGCTCTCGCAGTAGAAACTTCTCCCTACTCAAATTCTGATTCAGAGTTTGAGTCTGACACTGAGATTTTTGATTTCTTGGATAAGTGTGAAGAAATTCACCAAGAAAATCTCCAACTAAAGGCTTCGTTAGAGAGACTTGAATCATCACTTCAGGTGAAAAATATTGAGATAAATTTTCTTAATGATGAATTCACCAGAACCCTATCTCTAAAGGAAAAAGAGATTAATACTCTTAGGTGTGACCTGCAAAGGTTGTCTGGAAGTTCTGACAAAATCTCAGCAATCTTGTTTGGTCAGAAGTCTTTTGGAAACACAAATAGCTTAGGGTTCAAAAGCAAAACTGTGAGCACCAACAACTCTTTTGTTCCAGCCGGTTTTGGAAGAATTGATGATGAAAGTTGTCTTAAACAGGAGGCAAATATGCAAGACAATAAATCTTCCTTGATTTGTTCGTTTTGTGGAAATGCAAACCATGTCCAAAATAAGTGCTGGAAATTCAAGAGGAAAAACAAAAGGATTGCCAAACTTCAAAATGACATGCAAAGAATGAATCTGGCTTTGGGTAATTAACAGGGTACTCCCGAAGACAAGAAAAAATCTAAAAGATCCAGATTCAGACGAGGTAAGAAGTTTGTTTATACAACAAACCTTGATAAGTCACTGTGTGATAAAAGATGTGAGCATTCGGATCACTCCGCCACTATCTAACAATAGTGACGTCTGCATCCTAAACTTTAACTTGAGAAAATGAGGATTGCATCAAGGTTGCTCAAGTTTTGTATAAATGTTAATTTATTTTTTATGTTAAGAAAATATCTTCTTAGTTAAAATAGACAATGGATCATGAACCGTAAAAGACTTTCTCAAAGCTCTTCTAGGTTTTGGCTGTCCATTGGTCTATTTATATTCATTTGTGATCAAAATGCTCTTCACTTCTTTTATCTTGAAAGATACAGTTCCATGGCTCCTGTAACTAGAGGTACCACAAAAAGGGATGCAGTTGAAGCAGTTAATGTGTATCTCTATGAAGGAATCAAATCCTCAAGGAAGAAGAAGGAGAGATCCACAAATGATGAAGAAGGTTCTTCCTCTAACTGCCTCTTATCTGTTTGTCATTTTGATAATAACTTTAGAGGTATGGTGAAGGATTTCATCTAACGGTGAATATTGAATGCTTTGTTACCAAGGTAACTTAGATTGCAAACCCTGATTTGAAGACTAAATAAAGGAGAACTCTAGCAACTGGGAAACCTAATCCCCACACCTCCTGTGTAATACTAGTTGCGACTATAGTCGATTCTCCTTTAACCTTAGGTTTTTCATGAAACCCTGTAGGTTAACGACTTGAAGATTTCATTGGGATTGTGAAGCTAGACCCAACTATTTTCTCTGTAGTTGCACGTTCTGATCTTGCTGTTTTCTATCTTATTGAGTACTATCTTCTCTAAGATTTGCTCGAGATTTATCTCCGATAGGAAAGATAAAAAGTAGTCACAAACATCTTCGTCTTATCGTTTGTGATTCCACAATATCTTGTTTCGCTACCATACGATTAAGATTATTGTGAGGTGATTGATATTTCTAGGATGTTCTTCGGGAATATAAGTCTGGTATATCAATTGGTTTCTGTTCACCTTGATTTATCAGAAGTCAGAACAAAATTCATAGGTTTATCTGTGGGATACAGATTTATCTATTCAATAGACTTTTCTGTGTGAGACAGAGTGGTTTATAAAGTCTTCAACTTTGGGTCGTAGCAACTCTTAGTTGTGGGTGAGATCAGCTAAGGGAATCAAGTGCGTAGAGTCCTGCTGAGATTCAAGGGCGTAAGGAACGTAACTGTACCTTGATCAGTGTGAGATTGGTTAGGGTTCAACTACATTCCAGTCCAAAGTTAACTTGGAGTAAGCTAGTGTCTGTAGTGGCTTAATATAGTGTGGTATTCAAATATGGACTAGGTCCCGGGGTTTTTATGCATTTGTGATTTTCTCGTTAACAAAATTTCTGGTGTTTGTTTTATTTCTTTTACGCATTATATTTTTATATAATTGAAATATAACGGGTTGTGCGTAGTTCAATCAATTAGATATTCCAACCTTTGGTTGTTGATATATATTGATTGACACTTGAACATTGGTCTTTGGTACCGCTCAAGTTGTTTTTCATAATAATCAGGCTCGCAGATTTCTATCTGTTTGATTTGCTAATTACATTGAGAAACATAGATGTAACTCTTGGATATATACTTTTCTTAAGATTGAGTCTGACTGTCTAGTTGATTCTCTTGAAAGTATATTGGAGTTAGTCCATACAGATTGCGAAGAAAAATATTGGGTTGTGTTGTTAGACCCCCGCTTTTTTACCTTGTAACATCTTACATGATTTGTGTGAGACAGTCATTTGATGTAGACTCGGAATGTTTCGTATTGATCATTCGATCACTTGAAAATTGCTTCGAAGCTAATAGTTTGTGTGATACGGCTATTATCGTCTTCTAAGAATATTTCAATGATTGAAATGGGAGTTTAGAACAAATAACCATGATTGGATATAGCACAGTATGCGTACTTGTATGCTAACTGTTGCAAGATATTCCAAGTCCGGGAACCATAGTATGCATACCCGTATGCGTACTGGTTGGTTTATGAAAGTTTGGGGATTTAGTATGCATACGGGTATGCGTACTAGCGTGAGTTTCAAGTTCCGGGATTTAACTGAGTTTGGATGGTATGCGTATCTGTTCGCATACTGGCGAACCAAAACTTGGTCCGGCCACTTAGGTATGCGTACCCATTCGCATACTTGAGTAGGTTATGTTCTAAAATCTGTTTGTTCATGAACTAATACATTTATATAATAAGGAATGCAATCTTTTTCAAACCGTGGCTATAATGTTCATGAATTGATTCGAGTGAATCAAAATCGATTTTGGTTCAATTGTGTCTTGTATACTTCTATGAGAATATAAACAATTGAACAACTTTAGAACTAGTTTCATTTGAGTCATTTGAACTAGTTATGGTTAAGATGAATAAGGTTTATATGAAAGTGTTCATATGGCTAACTTCGGTTAACTATTGTTGAGCCAACAAGGTGTATACGTTTAGGTACGGTTACTCATATCTAAATGAAGTCACTTTTCATTTGTGTGTAACAAGCTAAGTTCGATCTAACGGTTGAAAGATATTAGCTTGAGTCTAATCAGGTTTTCATCTAACGGTGAATATTGAATGCTTTGTTACCAAGGTAACATTGATTGCAAACCCTGATTTGAAGACTATATAAGGGAGAACTCTAGCAACTGGGAAACCTAATCCCCACACCTCCTGTGTGAAACTAGTTGCGACTAGAGTCGATTCTCCTTTAACCTTAGGTTTTTCCAAAACCCTGTAAGTTAACGACTTAAAGACTTCATTGGGATTGTGAAGCCAGACCCAACTATTTCTCTGTAGTTGCATGTTCTGATCTTGCTGTTTTTTATCCTGATTGAGTACTATCTTCTCTAAGATTTTCTCGAGATTTAATCTCCGATAGGCAAGATAAAAAGTAGTCACAAACATCTTCGTCTCATCGTTTGTGATTCCACAATATCTTGTTTCGCTGCTATACGATTAAGATTATTGTGAGGTGATTGATATTACTAGGCTGTTCTTCGGAAATATAAGTCCGGTGTATCAATTGGTTCCCGTTCACCTTGATTTATCAACAGACGAAACTAAACTCTTAGGTATTTCTACGGAAGACAGATTTATCTATTCAATAGAATTTTCTATGTGAGACAGATTGGTTTATCAAGTCTTCGACTTTGGTTCGTAGCAACTCTTAGTTGTGGGTGAGATCAGCTAAGGGAATGAAGTGCGCAGAGTCTTTCTGGGATTCAGAGGCATAAGGAACGCGACTGTACCTTGATCAGTGTTAGATTGGTTAGGGCTCAACTACATTCCAGTCCGAAGTTAACTTGTAGTAGGATAGTGTCTATAGCGGCTTAATATAGTGTGTGGTTCAAATATAGACTAGGTCCCGGGGTTTTTATGCATTTGCGGTTTCCTCGTTAACAAAATTTATGGTGTCTGTGTTATTTCTTTTCCGCATTATATTTTCTATATAATTGAAATATCACAGGTTGTGCGTAAGTTCAATCAGTTTGTGAATGCGACCTTTGGGTTGTTGATTAAATTGATTGACAGTTGGATATTGGTTTTTGATACCGTCCAAGTTATTTCTTATATTCAATCGGGCTCGCAAATTCCTATTTGTTTGATTGCAGATTGAATTGAGAAATTGAGATACTACTCTTGGTTATATTTCCATTGATTGAGTCTGACTCTCTAGTTGATTCTCTTGGAATTATATTGTAGTTTGTCCATACAGATTGCTAAGAGAAATATTGGGTGTGGTTATAAGACCCCCACTTTTTCAATCCTTTGTCCAACATATTTGGTATTAGGAAATATGAACAACCAGTTATCAGTTGAAAGGCCCTTATCTAGTCTCTGTTCAGTGAGAGCAGGACCAGATCTTTTGTTATACCAAGTAAAAGGGCAACCTGTGAAACCAATATCCACCAAATCCAACTCTAGAATTTTGTTTTAAAAACAAGTTGCTTCAATAGTATCAATTGGGTTGACACTATATTTCTCAGAATCATGGAGAAGAAAGTTGAAATCTCCAATAATCATCCAAGGTAGATTATTAATTAGAGCAGTGTTTTCCAACCTACTCCATGACTCCACTTTTTTCTCCAACTCATAAGGGCTACCATAATAGCCAGTAAAAAGCCAAGGGGTCTAAGAGCAATGGTAATTATAGCACTGATGTGGTTTAGGGAGAAATCAATAACTTCAACTGAAATGGTGCTTTTCCAAATCAATACTAGTCTACCAGCAGTGCCACTAGCCCCTCATGGTTCAACAAAACAAAAATTGCTAACATTTATATCTCCCATGATCTTGTTGATGAGATCTTTTTTTGTTTAGTTTCAGAGAGGAAGATAATGTCAGAATTTAGTTTATTCAGCATGTCATTTAAATATCTCTTAGTATCTTTTGTGCCTAAGCCTTGGAAATTCCATGCAAGAGATGTAAAGAGATGGATATGTGGTGTGCAAAATAGAAGTCTAATGGTGGTGGTGAAGCTAGCCAAACTAATAAGAAAAATGTGGTGAGTGTTAATAAACATCAATATGAATAGAGTAGGGAGTACCTTGTAATCAAGAGTGTTGACCTCCAAGGTACCATTAGCCATACCCTGAGTTGGGGCAGTTTGATGATCTGTCATTATTGTGTCCAAGTCTTTGAGTCTTTTTACTTTGTCAGCATGAGTTGAGGTAAAAGATTCCTCTTCCATGCTGTTGGTGGGCATATTTCTTTTGGGTTCAGCTATGTCATAAGCATTATGCTGTTTTTTCTGAGGTTCAAACTGGTGAGTCTTTTTCTTAGCTTTCCATGCTTTATTCTTTTTCTTAGCTATTTCAATGTCCATTTTAGCTTTAAGATGGGATAAGGTAGGGAGGGAGTTAAATGAGAAAGGCTTTGGAGGGGTAGAGGCTGGAAAAATGTTTGTATTGAAGGATTGATCTGGGATGGTATGGGATTTGGGCCCTTGAGATCTAGCTGCAACTTTCAAGTTTGGTTTTTTATTATAGGTTCTAGTAAGCTTTTTGGCCAAATCCATCTTTCTGTTCCTCAGCTGGCAGGCAATAACATCAGGGTGTTGCTTTTTCTTATAGGTTCTAGCTGCAACTTTCAAGTTTGGTTTTTTCTTATAGGTTCTAGTAAGCTTTTTGGCCAAATCCATCTTCTGTTCCTCAGCTGGCAGGAAATAACATCAGGGTGTTGAGGGGTTTCAGCAATGCCATTGTGAATTGGTTGAGCTCCAAAGATGAGTGGTTCAATTGAGGATGTAGCTATGTTTGCAACAACACTCTCCATCTCCAGCTTCTTAGCATATTTCATCTTGGCTTCAAATTCCATAGTAGTATCTTTATCAGAGTAGGAGTTGTGGATAATTGCTTTGCCAGTAAGAACACTTCTCTGCTTTTGAGTTAAGGGAGATTGAGGTGGTTGGGATGGCATGTTGATGCTGTGAGGTTGAGTTGGTGGGATGGGAAAAAGAGGGTTTGGATGGTTAAGGATTCTACAGACTTTGTAAAATTTGATACCATTGAGAGCATAGGAAAATTCCAACCAGTGGGAGATGGTAGTGGTTTCAAAAGCTTCAATCCCAAACTTCAATGGTATTGTAACATCAATTTTAAGTTTGACTTCCATATTCTTATCAAATCTGTCTGTTCCATAAGGCTTTCTATCTTCTTGAAAAGTTCCAGCTGGCTTCAGAATACCTATGATATCAATGATTATATGCTTAGGGATTCTCATAATTAGAAGCCATACCATGACTTTGGAGAAGACTTCTTAATCTATGAGGTCAGAGCCTCCAGCAGGGACTTCAACAAGAACCATGAGTTTTTCAAAGACACCTCTTGTTCCCCCTCTTCTCAGAGTAGAGTAGTCTTCTTCATGTGTAAGCCTCAAAGTGTAGAAGTTTCTTCTTCTGTTCCAAAGATCAACCTCAATTCTACTTAGCATTTATCAATTACTATTGATGAATTTGCTTACTCTGGATGTTTCAAAACATATGTTACTACACAGCTTCCCAATGAAGCGCCATTTCCAATCTAGTTTTTGTTTAGGTTGTATATTTTCAGGATTTAGGAAGACCTTTGGGAACAAATCTTCAGGTAAAGCCATTGTAGTTTTTAATTTGTCAACAAGACTGTCGATGGTGTTGGGGTTGGGGTTAGAGGAGGAGGCCATGAAGATGAAAGTGAGGAGTGGGTAAAGTTCACTATTAGTGTAGCAAGTGAGTAAGATGAATATAGAGTTTGAGGGGAGATAGCCAACTTTAATTTTAAAAACCTTCACGGGTGTGTGATGATTCAAGTGAGGAGCAGAGTGGTGAAGATTTTGTTTGTTGAAGTGGCCAATGGCTTGGCTCCAACTTAAGTCTTTTTGAGCTTTATTCACATGTGTGGATGTTGACCTGTGCTTGGAGTCATGCTTGATGGCTAATGGTTCTTGGAGGGTAGCCCTGTGACAAGAGTTTGTGGGAGAACTAAATTTGAAAGTAAAAAATGTACCTGATTTTGGCGAGTCATTGTCGTGACATTGCTGAATTGCCTGTTGACCCAAAATACGCACCTTAGACTCAAGTTTTTGCTATAATTTAGAATTTTCATTAGAACTTGAAAAATGTAATGATATGTTATCTATAAGTAAAATGTTATAATTTAGAATTTTCATTCTTTCCTATGGGTAAATTGATATTCATTTACTTATATAATTTATTATATAAAAATTTATATATAAGTATCCGCGTCCTAGTTTTTTGGAAATTTGTTCGTGTCAGCGTCCGCGTCCGTGCAACCCAGCCGCCAACTCACAAGAAGTACGAGGGAGACTAGGCCAAAACCTCAAAAGACAAAAAAAAAAACGTCAACAAGAAAAACCTTCAAAAGGGATTCGACATGGCGATCCTTTATCACCCTTTCTTTTTATCCTTGTGGTTGAAGTTCTGTCTCTTCTGTTGAATGATGCTATGGAGGACAATAGAATCAGTGGCTTTTAAGTGGTGGAGGGTGGAACTGTAGTGTCACACTTACAGTTTGCAGATGACACGATTATCTTTTTGGATGCTTCGGAGATTGAGGTACGAAGACTTCTGATTGTTCTTTTATTGTTTGAAGTTCTAATGGGTCTCAAGTTGAATTTAGAGAAAAGTTCGATGATCAGTATTGGAGCAGACGATCTAGTGAAAGTGCTGTCTTCAAAACTGGGGTGTAAGGTTGAATTTCTACCAGTTACTTACTTAGGAATGCCTATCGGAGCAAGTAGAAGAAGTACGTTAATATGGGAGATTATCATTCAGCGCATGCAGAAGAAGTTGGCACCTTGGAAACGTAAATATTTGAATAAAGCTGGCAGGATTGTTTTGATTAGGAGCTCTCTTGAAAGCTTGGCAGTTTACTTTATGTTGTTGCATGTTCTCCCAGTTTCGGTAGAAAAGAGGTTAAACACAATCATGAGGAAGTTCTTATGGGGAGAAGATGATGATAGGAGGAAGATGAGCTGGGTTTCCTGGAAGGGCATTTGTAAGCCTAAGAAGAAGGGAGGATTGGGTATTAGGAGGCTTAGGCTTGTTAACAAAGCTTTGTTAGCTCGGTGGCATGTGAGATATTGCAAAGAAAAGACGACATTGTGGAGGCGAATAGTTTGTGAAAAAACAAAAGCACAGGAGAACTGTATGCTGCCATTACAGGTTAATGATTCCATTGGCAAGAGTTTGTGGTATGGTATCTTAAAAAACAAAGATGTATTTTTTTATTCTGTGTCTATACAGCTAAAAGGAGGCACTGGAATTCGTTTTTGGCATGACAGATGGAATGGAAGCAATATATTCAAAGATAAATATCCTAGACTCTATAAAATTAGTAAGCAAAAATTTGTTATGGTTGGAGCTTTCAGTTCTCTAGAGAGTTGGATCCAGCAGAGAGGATAAATTTGTTGGAGCTGAGATTTGATATTCTAAATGTAACTCTAACTCAGGGTGAAGATGATACATTGGATGGCGACTGCACAGCTAAAGCTATTTATAGGAAATTAACAGATTGTGAACCAAATTGGGATGGGTACAAGATTGTCTCCTGCAAATTTGTACCACCAAAAGTTATTTTCTTATTTTGGGCTTCTCTACACGATTCGCTTCCAACTAGAAGTATGCTGCAACACAGAAGGGTTGAGATTAATTCTAATCTATGTCTTTTCTGCAATACTGAAGTGGAGACTTTGGAGCACCTTTTTATTCATCGCAGCTGGGTTAAACATCTTTGGGAGTTCTTTATTTCTGCAGTTCAGATGGAGTGGGTAATGCCGTATAACTTCAACACTTTGATGCAAAGCTGGAGAATTGACAGGTGCTCAGACAGGGTTAAACTAGTATGGCAGTTAATGCCGTATGCTATTTGCTGGCAACTTTGGACTGAGCGTAACAAAAGAGTTCATGGGGGCAGACCAAAATCAAAATCTGAATTGGAATGCGCTGTTAAGATGGACATATGCCTTTGGAGTAGTTCGACAGATATTTTCAAGAACTTTACAATGAATCAAATTTTACATCATTGGGAGGATATTATGATCATGTAGTTTCTTTTGTTTTCTTAGTTTTGGTGCTCTGCACACTTGTATATTTCTTGTAAATACCTTTTTTTCCTTCAATATATCCTTCCTTTTTAAAAAAAAAAACAAGAAAAATAGAAAACAAACTAATATTGAACATGTCAAAGTTACCGATAAACAGACAGGCTCGATCTATTACTACCATAGCATAACAAATAAAATACGGTGACTCATTTCCATCCACCATTGTAAACATGTAGTCAATAAATCCGCTACATCATTATCTTCTCGATAAATATTATTGGAATATCTAAACTGAACCGTAGATACAAATTTAATACAGTTCGCTCAATAAACTGCCAACTTCTATGGTATCAAGGAATAGTCTGATAATGTCTTAATAACATGCATCGAATCACATTGGAACCAAATAGGAGTCATACCTCTAGAGCGAGCGATCTAAAGGCCAAAATTGCTCCTGAAAACTCGGCTGAAACTGAGTTTTCCACACCAACGGATTGCGCCAAATTTCCAATCACCACACAATTACTTTTACAAATTACACTGCCACAGTCAGCTAAACCCGGATCCTCCAATGAGCATCCATAGGCATTAATTTTAGACCACCCATATAGCACCGGAGGTTTCCAACTTACTCAATTATTTTTGTGGTAACTTTGGCGGAGGATCAAGATTCAATTGCCTCCATAGTGTCTCTTGTAAATATCGTAAGAAGAAGTGCTTCGTCTAGCGAGTAAAGTTTTCTGTACGATGGGTAGAAAGGTTTCAGAGCTAGTTTCGGTTTTCATTTTGAAGTTCTCCTTAAAAGTTATTGTAAAGTACTGGAAAACACAATTGAGGCTCTCTGTATTGGAACTGTGAAAATTTTATAAATTTAAGCTATTTACGATTTATCTCATTTTCATTGTTAACTACTTGCCCCTTTAACTACACCGGAGATACAAAATGAGCTGCTCGAATTTATTTCGGTCCCAGTTCTGAAGAATGTCCCATTTCGTCATATACAGCTTGTTACAAACGAGGGATTTCTATGATGGCATAATTTTTTGTATTTAGTCTTTGAACAACCAAAATACAAATAGTAGTTGGTTGCGCTTGTTTAACATCTTCTATCACAAAACAAAAACAAAGAAAACAAATCAACAGAAGACTACAATTTCAACATCTAATCAAACGTAATCGGTGACATAATGTAAATAGATTCTCATGCGAATTTCTATTTATTTATTGCTGCATGTTTTTATCATCCTGTTGACATGGACTGAACTCAGCAGTGACTGTGACACCACTGCCAAAGCTAATCAAACATAGGCAAGATGGTGAACATGAATTTCATGAGGCGATACAGAATCCATAAATTCTTTGTCAGATTCAAGTGCACTCATTGATTCAGGTGGAAGACAAACCTCAAGCAACACACTGCCTATCCCTGTTAGACCACGGTATGATGTCACCTTGCCATCGAATTTATTATTAAATCCGCAACGTGCAGCCACTGCCATTCCCAGCCCAAAATCACAACTATAAACGTCAAATCTAGGTGAACTTCCCATCATTAAATTAGCCGGATCGAAAATCGGCCTCGTCTGGGATATACGTGGTTTCTTCATCCACTCCTCTCTCACTCCTCGGATCTTTTCATCAGTATGTTCCTTTATAGCCTCGTGCAAAAGCAATGCCGCCCATCCATTACCATGCGCTAATAGATCCTCAACAGTTGTAGCCCCAGAAACTGATTGAACGCAGTTACCAAAGTAGTTTTCAGAAAGAGGTGGGTTCAATCTCAACCTATCATCAATTGGTAACCTGCAGCTTGTTATTCTATCGGGATTAAAATGGCGTATCCGTGTTATTGACCTCCATAAAAGAGCACTTAAGGCTTGAAATGAAGAGATTTGAACATGTTTTGTGTTACATTCTTCATTGGCTTTAGCTTTGAGCTTCGCCAATGATTCTCCAGTGAAATGGAACATTCTTTCTCTGAGAAATGGTCGTTCATATCGGTCTTCAATGAATTCTTTATGGTCAGAGAATGGAAGGTTGATGAGGAATGGATCTCCGTTTTCTTCCAAAAACCAGCGTTTAGTAATAGGTAAACGAGAAATACTGCCGTCATGTTTGCCTGCTTTTCTTAGGTTCCTAGTGATTTCTGCAAATGCATGAAAGAATTTCCAGTAAGAAGTCCCATCACCTATAACATGGTTAAAAGTGCAGCCCACAAAAATGCCATCCAATAACTCTGTCACCTGTACCACTAACAAAGGCTCGGTGTGTCCGTCATGGCAAATAGCTCCGTCAAGAGCAAAAAATGATTGGACGATTAGTGGCACATCGATTGGGGTAAGAATATCCATCATCGTTATGTCAACAGCAGCATGAATGAACTCAGCTCCGACAGAGTCATTGCTGGAGTCTACATAAATTCCATAAAATGGTGGATTGTCTTGCTTTTTTGTCACCATACGGCCTGAAAGCGGGTAGAAATGAGTCAATGTCATAGACAGAGAATGCTTAAGTTGATGGATGAAGGTAATGGTTGGGGTTGGATCTTCTAATGAAGGCGCGGGTTTCCTATAGAGAAGACCCTTTTGAATGTACTGAAAATTGAAAAAGGATAGATCCCATGGAGTCAAATAGGTTGGTTGTTTTGATTCTTCAATGACTTGGTATGGTTTGATGGTGCATTTTGAGATTTGTCGAACAGCTTTAGTAGTATCTGGATTCATTTGGTGACTGATAAATACGGATAAGATAATAATGAATTTATTTGTGGAGATTGAAGGATATCAAAATATGGCTTATGCTTCTAAACTTATATAGAAAATGCAAGAATCAGAAAAGGTCATGCAGTGCAAGTTACATGTTCTGACTAATAAACTATTTTTATTTTTATTTTGAATGTCCTGTGTAGTAGACATAGCCATTTTCCAGGTAAGTTCTTGACACCACAAATTTCACCAACTCTTATTTTCTCCAACACGACCTTCACAAATCTATTCGAGGCGGCTGTTAGTTTCAGAACTAGTTTTTGTAACTTCACTTATATGATGGCATAATATTTTTGTAATTAGTCTTTGGACTAGGCCCGGTTTTGGAGGGTGGCAACTTGTGCTACAGCACAAGGCGGCCAATTTCATTCGTTTGTTCACGTGTTTTTTTTATCTCAGAAACAAAACGTTTTTTACGTAACTGTTTCCAATTTTTAGAAAAGATCCACCAACTTTTGTTTGTGAACTTCGAAAATATCTTTGACATACAAACTTAAACATAAGTTGTTGGATACAGTACAGCGCCAGCATCATAAAGTTTGAAACTTGCCGGCATCAAAAATTTTACCAATCAAAAAGAAATTAGCCTTGGGTTGGTATTGCTATTCATAGGGGGTTGGGGCTCAGTTTGTTGCTAGGCTCCTAACGAGTTTCTTATGTAATAAATCCTTCGAGGATGATTCTTTTTTTTTGATCTAATACTAACCTGAGCTGTTTTGAAAAGAAAAGTAAAAAACATAAGTTCTTTTTCTTATAATCTACTAGTATTCGGCACGTACGCACGTGCAAGCTTGATCCGAGTCCATCACAAAAGTTTATGAAGTTAATTTTCATTTCGTTTGACTATTATGCCCTCACTTTATTTATTTCTCATCACTTGAATGGGTAATAAAATAAGGGCGAAATGGTCCAAATGAAATTTGCAGCTTCAAAACATTGTTTGGCACGTGCAAGCTAGAAATGTAACTCATCACTTTTATCTGTTATCTTGGGGACGGGTCACGGGACCTATTGTTTTTATTTGTTTAATTTTGAATTCTTAATTTTAAATACGTAACTTACCATTATATCCTCCCGTTTATTTATAACACATTATTTATGTGGGCATGATATGGGGGCAATTATGGAAATTCAAAATTTGCAGCTTTATCTACGGTGCCTAAGGGGTGTTCCCTTTATATATAGTAATAGATATTTAATACTTGTTAACTTGACATGTTTTTCTTTTTCTTAATTTCTTCATTAATCTTGTATGTTGTTTTCACTTAATTTCTTTAACCAGATTTTAATTTTTTTTGGGTTTGTTTTCCTTAATTGGGGGCTGAGATTGTGTCACAAAGGGGGCAAACTAACTCTACCTTCCATGTTAATTTCTGCAATATTACGCCATTCGGGGTTCGAACCTGGGACCTCCTGAAACGCATGAAACTTTGGGAAACGGGGATGACCAGCTGAGCTAGGTACCCGTTTTTATTTTATTTATTTATTTATTTTGTGGGGGTGGGGGGTTGCATATGCGGTTTTAAATGTTAGTATATGCAAAACGCATTAAACATAAATTTACGTATCTTTCACAGACAACGTGTATTTGCCCAGATGTCTAAGTTGCTCAGTGTGCGCAACTTGTCGACCCCTCTTTTTGAACGCACAATTGGGGATATAGGAAAAAGACAAAAACCGATTTTAAATAGTAAATCAGGTGTAGTGGTTAATTATTGGGCCGACTGACCGGAGGGCTCGAAGGAAGGGAGTCCCTTTTATGGCCACTTTTTTGTAAAATGAAACCTCACATAAATTTGCAATTTCATAAAAAGATTTCGGTAGTGTGCACTTGATAATACCAAAATATTCCTCCATTTTAGTTCAATTACTTATGTATCTTATTTTTTAGGGGTATAATTGGTAACCAAACTTTAATATAACATATCTAAAAATCCGTGCCTTGGAATTTTACAAATTTTATCTCATTTGAAAGGTTTTAAAAAAAATTACGCAATGAATACAAATAACAATATCAAATTTAGAGTTTTTAAGAAAAAATCGGAGGTGTTTATCATCTTAGGCACAATTTTAGAAAATTAAATTATATCCATTATACAAACCACCACAAAAGATACATAATATATTTTATGTTGCCATATTTTGGTTTATGCATCAACTAATGCAACTAATAAAATGATGTACTCCATGCGTTTCAAGAAAAGTGATACTTTCACTTTAGGCACAATTCTCGAAATTGAATGCATAGCCATTATGCAAACCGCCACAAAGGATGCATAACACATTATGCATCCATATTTTGGTTTATGCATCGACTAATTTTCCGTTTCAGGAAAAGTGATACTTTCACATTCCGTTTCAGAAAAAGTGATACTTTCATTTCGTTTCATAAAAAGGGATACTTCCACTTCTTCAATTTGGCCTATTTTTAGGCAAAAATAAAATTGTAAAAGTATCTATTTTTCTGAAACAGAGGTAATATACGCTTAAAAATATCATTAAAAAAAGATGCATAACGAATTATGAAACCACCACAAAGGATACATAACAGTTTATACAGTTGTATTTTGGTTCATGCATCCACTAATTTGGTTATGCAACCACTAAAACGATGTATATGCCTCAAAAATAACATTCCGACAAAAAAAGAAGATGTATAACACGCTATGCAATCAGGGGTGTTTCGTTTTTCTTCGGTCGGTCCTCCCCACCGTGGCAGCGGTGTTCTAATAATAAGGAAATTTATAAGATTATTAGTTAAATGATTAGTGTATTATGATTTGGGTCAGGTGAGAGTAGAAGGAGGGAAAATTTTGAGAGACAGGTTTTGGGTGAAAATGGTGGATGATAGTGAAGAGAGAAATGCTGCTGAATCTTTAGTTCAGCTACAACAAGGAGTCTATCTTGAATCTTCAACTAATCATAACAATTCACAATTGCAATTATTTATGGATTCAACACCCTTGAATCATAATTTTTATGAGCATGGGGAGTTTCGTGAAGAACCAACCCAAGAAAGTAAATAAGCTCCACACACAAGTACTCCAAATACTCAGGTACATGTGCTAATGTGTTGAAATTCGAATTAGTTCTCTTTGAATTCGCCATTTTTACATCTGAAAATGCTTAGTGCCGGCATGGCCGTAGTATGAATACGATGCCGTCACCCAACTTAGCGGCTTAGTATTCATGTTATAGCCATGCCGGCAAATAATATCCCCCATTTTGAAATGGATGCCGGCATGTCTCCAACCAAAAACACTATGCCGATAGAAAAGTTACTTTTTACCTACCACGGAATATGCTACCGGCATGGTTCAATATTAAAGTTACTATGCCGGTACCTCAAGAAAACCATACAAGAACTAGTGATTTCCAAAGTTAAATCTCGGCGTGGTTAATTATTTATCGGCCACGCCGGCACATAGTACGAGGCGCTGAAATTTATTTAAAGAGCGTGCCGGCACACAGGATTCCGGCATTGATTTCCAATGAGATTATCATGCCGGAAGCATTTCAAATTTGGTCAAGATTGTCGGTTCAGTTCGATCATATGTCGTCAATGCTGGTATAAGGGTCGAGCATGCCGGAACTGCTGTCCGACATAGTGTTTTTTTGAACTAATTTAATTTTCTTCTCATTCGTTTCTTAGATTGTGACATATAATGATCCAACAAATTCAAAACCGCTTGGTCGGGATACGTCGGAATACTATAAAATGCCTCCGGTATGTTACCAAAAAATACTTTTCACCTAATATTTTGAACTTTACTAATGGATTGCTTATAATGAACCTTATAATATCCCATTGTTGTCCTTATGTAGGGAATAAAATCTAAACATGAAGCAATTGATTGGGCTAAAGAGACGGCTATTAAGAATATTTGTGTGTTGGTGAAGAATACCGAAGGAACAAAAATTCGTTTTGAGATGGCTTGCGAGAGAAGTGGGGAATACAAAGAGAAGAATAAGCACAAGAGAAAGGGTTATGTATATCCAAAGAAGACTAATAGGGTATACAAGACTCATACGAGGAAGGATGATTGCACCTCTAAGCTTGTATTCAATTTAAAAGACTGTGAATGGAAATGTGCGGCGTAGTTCGGCCGCCATAACCACGAGAACCCGGAAACTTTTGTTGGTCATGAAAAATCGGGGGTCTAACAATCACACCCAATATTTCGTTTTGGCAATCTGTATTGACTAACTTCAATATACTTCTAAGATAATCAACTACACAGTAAGACTCAATTAAGGAAAATACATCCAAGAGTTATATCTTTGTTTCTCAAAGCAATCAGCAAATCAAACAGATAGAAATCCGCGAACCTGATTATTATAAGAAACAACTTGAACGATACCAAAGACCAATGTTCAAGTGTCAATCAATTTATATCAACAACCAAAGGTTGGATTATCTAATTGATTGAACTACACACAACCTGTGATATTTCAATTATATAAAAATATAATGCGGAAAAGAAATAACACAGACACCAGAAATTTTCTTAACAAGGAAACCGCAAATGCATAAAAACCTCGGGACCTTGTCCAGATTTGAACAACACACTGTATTAAGCCGCTACAGACACTAGCCTACTACAAGTTAACTTCGGACTGGAATGTAGTTGAGCCCTAACCAAACTCACACTGATCAAGGTACAGTCGCGTTCCTTACGCCTCTGAATCCCAGCAGGACTCTACGCACTTGATTCCCTTAGCTGATCTCACCCACAACTAAGAGTTTCTACGACCCAAAGTCGGAGACTTGATAAACAAATCTGTCTCACACAGAAAAATCAATTGAATAGATAAATCTGTCTCCCACAGAAATACCTACGAGTTTCTGTTCCGTCTTTTGATAAATCAAGGTGAACAAGAACCAATTGATACACCAGACTTATATTCCCGAAGAACAGCCTAATAATATCAATCACCTCACAATAATCTTAATCGTATGGTAACGAAACAAGATATTGTGGAATCACAAACGATAAGACGAAGATGTTTGTGACTACTTTTTATCTTACCTATCGGAGATTGAATCTCAAGCAAATCTTAGAGAATATAGTACTCAATACGACAAAACAAAGTAAGATGAGAACACATAACTACAGAGAAAATAGTTGGGTCTGGATTCAGAATCCCAATGAAGTCTTTAAGTCGTTAACCTATAATGGTTTTAGAAAAACCTAGGTTAAAGGAGAATCGACTCTAGTCGCAACTAGTATCACACAGGAGGTATGAGGATTAGGTTTCCCATTTGCTAGAGTTTTCCCTTATATAGTCTTCAAATCAGGGTTTGCAATCAATGATACTTTGGTAACAAAGCATTCAATATTCACCGTTAGATGAAAACCTAATTAGACTCAAGCTAATATCTTTCAACCGTTAGATCGAACTTAGCTTGTTACACACAAATGAAATGTGACTTCATTTATATATGGGTAACCGTACCAAAACGTGTACACCTTGTTGGCTCAACAATAGTTAACCGAAGTTAGCCACATGAACACTTTCATATCAACCATATTCATCTTAACCATAACTAGTTTAAATGACTCAAATGAAACTAGTTCTAGAGTTGTTCAATTGTTTATATTCTCATAGAAGTATACAAGACACAATTGAAGCAAAATCGATTTTGATTCACTCGAATCAATTCACGAACATTATATCCACGGTTTGCCAAAGATTGCATTCCTTATTATATAAATGTATTTGTTCATGAACAAACCGATTTTAGAACTTAACCCACTCAAGTATGCAAACGGGTACACATACCTAAGTAGTCGGACTTGGTATGGGTTCGCCAGTATGCGAACGGGTATGCATACTGTCGTACACAACCAAACTCAGTTGAATTCCAGGACTTGAACTGTTACGCTAGTACGCATATGGGTATGCATACTAAGTTCCCGGAATTCAACTATCAAACCAGTACGCATACGGGTATGCATACTACGGTTCCCGGACTTGGAATAACTTGTAACAGTTAGCAAACAAGTACGCATACTGTGCTATATCCAATCAATGGTTAATCGTTCTAAACTCCATTTTAATCATTGAAACATTCTTGGAAGACGGGAATAGCTGTCTCACACAAACTATTAGCTTCAAAGCAATTTTCAAGTGATCAATAGATCAATACGAAACATTCCGAGTCTACATCAAATGACTGTCTCACACAAATCATGTAAGATGTTACTAGGTGTTTATACATGAAAATAATCAATCCAAAAGAGGTAGCCCCTTAATATACCAAGGGTCCCCTCTTAATGGATAAGGGGACTAGGCTTAGTCCATGTGATAATGGATCAAGCCTAGTCCAAGAAAGGAAGTCTTAAGTTAGTTGGGCTTTGTCTTAGAACAAAGAAGACGCCCTTCTCCTAAACCTTTAATGACTTGGATAAGAGGAAAATGGCAATGTTGTAATATATTGGTCTTATGGGTATTTATCCATAAGAGGGGGAAAAGGAGGATTATTATAAAAGGGGAAAGAAGGTATACTTAGAAGACACAATTAATCCACCATTACCTCTCATAAACCACTCTATGCCTTGGGAGTACTTTATGTGATTAGGGCTAGTTCCTCCTTCCCAGTTTTCCCTATCAACATTACGACCACAGTGGGAGGTTCTTAGCTTCTTTTCCAGCATGATACTCCCAAGTGCGATCCAGGAAATACCAGTGGGCGTAGTACTCCCGGACTTGGATAATGTTATGATGGAGGATGTACAAGGAGAAAGAGATGAAGAGGTACGGATTGGAGCAGTGGTCACCACACCCATTGTGCAAGGAAAATGAACACTTCAAAAGAAAGCGGAGGCATCAAAGGGAAAAACTACTACTGAGACAAGCGAGCGGAATATGTCTGAAATGCAAAAGGAGTTGGACGCGTCTATCAAAAGACAACAGGAACTACGTGGTCTCCTAAAGAGAGCAAGGGAGAAAGACACGACGACTTCTAGGCCAGTTAGCGCGAAGAATACTGTTCAAGGGATAACGGAAGACGTGATCGCAAAGTATCTGGAGACTAATTACCGAGTAACAAAGCACGACGCCTATGACTCACTGGAACCACCATACTCCGCGGAAGTTGCTGATTACTTATATCCTGAGGATTATACATCGCAAAAATTCAAAACTTACGGAGGAAAGGGGAATGCACGAGAACATGTGAGTCGCTTTATATCAGCAATGAATGCCTACGCTCAGGATGAAAGCCTTTGTATGCGAAAATTCCCGAAGTCGCAGACAGACAATGCCTTTACCTGGTATGATAACCTAAAACCCGGAAGTATCAGCTCGTGGCACGCCATGGTGCAACTTTTCTTAAAGAAATTATATTCCGCTCAGAGAAAAGTTACAGCAATAGATTTGGGAAGATGTACCCAAAGGGTAGGAGAAGAGATCGGCAAGTACATTACTCATTTCCGAGATTTCACATTGGAATGCCATGAGGATATCCCGGAGGAGCGCTTAGTATAAATTTGCATTAGAGGAATGGACGTTGTTTTCCGGATAAATCTGACCAGTTTCAAATTTCAAACCTTTGTGGAAGTTGAGGAAGCCGCAGCCTGGATCTCAGACTGTGTGGATGCTATGCACTTAGGAGGAGTCGGACACACCTGGCAGCAACACTCTGTTAACACTGCATCCGCACCTACTTTCAATGACCAAATTCAAACAAATGAAAGAGGAAAGAGTTGAGCTACCTTCGGCTCTTACCGCGGACAATCTGGAAGAAGGGGAGGAAGATCGGATGGAGGAAGGTCCAATCCGTCGCCTCCTTTACCATGTAATAAAGAACAAATAGTAGGGCTTCTGGAACAATGGATAACAAATAAGGAAGAGACTTTACCACCAGTATCCGTAGAACCTACTGCAGCAGATAAGATGCACGAACGATATTGCCACTATCACAGAAGAATACATCATTCGACCGTGGAATGTTATTCTGTTCGCTACATTGTCCAAATAAAGCGAGCTAAAGGCGAATTGGAGATAGGGGACCAGAGCATCACCAATGATTCGCTCCCTCAATATCAAGTCATGATGATTTCATACGATCCTGCTGATAGAGAAACCTGGAGACCCTGGGAAGATACGGAAAGAGAGGAGACATGTGAAGCATCCAAAATAGTGGTCTTCCCAGATACAAATGGAGTCGCCAGTAAGTTCGCTCAAACTATTCTGGCTCAGTAGTTCTTCGATTCTCTGAGTTTCAGTAAAAACCAAATCCGTGAAGCATCTAAAGCCATAACTGCAATCGCATCCGGAAGATCATATGATCCGCTGCCTAAGGAAGATATTGTCTTTACAGATGAAGATATATGTTACCCTAGAGAGCACCTTCGCCCTCTATATCTAACATCCCATGTCAACAAACAACCGCTTAAACAAGCCTTTATAGACGGAAGAGCTTCACTTAACATGATCTTGTTATATACATTGGAAATGTTGGGAGTCTCACGGACGGTAATAAAAATGAGCGCAACAACATTGAGAGGTTTCAGAGGACAAACTCAAACGGAAATCGGGATAGTACATCTGATGATGAAAATCGGACCCATCATAGCGTTTACTTCTTTCTATGTCCTTGAGGATGATACTATATTTCATGTGTTACTCGGAAGAGGATGGCTCTTGAATCACAAAGTGGTAGCATCTACGTATCATCAATGTGTTAAAACCAATATCGGAGGAAGACAGTAATGGATCCCAACTACGAGAAACCCATTCAGAACAGAGGAAGCTTATATGGCCGATGCAGTATTCTATACGTAGCCCGTCTTAGATCAAGAAGAACATCCGGAGCATTTGATACCGCTTCCAAAATGGGAAGAATTCCAACCGGCTAACCAAGTAAAAGAAAAGGCTAAGTCGTCCGTCACGAATGGGACCTGCCGTAGGAAACATAAGAGCAATATCCAAGACTGGGGACAATAAGTTCAAGCGTTTCTCGCGTCTGGAAAGAGGACACGTTTATCTCTTATAACAATTATCCGGGGAGGTCTCTCAACATCGACACCATTGTTCTATGTCATCAGTAGACGAAGAAATGGCGGAGACTACTCCGATAACGGAAAAATTATAAGAAGAGGTGAATGTACGGGTTTCGGAAGAAGAAATGATGAAAGGGCTACCTGAGGATAAAATAAAGGTCGATCCGACTCTCGATGGATTAGAATAAATAAATCTCGGTTCAGCGGATCATCCTCGCTGCGTGCGTATCAGCAAGCACCTCCAAGGAGAAGAAAAAGATCAAATGATTGAATTAATCCGTGAATACCAAGATGTGTTCGCGTTCACATATGACGAGATGCCTGGCTTAGATAGCAACTTGGTCGCACACAACTTGAGTGTGTCGCCCGAATATAAACCAATTAAGCAAAGAAGTCGCAGATTTCCAGAAAAGATAGAGCTCGCCATCAAAGAAGAGGTGGAGAAACTACTCAAAGCCAAGTTCATCAAACCGATCCAGCACCCCATGTGGTTAGCCAACATCGTACCAGTAGCCAAGTAAAATGGAAAAGTCTGATGATGTGTTGATTACCGAGACTTGAACCGAGCATGCCCTAAGGATGATTTTCCAGTGCCGAATATAGACGTGATGGTGAATAATACATTCGGAAATGGGATGTTCTCTTTTATGGATGGTTTTAGCGGATATAACCAAATTAGGATGGCGGCGGAAGATGCTCATAAAATAGCCGTCCAGACACCATATGGGAATTTCTATTACGTCGTGATGCCCTTCGGGTTAAAAAAATGCCGCCGCAACTTATCAACGGGCGATGGTAGCTATCTTTCATGATATGATACATCAGATAATGGAGGTGTACATAGACGACGTCGTAGTAAAGTCTAGAGCAAAAAAAGATCATCTGGACCATCTGAGGCGTGTCTTCGACAGATGCAGGAAGTACCATTTAAAGATGAATCCTCTCAAATGCGCTTTTTGCGTAACTTCCGGAAAGTTCCTAGGATTCGTAGTAACGGACAAAGGTATACAGATCGATCCAAGCAAGGTAGAAGCAATAACTACTATGACGCCACCCGCGAATGTGAAAGAATTGCAAATTTTTATCGGAAGGGTGTCATATGTCCGGAGGTTCATCCTAGGATTTGCTCAACTATTATCCGCTTTCCTACCACTACTAAAAAAGAACAAACCGTATGAATGGGGAGTAGATCAGGAGCAGGCCTTTCAGAAACTTAAAGAATGCCTAATCAGTACACGAGTTTTACGACCACCAATCAAAGGCGAGCCACTTTATTTGTATACAACATTTACCAGCTTGGCGGTCGGAGCCCTGCTAGCTCAAGACCTCGAAAATGATCAGTTATGTCCGATTCATTATATTAGTCGAAGATTCAGAGATGCGGAGTTTAGATATTCAAAAGCGGAGCAAGCATGCTTGGCACTCATATATGCCACGCATAAATTAAGATCAAACTTGCTCGCTCATGAGACCATAGTGGTGGCAGCTGCCAACCCGATCGCCTACCTGGATACAAAACCAGTTTTATCTGGAAAGAAAGCTCGGTGGTTGCTGTAATTGTCTGAGTTTGAGTTGAAATATCAGCGGACCAAAGGGGTTCGTGGGCAGGCATTTACAGATTTGCTAGCCGCATTCCATGGAACGGACATGTTGGAGATAAGTGAAGAAATACCGGGTGAAGTGGCGGAAGCCAAAGTAGAAGAGCGATGGGCAATGTTCTTTAACGGATCATCATACGGTTCCCATGGAGGAGCTGGCATAGTATTTGAAACACCTGAGAACGATTTGTTGTCATTCGTATTAAAGTTAGATTTTGAATGCAGTAATAATGTGGCGGAATATGAAGCGCTTATCCTAGGAATGCGTATAGCGGAAGAGCTTAATTTTGGCACGATAGATATAAAAGGAGATTCAAAACTTGTTATAAAACCAAGTATCAGGAGAGTTCCAAGTAAAAGAAGCGCATCTATCCCCTTACCGGGCAGAAGTTCATGAATTAATAGCTAAGAGAGGGAGTACTGTCATCGAGCACACGGGGCGATCCACCAATCGACATGCTGACGCATTAGCTACACTCGCAGCAAAAATGCGACTGAATGAAGCAGATGAAGGAACTGCGGTGGTCAAGAAAAAGATGATGCCGAGGACATGGAAGGAAGACACAACATTTGAACAAAAGGACGACTGGACAACAACTTACATTGAAGACCTAACCAGGAATGCAAATGAACAGTTTCTACCCACTAAAGTATTGAAGAAATTTGTTATGCTATGAGGAGCGTTATATTATCGAAAAACCAGATGAGCTCTTTCACGCTGCATAGGGAAAATAGAGGCGCAAGAAATACTTAGCTGCGTTCATAGAGAATCTTGCAGACATAAAGGGGAAATCCCGTTGTACCGCCGTTTACAGAGGATGGGTGTATACTGGTCAAATATGGCAGTCCAAGCGGCAGTAGTACAAAATAACTGTGAAGATTTCCAAGCACCGCCACAACAAACGGAAGTATGTAGCACGGAGATAGAAGATTGGAGGCAACCGTATATGGATTTTATCCAACACAAACGCCTGCCGCAAAGTAGGCAAGACGCGCTCAAGATCCAGCGCAAAGCTGGCCAATTTTTTATTAATGAAGGAATTCTATATAGGAGGAGTTACGGGAATGCGATGCTGCGTTGTTTATCACGGGAAGAGGCGGAAGTAGTAATGGCCACGTCCCACAATGCGGAGCATCAAGGCATGCGAAAGCTTTTCTTACAACTTTATGAAGGCGGATTTTACTGGCCCATGATGAAATTTGATATAGCCGAGCATGTACGAAAATGTCAGCAGTGCCAAAGCCATGGACCATTAATCCGGGCACCACACACATTGATGCATAGTGTCGTCAGCCCTGGCCCTTTCATAGTTGGAGATTTGATATTATTGGGCAAATAAGTCCAACTTCGTCAGGACGACACAAGTACATCATCACTGCAACCGAGTATTCCACAAAATTGGTAGAAGCTATTCCTCTGCGTGATTACTCGGGAGCTACCATTGCGGCATTTATCAAGGAGTATATCATATGTCGATTCGGCGCACCAATGATTATCCGATCGGACAATGGTACCTCTTTCATCAACGAAAATGTCAAGGAGTTGGTAGACCAGTATGGGATTAAATTCCACACTTCGACTGTCTATTACTCTCAAGGGAATGGACAAGCCGAAACTACTAATAAAACATTGCTGAGGATACTAAGTCGACTAGTGCATGATCACCACAGGAGTTGGCACGAACAGTTACCACTCACGCTATGGGCATATCGCATCTCTAAAAGAAGCTCCACCGGAGCCTCCCCGTATTCCTTGGTATATGGAGAGGATGCAATATTGCCAGCAGAGATCGCTATTCTTTCAGAACAAGTGGCGATGGCTAGTCTTACTACTCCGGATGAAATCAGCCGATTCTCCCATCTTGACACCTTGGAGGAGCGGAGAGCTAGGGCCGAGTGATTTGCAGATAAATATAGGTAAAGGACAGCAAGATACTATAACCAGAAGGTAAAGAAACGAACTTTCTCAGAAAATGATATAGTCCTGAAAATCGCTCCGCACGTTCAACGAGCTACAAAAGCCGGAAAGTTTGCTGCGAATTGGGAAGGCCCCTATATGATCAGCAAAGTTGCGGAAAGTGGATATTACTATCTCAAGCGGATGAACGGATCCCGGATCAATACCCCTATCAATGGTAAATGGCAAAAGGCCTATCATGCTAATAACTAAATGTACGCCAGATGGATGATTATCAATCATATAAGTATTTCTATCTTAATTATGTGTCAAGATAAATAGCCCCGAGTCAGGTTAGGTTCCATGCATGACCAATGAAGTGCACCAATAGCCCCGAGTCAGGCTAGGTTCCGTGAATGACCAATGAAGTGCACCAATAGCCCCGAGTCTGGCTAGGTTCCGTGTATGACCAATGAAGTGCACCAATAGCCCCGAGTCTGGCTAGGTTCTGTGCATGACCAATGAAGTGCACCAATAGCCCCGAGTCTGGCTAGGTTCCGTGCATGAACAATGAAGTGCACTAATATCCCCGAGTCTGGCTAGGTTCCGTGCATGACCAATGAAGTGCACCAATATCCCCGAGTCTGGCTAAAATCCGTGCATGACCAATGAAATGCACCAATAGCCCCGAGTCTGGCTAGGTTCAGTGCACGACCAATGAAGTGCACTAGTAGCCCATAAAATGAATACTAGTCCCGACTATTACTATATTCTAGGCAATGAAATGCACGATAGTCCCAAACATGGCTAAAATGAATAAAGCATTGAGTATAAGTATAGCTAGATTGAATAAAAGCACCGACTGTAAAATCTTGGGCAAGATAAGTGAACACACTCGGGATAATACATGTAAAGATGGATTGAATAAGATCAATATATTCCTTATCAGATAATTGAACACACTCGGGATAATACAACATTGAGTACGAGTATAGCTAGATTGAATAAGATCGATATATTCATTATCAGATAAGTGAACACACTCGGGATAATACATGTGAAAATAAAACAAGTACTACATAGATAAAAGCTTAATCAGATACTTAAAACTTAAAGAAATGAGGCCAATACCGAACGTGCACGTCTTAGCCGTCAACACGCAACAAATAACTCATTCTCTTGATACTCCATTCGGGCACGAGCATCAGAAAATATTTCAGATGCCTTGGTAGAGGCCATGGCCTTCTCTACTGAAGGGTCGACCCAGTAAGCGCTCAGTCGATCCACATATAAATCCATTGCATGAAAGTATTGTGTCTAACTCGCCTCAAACATATCCTCACAATCGCGTACAAGTCGAGCATCCCCAGCAACAGTGGCTTGCAACAACTCCATTTTTTAGTTTCTAAGGAACAAGGATAATGCATCAATTGATTCTTCCATGATTTCGAGTTATCCCCTCTGATAACTACAAAGAAGCATATAAAAAAAATAAAATAATAATAATAATATTCAGGGTAGCGCGCGGAGCGCCCCATGTATTTCAGCAAGAGCCGCTTCAATAGATCTCACAGAACGATCCGCCTCAACATACTGGAAATGAGTAATCAAACGTTGTTCGCGGCAATAACCACGATACTCAAGCAGAGTCATATCAGGTAGTCCTCCTTCACTCTGAATTTTTATCACGCGATGGTCCGCAGCCGCTAACCGTTCATGCCAGCAAGAATTCTCGATATTAAACACATCACGCGCAAGACACATTACTTCTAAAAGGTGATTTAGATACCTTACCTCCAAAACTAATCTCACACGATTAGCCATGAAACAAGATACAAATGCTTAAGGATTACTTACTCTGATAAACCAAAATGATTCTTATATATAACCAAATAACATAACACCCGAGAAAGTATTTTACGAATTCCCAAAACTAATAAATTAACATAAAAAAATGATGATGATGGCAATCCTCCTAAGAACGCTCAGCTATAAATGAACGACAATGCGCAATATCTTGATCCAAATCCCGCATCATTAAAAGCACTTCACCATATTGAGTAGTATATGCGGTATAAGCACCCCCACCTCCTCAAGCACCTGATGAACCTTGCGCATAACATCATCAGAAGCACGGGCTTCCCGCACCATAACGAGCGTTGCCTCATGTTCCTCCAAAGCTTTGCACGCCTTATCCAAAGCGATCAATCGATGAGTTTGTAACATCCCCACTTCATCTTTCAACACCAATAAACGAGCCAGTTCCGCCTTCTTGTCGGTAGGATGAACAAGGAAGGATACAGCACATAAAGTCAAAACACACCCGCATAAACTATGACTTGCTTGCCGAGTGATAAACGCACGGCAGTCAGCTATTTCCCGATCAATATCAGTCATCATAATTATCGAATCTTGGAATAATCGTTCACCCTTACTCCGAGCGAAAATAGTATCGTCTAACACACGCTGCACTTCTAGAGTCACTCGTCCGGAGGCTCGCATCTTATGAGCCATTGAATATGTCTCATATTGTTCATCAAATTGTGCACGGGTGGCTGCTCTATTTGCCATCCTGACTTCTCTAAGCATTTCCACTTCAGCCTTTACCAATAGTAAACGAGTTAATTCATAATCTTTCTGCAACAAGCACAATTCGCAACAAAGATACTGAAGAAAATATGAAAGATACTAACTACAACATTTTTTCTACCCCTATTTATAGGAATAAAATGTTAGTACCATATTAACTACTGCTCAACCATAATAACAAACAATAATAAATACAAACCGAATAATAATAATAATAATAATAATAATAATAATAATAATATCCAACCATCAGAATCCTTGTTCAAACCAAACCAAACAAAGAAAGAAGAAGCCATTGTTCATATTGACAAAAAGGGGAAGAATTAATGTGTAGTTCACACTACAAATACATATGGTTTACGGATCATTATGTAAGGGGGAGTGGTTTTCATTGTGATATGAAGTATTCACTAAGGGGGAGTGATACATATCACCATAGTATTGTTGTCAAAGTTGTGATACAATTGGACTTTGATGATGTGTAATAATACTATGACACTATATAACAATGATTGAGAGCAACTGTTTTCTCATTGTTATAGCTACGGATCTTCAACAACTATGATGCTTAGTTGAACACGTTCAGAATCACTGGAGTACTTGGAAGTGACAAAGATTTCGAGTAATGTTGAAGAACCAAGGAGATCAAGCATTTGGATGAGAAGCTACAAAGTTTATTTATTTTGTAATCCATATGTATTGATAGTTTTGTCAATAAAATTTACAAAGGGGGAGATTGTTAGAGCACTGCTCGGTCAAACTCGCAAGTGTTGCTATCTCAAGCTTGTTTGTCAAGTTTAGTGATCAAAACTATCAGTCTTGATTTCTAGTCTACTTATAGCCATGTCTCGGACTAGGATAGATTATGTAGTTGAGCTTTAGACTTCACGGCTCTCATCAATTGAAGACGAAGAACTACTAAGGAGAGCTTGTGGAACTTCATCAACAAAAGGTATGTGGAGAGTGAAACTCATCTATCACTCGGAAAGTCTATTTCTACTCTATCTCCTATATTGAGACAAAAGTCGTATAGCTATATAGTATTCGATTATACACATTTGATATTTCGAGCTGAGTTTAACTCACTTACATATTTCTCGAAATATGTGTTGGTAAGCTTTCGCTTAAACCAAGTTTATCTTATGTTCTTGAAGAAAGTCAAAAGATGATCATATGAAAATCTCCTTGTAACATCTCATTTGATGTAGACTCGGAATGTTTCATATTGATTATGTCAATCACTTGAAAATAACTTTGATACTAATAGTTTGTGAAAACAACTATTGTCATCCTCTAAGAATGTTTCAATGATTGAAATAGAGTTTAGAACACTTAACCATAATTGGATTATAGACATAGTATGCGTACTTGCATATATGTTGATCCAAGACCGGTGTAGTATGCATACTGGCGAGGTCAGGTAAAGTCCGGGAGCCTTGGTATGCGTACATGTACGCGTACTGGCGAACTCAGTTGAAGTCCGGGAACTATTGTATGTGTACCCGTACGCGTACTGAATTCAACTGATGTTTTGGATGTGTGATAGTATGCGTACCCGTTCGCGTACTGTCGGACACAGTCCAAGTTCGACTACTTAAGTATGCGTACCCGTTTGCATACTTGAGTGGGTTAAGTTCTAGAATCGGTTGTGCCATAAACTAATAAATTTATATAATAAGAAATGTAATCTTTTGCAAACCGTGGCTATAATGTTCATGAATTGATTCGAGTGAATAAAACCGATTTTTCTTCAATTGTGTTATTGTATACTTCTATGAGAATATAAACAATTGAACAACTCTATAACTAGTTTCATTTGAGTCATTTGAACTAGTTGTGGTTAAGATGAATAAGGTTGATATGAAAGTGTTCATATGGCTAACTTCGGTTAACTATTATTGAGCCAACCTAGTGTACATGTTTAGGTACGGTTATCCATATTTAAATGAAGGTACATTTCATTTGTGTGTAACAAGCTAAGACCATCTAACAGTGGAGAGATATTGCTTTGGTTTCAAGCAAACTTAGCTTGGCTCTGGTTCCATCTAACGTTGAATATTGATTGCTTTGTTTCAAAGCTATCAAACCATCATTTGAAGACTATATAAGGGAGAACTCTTGCAACTGGGAAACCTAATCCCCACACCTTCTCTGTGATACTAGTTGCGACTAGATTCGATTCTTCTTTAACCTTAGGTTTATTCCAAAACCCTGTAGGTTAACGACTTAAAGACTTCATTGGGATTGTGAAGCCAGACCAAACTATTTTCTCTGTAGTTGCATGTTCTGATCTTACTTATACTATCGTGATTGAGTATTATCTTTTCTAAAATTTTCTTGAGATTTATATCCGATAGGTAAGATAAAAACAAGTCGCAAACATCTTTGTCTCATAGTTTGTGATTCCACAATATCTTGTTTCGCTTCCACGATTAAGATTATTGTGAGGTGATTGATAATACTTGGTTGTTCTTTGGGGATATAAGTCAGGTTTATCAATTGGTTCCCGTTCACCTTGATTTATCATAATACGGAACAAAACTCATAGGTATTTCTGTGGGAGAAAGATTTATCTATATCAATAGACTTTTCAGTGTGAGACAGATTGGTTTAACAAGTCTTCGACTTTGGGTCGTAGCAACTCTTAGTTGTGGGTGAGATCAGCTAAGGGAATCAAGTGCGTAGAATCCTGCTGGGGTTAAGAGATGTAAGGAGCGCAACTGTACCTTGATCAGTGTGAGATTGGTTAGGGCTAAACTACATTCCAGTCCAAAGTTCATTGGTAGTAGGCTAGTGTCTGTAGCGGCTTAATACAGTGTGGTGTTCAAAGCTGGACTAGGTCCCGGGGTTTTTCTGCATTTTCGGTTTCCTCGTTAACAAGATTTCTGGTGTCTGTGTTATTTCTTTTCCGCATTATATTTGTTTATATAATTGAAATATCACAGGTTCTGCGTTAAGTTCAATCAGTTCTTGAATCCTACCTTTGGGTTGTCGATTGAATTGATTGACACTTGGATATTGGTTTGTGATACCGTCCAAGTTATTTCTCTTATTTAATCGGGCTCGCAAATTCCTATTTGTTTGATTACGGATTGAATTGAGAAATTGAGATATAACTCTTTGATATACTTTTCTAAATATTGAGTCTGACTGTCTAGTTGTTTCTCTTGTAAGTATATTGGAGTTAGTCCATTCAGATTACCGAACGAAATATTGGGTGTGGTTGTTAGACCCCCGTTTTTTCAAGCATCATAGTTGTTGAAGATCCGTAGCTATAACAATATATAAAAACAAGATGTTTTCGTATTGTTATACAGTGGCATAGTATTATTACACAGCATCAAAGTCCAATTGCATCACAACTTTGACAACAATACTATGGTGATATGTATCACTCCCCCTTAGTCAATGCTTCATCTCACAATGAAAACTACTCCCCCTTACATAATGATCCGTAAACCATATGTATTTGTAGTGTGAACTACACAATAATTCTCCCCCTTTTTGTCAATACAAATTGGCAAAGGTACGAAAATTAGCGGGATCATAATGAAATTCTCATAGAGATACTTCATGAATAAAAGAGAACATGTCAACTTTGTTTCGATGATTTCACATAGTCGAAACTTAGTGTATTCATCAAGGAGTTTATAAAGATACAAGAAAACTCCTACAATATTCCACAGCCGCACTCCCCACAAAGATTTGGCAATTAAGCACAAGTTCAAACAAGAACTCTCCCCCATGAAATGTTATTCCCGAGAGAACAACAAGAGCGACCTTACTTTTACAAGAAAAGAAGGATTTCTTTGGACATTAACAAATTACATGAAACATGAATTTGTATCCAAAAAACTTAATTAAATTAACCACAAGAGAACTCATGATTAGTTTAATCGTAAATGCTCAACATAAGAGAACTTACGGAGCCACATAGTACTTTCACATAGAAGTGGATCATAGAAAGATCAATACTGCGGAATATACAAAGGTTCATTCTATTTTCATCGGTATTTGCATAATGATACCATAGACTTAATCTTTGTTATCAAAAGTTCATTTTATTTTCCATCAATATTTGCATAAAGACATATAATAGACTTAACTTTTGACATATATGGGACAATCATAGTTCACGGACGCAAACACTCATATCCCATAACAATTTTTGGAATATATAAAACCAATAAAGATTAATACTGCAAAATCATCTTCCAAGTAAACTTTAGAATTTAAATAAATAAATCTAAAAACATTGCAAGATGAAAATCTTTGGTAATAGTTATGTGTACTCACAATAATTGCTATATAAAACCCTAGTTATCCTTCTTAAAACATAAGAATAAATTCTCATAAGAAGTTTCTTAGGCATTAAGAAAAAACAACAAGCTAATAACAAAAAAGACTCATAAACCAGCAAAATGATCACGAACTGAAATCAAGGAGCTTTTCCGGAACCCTCACGAGTCTTGAGACCTTTGAGCTTGTGATTGACAGCATTCATAGCTTCTTCAGATAAGATATCCTCATTGAGAAGATCTTTAACATGTGTCTTCAAGAGAACAAGGTCAGAGTTAACCTTTTTCAACTCATTTCTTAACACATCGAGACCCTTCATAGTATCAACGAGTTGCAGTTTTGCTTCCTCAAAGTATTTAAGAAAATCATGAACCACTTCGGCCGAGACCATCTCCTCATTCTCAACATCTTGATGAGAATAGGTATAGTAGCATGAGGCATCAGGATTTTGACCATCAACATCTACAAAGGTTCTTTTCTTCCTCCCTTTGGAGTCGGAACCAATACCATTATCAAGAAAACCTCTTGCAAAATCACAGGTGCGAGAAGGTGAAGACATTCTTGAACAAAAGAAATCCTAGAGTACGCGTACGTGACTCAATAGGTTTGGTATTTAAATGGTTTCTTAGGGACGGTAACTTTTAGGGTTTCTAAAGACATTTCGTGACAAGTAAATCATGGGTACCCATACGAACACAACCCGAACCCAAAAGAAAAACCAAACTAACAATGTAATGTACCCTTTTACAAGGTAAAAAAAAACGTGAAGATTTTCTTTCACAAAATTTTGGCTCAATAAATTTTTATATTTCCACAAAAAAAAAATTAGAGCACAAGAGTAGCAGGCAACATAGTTGCAACAAAAACTTATTTAAAAATAAATACAAAATGAAGAGATTCTCGAGACACAAACAATACTTAGGCAAAGTTGTCTGTGGACAATAGTTTAGCTATGGACGATAAGAAAATAACTGGACTAATAAGAATGCATTTTACCAATAAGTATACCTGATTATTAGCAACTCTTACTCAACAGGATTTTTATGAGTAAGCATTCAACCCTTGTGATTAATTAGCACAAGTATGAGCTTTATGCTCATCAAATGAATATTCTTCATGGTTGATCCTCTTTTTCCTTCTAATTTTTGGAGGAAACCCTTTGTGATGTGAAAAAGTATCATAAAACTTACTATCATCAAAGTATGAGACTAAGTTTGAATCCTTACCAAAAGAAGTTTGTATAGAGGATTTTGACAGTCTGTTGATAAGATCCTTGTATCCTTCAATTATCAGATTAAGATTGTCCTTCATATCTCCACTGTTGCTTCCACCCACTGGCACCTTTTCACATCTTGTACATCATTCTTTTCATTTGGTTGAGAAGAACCTTTCTGAAATCTTCTTGAACGATTCGTATTAATGCTACAATTGGTTCGAACGTTCGAAGAGCATATTGAACTGACTTTCCTGAAAGAATTCACAGGGTGAGTACAATAAAACCTCTATATAAGAATACTCCATATAGGAATAACCTCTATATAAGAATAAAAATTTATGGTCCCGACTTGGGGCAGTTATATTTAAGAATAAACTCCATATTTGAATAAGTCATATTTTTTCCCGGTCGCGTCTTAAGGAACTTACCTCCATATAAGAATAATTGACATTATAATATAAATAATATAGGTCTTGTCATACATCATAGTTTAAGATGAACAAATTTTTGTAACCATTTTGCAAGATCCTTTTACTTCTAAGTGGGTTTAATGCTTTCATTTGTACAACTCAATAAAAAATTTATGTCGTGGTTGAGTTTTTGTGGGTTGTGTTGTATAACAAGCTTCATATATCCCTATTTGTAAAACTAAACAAAAAATTTATTTAGAGTTCTACTACCCAGGTACATTATTATGTTTCCGATGCGTATGTATGTATTTTTCCTAGGTACATATATAACATTTTTTTTTGATATTTTCAAGGTAGACCTCCATATAAAAATAACGTCCATATAAGAATATTTTTCAGTAGTCCCAAGGATATTCTTATATAGAGGTTCTACTGTACTAAGACCAATAGGTTTAGACATCCGAATGTCAGTTACACCTTTGAGTATTAAATCTAAGGTGTGCTGGAGTCAACCAAAGTAATTGTCATTCAGCTTCAGTTTGCTCTTCTGTTGAACATGTCCTTTCGAATCACAAAAAAGACATACTTTCTGATCACAGGAGTGATTAGAGTGTGTAGCATTAGAGACATCGTTAAAGGTTTCTTCCTTCCATGAGACGTGGTAAATCCATGATCATTGGAAGAACCAAGCACACCTTTAGTAATAGGAAGGGTTTGCAGTTTAGCTTTTGATGTTTTCATTATAGGAACATGATTAGAATTAGTCACAGCAGAGTCAGAAGTAGTTGGTATGACAGACTCCCCGGGACGACCTTTATCTTGATTATAGAGATTACTCAATAATCATTCAATTTCATGGGAAACTCCCTTGAGTTTAGCCTCGAGTAAGGTTCAAGATGAACAAGCTACAACAATTTCCTCACGAAGAACCCTTAGTTGGGAATCACGATCTTTTACCATATCAACCATTGTATTGATCTAGTGTTTCGGCCTATTGATTTCAACTGGCTGGACTCTAACAAGTTTTAGAATCGTTGTACTCCCTCGGGATGCTTCCCTTTCTACTTCAGAATCAGATTCGTCAGTAAGATAATCAGGGTAACACATATCAATAATTGTCTGTTTCGTAGGAACAGAATGTTCATCTATATGTGAGATAGACAAGTCTTTCTCTTTAATAAACTTCATAGAAACAGAACTTTTGTCTCTGGTGATGCGTTTGTCAGAGATAGCACAATTGTCCATAGAGTCAGATTGCTACAAACAAAGACTTATAAGGTCTTAAACATGTTTGCCTGCTCTGATACCAATTGAAAAAGCGGGGGTCTAACAACCACACCCAATATTTCGTTTCGGCAATCTGTATGGACTAACTCCAATATATTTCCAAGAGAATCAACTAGACAGTCAGACTCAATCAAGGAAACTACATCCAAGAGTTATATCTTTGTTTCTTAATGTAATCAGAAAATCAAACAGATAAAATCCGCGAGCCTGATTATTATGAGAAACAACTTGAACGGTACCAAAGTCCAATGTTCAAGTGGCAATCAATTTATATCAACAACCAAAGGTTGGATTATCTAATTGATTGAACTACGCACAACCTGTGATATTTAAATTATATAAACGAATATAATGCGGAACAGAAATAACACACACACCGGAAATTTTGTTAACGAGGAAACCGCAAATGAAGAAAACCCCCGGGACCTAGTCCATATTTGAACACCACATAGTATTAAGCCGCTACAGACACTATCCTACTACAAGTTAACTTCGGACTGGAATGTAGTTGAGCCCTAACCAATCTCACACTGATCAAGGTACAGTTGCGTTCCTTACGCCTCTGAATCCCAGCAAGACTCTACGCATTTGATTCCCTTAGTTGATCTCACCCACAACTAAGAGTTGCTACTACCCAAAGTCGAAGACTTGATAAAAAAATCTGTCTCACACAGAAAAGTCTATTGAATAGATAAATCTGTCTCCAAAAGAAATACCTACAAGTTTTTATTTCGTCTTTTGATAAATCAAGGGGAACAGGAACCAATTGATACACTGGACTTATATTGCCGAAGAACAGCCTAGTAATATCAATCACCTCACAATAATCTTAATCGTATGGTAGCGAAACAAGATATTGTGGAATCACAAACGATGAGACCAAGATGTTTGTGACTACTTTTTATCTTGCCTATCGGAGATTAAATCTCGAGAAAATCTTAGAGAAGATAGTACTTAATACGATAGAACAAAGTAAGATCAGAACACGCAACTACAAAGAAAATAGTTGGGTCTGGCTTTAGAATCCCAATGAAGTCTTTAAGTTGTTAACCTATAATGGTTTTAGAAAAACCTAAGTTAAAGGAGAAGCGACTCTACTCGCAACTAGTATCACACGGGAGGTTTGGGGATTAGGTTTCCCAGTTGCTAGAGTTCTCCCTTATATAGTCTTCAAATCAGGGTTTGCAATCAATGCTACCTTAGTAACAAAGCATTCAATATTCACCGTTAGATGAAAACCTGATTAGATTCAAGCTAATATCTTTCAACCGTTAGATAGAACTTAGCTTATTACACACAAATGAAATATGACTTCATTTAGATATGGGTAACCGTACCTAAACGTGTACACTTAGTTGGCTCAACAATAGTTAACCGAAGTTAGCCATATGAACACTTTCATATCAACCTTGTTCATCTCAATCACAACTAGTTCAAATGACTCAAATGAAACTAGTTCTAGAGTTATTCAATTGTTTATATTCTCATAGAAGTATACAAGACACAATTGAAGCAAAATCGATTTTGATTTACTCGAATCAATTCATGAACATTATAGCCACGATTTGCAAAAGATTACATTCCTTATTTTATAAATGTATTAGTTCATGAACAAACCGATTTTAGAACATAACCCACTCAAGTATGCAAACGGATATGAATACCTAAGTAACCGTACTTTGTCTTGGTTCGCAAGTATGCGAACGGGTACGCATAATGTCGTACACCACCAAACTCAGTTGAATTCCCAGACTTCAACTAACAAACAAGTACGCAAACAGGTATGCATACTATGGTTCCCGGACTTGGAATAACTTGCAACAGTTAGCATACAAGTACGCATACTGTGCTATATCCAATCAATGGTTAATCATTCTAAACACCATTTTAATCATCGAAACATTCTTGAAGACGGAAATAGCTGTCTCACACAAACTATTAGCTTCAAAGCAATTTTCAAGTGATCAATAGATCAATATTAAACATTCTGAGTCCACATTAAATGATTGTCTCACACAAATCATGTAAGATGTTACCAGGTGATTTTCACATGATCATCTTTTGACTTTCGTCAAGAATAAAAGATGAACTTGGTTAAAGCGAAAGCTTACCAACACATATTTAAGAAATATGTAAGCTAGTTAAACTCGACTCGAAATATCAAATGTGTATTATTGAAGTCTATATAGCTACACGACTTTTGTCTCAAATAGGAGATAGAGTAGAAATAGACTTTTCAGTGATAGATGAGTTCAAGTCTCAATATAACTTTTGTTGATGAAGTTCCACAAGATCCCCTTAGTAGTTCTTTGTCTTCAATAGATGAACGTCGTGAAGTCTAAAGCTCAACTACACATTCTATCCTAATCCGAGACTTGGCTATAAGTAGACTAGAAATCAATACTTATAGTTTTGGCAACTAAACTTGACAAATAAGCTTGAGATAGTAACGCTTGCGAGTTCGACCGAGCAGTGCTCTAACAGGTCACTCCTTAGTTGCGAAGCTAAAACCTCATGAAATGGAGGATGTAAGGAGATTCACCAAAGCATGTTTTAAACCAAGACAAATTCTCAGCAGCTTCAAGGCGAAGGATGCGGCGAACGTTTCTTCTCTGCGTACAATTTATAGCGCACAAACAACTATTAGAAGGGTGGAATAGGAAGGTATGACGGTTATGCAAGAATTTGAGAGGTTAGCCTTTGATCACAACTACACGCGCATCATTAAAAGAGGGCTGGATAACAAGCCCCTTCAAATATTCATTATGCATATCTTGATTGCAAAATTGGCTCATACATGCTTTGGTGTTCTTATGATGGATTGCACCTACAAGACAAATAAATACCATATGCCATTGTTCAACATCGTGGGGCAAACTTCGGACAAGGTAACATTCACATTGGCTTAGTGTTTAATGCGAGACGAGCTGGATTATAATTATAATTGGGCATTAATACAATTGAAGTTACTCTTCCTGGAAAATCATCTTCTGAGGGTCATCATAACCGATAATGATGACTCATTAATGAATGCAATAGCCAGCGTCTTCCCGGATGCACAGAATTTCCTTTGTACATATCATATACGTACCAATGTCAAAAAAACTTGTCATGCTTTGTTTGAACCCACTAAGGCGGATATTAAAAAGAGAATGATTGTTCAACTTGAGGAAGATGTTCGCAAGAACAAACTATCACCCAAAGAAGAAGAAGAGAGAGAAAAGATTAAAGAGTGAGTGGACAAGGAATATGATGAAAATCATAAAAAGTGGTTAGAATTTTAAAGAGATTGGGAAGAAAATTTATTGGTCTCTTACCGAGGATACATACGAAAATAATTTTAACAAGTTTATTTCCAATTGGAACGAAGGGTATTCAAGTGTCGTCTCGTATTTTCGAAAGCAATGGTTGGATAAGTAAAAAAAACGGAATCGCCGGTTCAAAACAGAAGGGGTAGGCCGAGGAAGGAACCTCTATCAAGTAAAAATAAAACGGCGGATTTCGTATCCATACCAAAAGTCGATGGAGTGCCGGTTGCAAAGAAAAGGGGTAGGCCGAAAAAGGTACCCACATCGAGTGAACAAGAACAAAAAAATACGGATTCGGATGCCACACCTAGATTTTATGGAGCGGAGGTTCCAAAGAAAAGGGGTAGTCCAACGAAGGTACCAGAGCATTCTGAAGCCACACCCATAGTTGACAGAGTGGCAGTTGCAAACCACGAGGGAAGGCCGAATAAGGAACCTACATCAAGTTAAGCACAACAAGGTGAAAATTCCAAAGACATACCAAAGATAAGTGATAGCAAAGGGAATCAACCCATATCTAGTCAAAAACAGTGAAGGGGTAGGCCAAGAAATAACGCACTTCCATCACATATTCAACCAATTGAAAGTCTAGAGTTTGCATAGAATGGATTGGAGATAATAAAGCTACAAATTGGTAATATGAAGATCTATAAGGATCCCAAAACAGGTAGACCCACTAGAAGTTACTATACTAAAATAGAGACGTACATAAGGCAACTTCCCGAAATTATTCGCGAGTATATTGTATATACGGATGATGTCGACGGAGATGGAAATTATGGTTATCATGTCGTGATCGAATAATTAGGAATCTTTGATTCGGAGGTTAATGAAGGGATGACACCATGCCGATATGCTAGAACGAGGATGGTCGCTCAACTTATCGATAAGAATAGCTTTTATGAACAATTTCTTAATGGTGAAGAAGGGTTTGATAGTTTGTATGCTCGGGTGTTAGGGCCCGAGAACGAGATGAAGTTCATTCCTACTCAATATTGGATGAGAATTCTGGTTTGTGGGTGTAGATGGGGAAAAACGATTTGCTTTTTTTTTTTAGGAAAGTGAAGAGACGACCGATCGGACGAGACTCCTTAACCGAGCAAACTGCCTAACCTCACACAGATGCACTGCACGGGATTGCTTTGAGTTCGAGAGATCAATCCATAGGACTCCGGACTAAACCAAGTCAATGGCCGTTCCAGAGTCAATTCGGTCACAAAGAGGGAGATGGGTTGATCTGTAGGAGGGAAGCTGAGAATTGTGGGATC
>JAJJMB010005545.1:1531866-1824305 GCA_023531105.1 Papaver atlanticum | reverse complement strand
ATTGTGGGATCAATGATGATCAAGGATTGTGGATGTGTTGAAGGTTTCTGCAAGTTTGTGTAAATAAGTTTCGAATGATTGAGAGAGTGTTGCTCACACGATGATTCTTGTTTAGACGATGGATTGTCTGTTCAATATCTCGTGGATTTTCTGTGTCTTTTTTAATCATGGATTCAGCGACTTATTTATATTGTAAGAATAGTAAACACATTGATCCCAGTAAGTGTGACGGTTTCTTGAGTGAAAGAGTGGGAAAGTGGAAAATCGTGGTGAAACCAGTTCCAGATCGTGTGGAGACTTGGTTAACCGTCCACCCACTACTTTGCTAAATCCTTCAACCGTTTTCACGACTTACTCACATTTCTCATCGTGGATGAACACACGTGCCGTAGGCCGCCAGACCAAAACCCTAAGTAATATCCCCCCATGTGACGTGATTGATGTCTCACGAACGTGGAGTCTGCAAAGAAGATGTGCATTTGATTAGTCAGTCATTGACTTGATCAGACAGTGAGTCTAAGTTTTGTTGAATTGAGCAACGAATGCTCAGTGATTCATGAATTAAACATGTCAGACGTATAGTTCTTGAATGATGTTTATATTGCTCGTCCGAGCAAATATTGCAAATTCGATGAATTGTTGAATATTGAGTTAGATCAATATTCGAGCAACTGAGCAAGTATTGCTCAATTCGATAAATTACTGAATATTGATAGTTGGATCAATATTCGAGCAACTGAGCAAGTATTGCTCAATTCGATAAATTGTTGAATATTGATTGTTGGATCAATATTCGAGCAACTGAGAAAGTATTGCGCAATTCGATGAATTATTGGTAACGTGACCCAATAAAATATTAATTAGAATATTGGTAAGTCTACCAAATATTATATAATTAATCTGGATGTCGATTACTAGATCAACATAAAATTATTTGTGTTTGATGACGATGGACAGATGGTGTCTTGTCTTTTCCTCGACCCTCCATGAAGCGTTCCAGATCTTCACGAGTGATGAAACCTACAGACTCCTTCCCCGGTGGATTTTATGCAGCTTTGCAGGATTCATCATCATCCCCCACATGGATTGGTGAAACTTTGGGGTCAACTTCTTTGGATTTTCCTTTCTCCGACCCTTCCTTAGTTTTCTCTAACATTTTGTCCGTGAGAGTTTTGAGATAATTGCATAGCTCCTTCTGAGTAGTAGCCATATCAGTTTGATTTTTGGCGAGAACTTCCTGGACCTTCATGAGATCAGCTATGGTGGGAGAATTTTCTCTAACTTCCTCGGGATGCCGGCCGAAGAGAGGATGATTTCCAATGTTGGTTTACTGAGGAGTGGTATCGCCAGTGTCGTTGTTGGAAACAGGAGTAGTTTCTGGAATACCACCATTGTTGTTAGTGCTAGTGTTGTTTGGGTTAGGATTTGTGAATGAACCTGAACTAAGAACAACCATTTTGTGAAAACGTGAGATTGCAATCTAGAGATTAATCTCCCACTGTGGTCGCAAATCTGTAGATGGGGAAAAACGATTTGCTATTTTTTTTAGGAAAGTGAAGAGACGGCTGATGGAACAAGACTCCTCAACCGAGCAAACTACCTAACCTCACACAGATGCATTGCACGGGAGTGCTTTGAGTTCAAGAGATCAATCTGTAGGCCTCCGGCCTAAACCAAGTCAATGGCCGTTCCAGAGTCAATTCGGTCACAAAGAGGGGGATGGGTTGATCTGTAGAAGGGAAGATGAGAATTGTGGGATCAATGATGATCAAGGATTGTGGATGTGTTGAAGGTTTCTGCAAGTTTGTGTAAATAAGTTTCGAATTATTGAGAGAGTGTTGCTCACACGATTATTCCTGTTTAGACGATGTATTGTCTATTCAATATCTCGTGGATTTTCTGTGTCTTTTTCAATCATGGATTCAGCGACTTATTTATATTGTCAGAATAGTAAACATATTGATCCCAGTAAGTGTGACGGTTTCTTGAGTGAAAGAGTGGGAAAGCGGGAAATCATGGTGAAACTAGTTCCAGGTCGTGTGGAGACTTGGTTAACCGTACACCCACTACTTTGCAAACTCCTTCAACCGTTTGCACGACTTACTCACATTTCTCATCATGGAAGAACACACATGCCGTAGGCCGTCAGACAAAAACCCTAAGTAATATCCCCTCATGAGACGTGATTGATGTCTCACGAACGTGGAGTCTGCAAATCAGACGTGTATTTGATTAGTCAGTCGTTGACTTGATCAGACAGTAAGTCTAAGTTTTGTTGAATTGAGTAACAAATGCTCAGTGATTCATGGATTGAACATGTAAAACGTATAGTTCTTGAATGATGTTTATATTGCTCGTTTGAGAAAATATTGCAAATTCGATGTATTGTTGAATATTGAGTTAGATCAATATTCGAGCAACTGAGCAAGTATTGCTCAATTCGATAAATTACTGAATATTGATAGTTGGATCAATATTCGAGCAACTGAGCAAGTATTGCTCAATTCGATGATTTATTGATAGTTGGGAAATAATAATTGTGAAAACAAGGGATTGCAAGGTGTGGGACCGGCCATGGCTAGGGCATGGCCGTCCGGCTAGGTATCCCGGTCCCGTGACACCTTCCCCTATTTTTATTATTTTTCATCATTTGAGGAAAATATGGAGAAACCGTGAGTTTTGCTCAAACAAGGAAAGTTGCTTGAATTGAGGAGTTTTCATGAGTTCATGAAAAAATAAGAAAATAAGAAAAAATAAAGGAGGAGGCGTGGGGGACCGGCCACGGCGGCATGACCGCCCGGTCGGTGGGCCCGGCCCCTAGGCGCCTCTTTTATATTTTTTATTATTATTTTCTCTCTCCTATTTTGTGTAGGATTCCTCGTTTGTCCATACTCTCAAATGCTCGTTCGTGCATCATTGTTGAGTACACTTGCACCATTTTCTTGGGGCTTACTCAGTGATAGTCCATATGCCCGATTGTTGAGTAATTATTACAAATTCATGAAATTCCGCGGAGAATGATTCATGAAACGGAGTAATAAAAACTAATTGAGTATCTATTACTAATCCATGAATCTAGTCGGAGGATTAAGGGAACGGAGTAATGAGATAAAATGGTTATCCAATACTAATCTATGGAATCAGCCGGGGATAGCCATGGAACGGAGTAATGAGATGAAATAGATTATTTTCTAGGAATTCAGTTGGTGAATGTCACGGTAGAATTAATCTATTGTAGAATCAAGATATGAGATAGTTGAAGCATCATACTCGTTCTGAAAGGTGCATAGTCAGGGAACAACGTGCAGCGTTGTTGACATCCTTAAGGCATTTAGCCCCCTCAACAAACAATTATGTAGGAGAGCCGCCTGAATCTATACATGGTCTCTCTACAGAGTCAAGGAAAAACGAGTGTCGCCGACGTCCTCAAGGCGTTAAGCCCTCTCAACAAACAATTATGTAGGAGGACCGCCCAATCGTTCTTCTATGTAGAGGAGAGTTCTCTCTATGTAGTCAGGGAACAACAAGTATCGCCGACGTCCTGAAGGCGTTAATCCCTCTCAACAAACAATTATGTAGGAGGACAGCCTAATCGTTCTTCTACATAGAGGGCACGATGAAATGCGTAGCATCGAACGCTCAGCTAGTGGGAGGCCTTTCAATAAACATATTCATCGTGTCTCTAAGAGGTACTCGATCAGAGATCGTGAAACGGTTCACGGATCGTAAAACACGAATTGTCACATGCGTTCCTGTAGCCGGGTCAGAAACAAAATAGACCTGAGTCTAATGATAAAAAATTTGTCTATGAGTTTTCACGAAAACCAAAATTTTATGTTTTAAATATATGAGACTTCACAAAATGGAATAAACTCTCGTTTCAAAGGTGGATGTTCGCGCGAGGGAGCAAAGAATATATATATATATTTCAAATTTACGTGAGTTTCACGATTAAAATATATTTTTTGTAAAATGAATGTTTTGATTTTGAACAACTGTTGAAAGTAGACAATTATACATTGTGAAATAATGTCTGTATGTGAGTTTTCACAATTGTAGAATGGACGTTTGTTCCATTTTTGAAAAACCACTGGATGTTAAAATTCACGTGGGTTATTCACGGTTTTATGAAAATCAAGTCATGATTTTGAATAACGAATTATGCTCGTCTTTGCAGGTTTGAAGGAACGAGCAAGTTTTCGAAATTCTGACGTTATCATCACTACAGCTAGTGAAATTGTAAATAGGTAAGAGTTGGATGGTTACCATTTTTGTTTCGGGTTTGTTATTGGTATATCCATGACTCCATGTCTTTCGCCCCAGATAGTGGTGACTTCTGGTTACAACCACTCTTCTGGCTCTTCCGGGGAACGCTCCAAAAATATCAACTCAAAGATGAAAACTTCTGCAGATGCTCATGCCGAGGTGAATCAACCTTTCAGAGACGCTGGAAAGATGACACATTGTATGTCTCTCGATCATCTGGGAGTCGTCCGTGCTAATATATATGCTTTCTTGGTATTAGCAGATGCGGAGGGAAAGTAGGGACGTGATGAAATATCACAGAAGAAAACAGTTGAAGATGAAAAGCTCATATCTCATCAGCAGAAGCACCGCCGACTTCAGCAAGTGAGACTATCGGCTGCATTGATGGTGTAGCTCCTGATTCAGATGTGGATGAATGAAGAATTTCGTCATAATTCATCATCAGAAAATTCAGAAGTTAGGTCTTCATTGAAATTGTTGTAGAATCTTTGTCCGATGTCGGATTTTTGTGATCTACCTATGTTTTTTCATCCTCAGAAAATTTCCAAGCTTTTTCGAATAAGCTTTTCGGTTTTTGAGCATGCTTAAGGGCCGAAATTGACGAAACAGTAAACTTCCAGGAGGTTTTCAGAAAAAATTTAGCTGTCATGTAGTCCAAGGTTTTGGCCACATCTTTTCGCTCGTTTCTCCAATTGATGTGAATTTTGGATATGTTGTAGAGGACATCCATACGAAGAGAATGGTATATGACTCAACCTTATATTTATCACCAATTTCCACCAGGTCGCATCTTTTTGCACGACAGTGTAAAATCGTCTCAGATGAGCTTGTTGTAAAACACCCCTGTTGTGTCTTTAAACCATTTGCTTGTGTCTCGAATGCTTTATGAAGGATTTCAATGTCATTGATTAATTTGAAATCTGAAACTCTTGGTTGATACATGAGCCTGGTGCTTGCAGTACCATTTTTTGTTTCTGTCAGTCGTAGAAACATCACTTCTGAAATCCTGGTCACGGGACCATAACTGAGGTTGCTCTCAAGAGGGGATGATGTAATGACCATAGTTGCATGTCCCGGAGGTAACATTCTTTTTATGATGAATGATTAGCACATGAGAGTCCGGTGCCACGGGTCTTGGACTGTGAAACTGATCGCCGTGATCAGTGGACCGTCAGTCCCCAGTAATCTCTCCTTTTCGTTTTCCCTTCTTATGGTAAGACCTAGATAGAGGACCCAGGTAGAAAAATTGATGTAAATACCTAGGTGGTCGAAGTTGGAGGTACCTTGATGAAGGACTTAGTAGAAAGTCCTGGTGGACACCGATCGACTGTGGAAGTTATGAATCCCGTCTAAGAATCGCTGCTTACATGTTGTATGCTCTGGAAGCTGTAGGAACCTCATACGACGTCGGAATTCGATACTTGACCCCAACTTTTGAAGATAAGAGACTGTGTTATCACATTAGAAAAGAATCACTCAATTTGGAGTTGTAGAGGTCAACCAACGAAGCGTGCACATTTGTAATTTGTAATCCCGTACAAATTTTTCATATTTCATAGACATGATGGTAAAGGCCATATCTTTCAGCTCGTATGTCCGATTCATGCGCCCTTTTGGTATGTTGTAGAAGAGACATAGACGAACATCTTTCGTTGAGGAAGCATTGTCCCATTCCTTACCTATTGGTACGTTTTTGTAAACCCATGGCCATAAGTGTGTTGTATCTTATTTGCAGAGGTGATGAGAACATCTTGTAGAAAACTTTGGCTCGTGCCCGTTTGTCGTGCAAGCTTTGGGAAGACGTTCATGTTAACATGTTTTCATGTCTACATATCTTGATACGAATCATTAGGGCTTGAAGAAATACGATCCATCGAGTAACTCTTTAGAGAATAGACAGTTGATAAAGCCGGATGTTGCGCCTGAGACTGTTGTTGATGCTGAGATCACGATTCAATTCTCTCCAGAAATTCTTGTTGATGCTGAGACCATGAATGGAGATTCTCTACATATCCTTGTTGATTCCGATACTATGGTTGGAGTTGCTCCAGAGACCAAAAAGGCTAAAACCATGATTATCGATATAATCTTTGCTCCTCCATCCAGTGAGCCTTTACATTCAAGAACTAGTTGATGGGTTGAGCATTCTTAAGATGAAGGTGTACTGGGAGTTCAACCCAAATTCTCATGAACATTATGACTTTACCGTTAAGTAGTTTTGTCAGGAAATTGATGTTGTTGCGGCAGATAACAGCAGCAGTCTTCATTCTGAATGCGATCGGTGAAGAGAGGAAGTTCTTCAGTCATGCAGGGGTTTGTAATGTAGAGAGGTACCGTTGATGAAGTTTCATGGAATCACATCAGGTTGCAATAAATAGATTTGAATCGATCTTTCCAATAAGATCAAGTCCCCAGTGTATGTTGAAGGAGATTGTGCCATCCATGGATGAATGATGTTGCATCTGCTTCAGAAGTCTTATCATGGGATAATGAAGACTTATCGATTATAGTTCAGTTACACTTTGATCGTGCTTTTGTTGAATCAGTGTGTCATCGTCGAGATATTTGTGTTGAAGCCAGATGCGCCATTATCGAAGGTGTACTCTTTGATTGGGGGTACAATTTGAAGGTTTCTTAGATGCTTGAGCGTTGAAGCATATATTCCTTAAGCATCGAATGTCTTAGGTTTTATCGTCTCGTCCCTGAGTATCTTCTGTTGATTCAGCATTCCTTTTGTTGCGGTAGTGGGATTCAACACTTGTGCAGACATCAGAACTTTCTGATTTTTTGGGACACATGGACACTCCTGCAAGGCTATGGAGAAACGCCCAAAGTGTTCTTTGTTATGCTTGCACATCATCTCAATAATGAATGTCTTAATGCCCGATTAAGAGAAATGTAAGATTCAACCACTTGGTAAAATACTAATGCGGTGAAGCTACCATTCATAACGTCATGCAGAGTTGCTAAAGTCCCCATGCTAGGATAGCATGTGAGGAAATAAATGACATAGACATGGAAGGAATGAGACTTTCCTGAGTGCGGAACCTCTTGATGAATGTCTATACATCTTTTGCAGGTTCTTGCTTCAACCTCGTCAAAGTTCGAAATTCCTCCAAGTGCTCTGATGATGGGATGTCCGCCAAATCTTCTGGATCAGAACTTTCTTCATTTGAGAGATGTGCAAAAAGGCGCTTTGTTAGTAACCATCTTTTCAGCATGGATCCACGCTCGTATGAAGAACGTGTCACATCCTGGATCTTCCTGATTATGTGAAACTTGGTTTCTGTCCTGGTTGAACTTATGTTCACTTCGAGAGTGATGTAGCCATAAGTATTTACGAGCATTCCTTCAAGGTCTCTGATTTAGATGGGATCACGAGTAGCTTCTTGTCGAGTGATGCCTACGGCTCTGAGGGTTTTCAGTGGAATGATGTTGATGGCGATGTCATCATCGATCAACATCTTCTGAATTCATTTCCTCTGAGATGGACTGTGGTAAGCAGTCCCCAGTTGTGCATCTCCTTGTCTGTGGATGAAGGTTCGAGGAGTATTTCTGGGATGGGAAGACGTCTGACATAATGTAATTCGGTGCTATGAACATGTCTTTCCTTTGTGCCTTAGACAGATAAAGCAATTTCACAGATATGCTCGATCAACGATTGAACTGCTTCTTTGACTGGTTGTTCAGAGAGTGTAAAGGTTCTGATTGGGAGAGGATTCTTGTGTACTCCTTCAGTCCCCAATTGAAGCTATTGTGGATCAACCTTCTCTTTGAAGATATGCTTGAAAATATTGCAGTTACTTGTTGGATGGTTGATGAATCTATGAAGGTGACAGTACCTGGGATTCTCCATTTTTTCTTCAGTTGTCTCTCTCTGATGAATAGCAATTTGATTGCATCATCTTGAACCATACTTCCAGTAACTCGATCACTTCTTCAGTGGGAATAGGGAAGTTTGAGTCCCCGTTTGATCATTTCCCCGTTCGTTGATACCGGGTCGAGGTTTGTGCAAGATTGGTTATCCTTTCTTTACGCTTTCGGAGGAGCTTGGGATGTTGGAGAAGCGTTCTTATATTGTTGCGGTTTGGATTTTCTCTTGCTCCCTTCAGCAACATTCATGGAAAGTAGATTGTACTGCTTGTTGATCAAGCGCCTGGCACTTCCTCGAGTTTCTCGCGGTTCCTCGACTTTTGTGGCTCTTGTTCTTTCCAGTAAGGCCAGAGCAGTAGTTGCTAATCGCTTGGCTACTTCATGAAGCTCTGAGAAAGTCTGGAACCAGAGATTTTCCAGCAAGGCTATGTAGACCGGGATCATTCTGTTGATGCACAAGTCCACCAGTTGTTGTTCAATGAAATTCGAGTCATGACAATCCAAAGCTTGGACTCTGAACCTCTTCACATAATCGGTCGGATGTTCATTGTTCTTCTGAGATATTCTCCCTAAATCAGAGAGAGTAATCTTCTCTGAGATGAAGAAGTACTTCCGGTAGAAAGCGTTAACCATCTCTCCCCAACTAGCGATGCTCCCTGGTTCAATGTTGTTGTACCATGTGTATGCTCGGCCTGTCAGAGATTTCGAGAAATCCTTCAGACGGACGACATGGTTGTGTCCATGCTCACCTAGTGCCTCCAGGAATCGAGAGACATGTTCACGAGCATTCCCCATTCCGTTGTACAGCGTAAACGTTGGATTGGTGTAGCCCTACGGGAGAGGAATTTTTTGCGTAGCAGCAAGATATGGAGGTTGATGACGATGGACAGATGGTGTCTTGTCTTTTCCTTGAGCCTCCATGAAGCGTTCCATATCTTCACGAGTGATGAAACATACAGACTCCTTCCCCGGTGGATTTTCTGCATCTTTGCAGGCTTCATCATCATCCTCCGCATGGATTGGTGAAACTTTAGGGTCAACTTCTTTGGATTTTCCTTTCTCCGACCCTTCCTTAGTTTTCTCTGACATTTTTTCTGTGAGAGTTTTGAGATAATTGCATAGCTCCTTCTGAGTAGTAGCCATATCAGTTTGATTTTTGGCGACAACTTCCTGGACCTTCATGAGATCAGCTATGGTGGGCGAATTTTCTCTAACTTCCTCGGGATGCCGGCCGAAGAGAGGATGATTTCCAATGTTGGTTTGCGGAGGAGTGGTATCGCCAGTGTCGTTGTTGGAAACAGGAGTAGTTTCTAGAATACCACAATTGTTGATAGTGCTAGCATTGTTTGGGTTAGGATTTGTGAATAAACCTGAACTAAGACCAACCATTTTGTGAAAACGTGAGATTGCAATCGAGAGATTAATCTCCCACTGTGGTTGCCAATCTGTAGATGGGGAAAAACGATTTGCTGTTTTTTTTAGGAAAGTGAAGAGACGACTGATGGAACGAGACTCCTCAATCGAGCAAACTGCCTAACCTCACACAGATGCACTGCACGGGAGTGCTTTGAGTTTGAGATATCAATCTGCAGGACTCCGGCCTAAACCAAGTCAATGGCCGTTCCAGAGTCAATTCGGTCACAAAAAGGGAGATGGGTTGATCTGTAGGAGGGAAGCTGAGAATTGTGGGATCAATGATGATCAAGGATTGTGGATGTGTTGAAGGTTTTTTCAAGTTTGTGTAAATAAGTTTCGAATGATTTAGAGAGTGTTGCTCACATGATGATTCTTGTTTAGACGATGTATTGTCTGTTAATTATCTTGTGGATTTTCTGTGTCTTTTTCAATCATGGATTCAGTGACTTATTTATATTGTCAGAATAGTAAACACATTGATCCCAGTAAGTGTGATGGTTTCTTGAGTGAAAGAGTGGGAAAGCGGGAAATCGTGGTGAAACCAGTTCCAGGTCGTGTGGAGACTTGGTTAATCATCCACCCACTACTTTGCTAACTCCACCGTTTGCACGACTTACTCACATTTCTTATCGTGGAAGAACACACATACCGTAGGCCGCCAGACCAAAACCCTAAGTAATATACCCCATGTGACGTGATTGATGTCTCACGAACGAGGAGTCTGCAAAGCAGACGTGTATTTGATTAGTCAGTCGTTGACTTGATCAGACAGTAAGTCTAAGTTTTGTTTAATTGAGCAACAAATTCTCAGTGATTCATGGATTGAACATGTCTGCCGTATAGTTCTTGAATGATGTTGATATTGCTCGTCTGATCAAATATTGCAAATTCGATGTTTTGTTGACTATTGAGTTAGATCAATATTCGAGCAACTGAGCAAGTATTGCTCAATTCGATAAATTACTGAGAAATTAATAGTTGGATCAATATTCGAGCAACTGAGCAAGTATTGCTCAATTCGATGATTTATTGGTAACGTGACCCAATAAAATATTAATAAAAATATTGGTAGTCTACCAAATATTATATAATTAATCTGGATGTCGATTACTAGATCAACATAAAATTATTAGTGTTTGAACTTGCTCAAAATTATTATTTGTGAAGCGTTTGTTCGAAACCCTAATTTTTGATCAATCGTTCGTCAATTAATGAATTTATGAAAATAGGTCATGAGTGAGGGAGGGACCGACCACATGGGATGATTGACGACCATGTGGTGCCCAAGTGCTCGAGTGAGCGTGCACCAAAGTCCTTAGTTGATTGGTTGGTGAAAGAATAATCAAATGCTGGTGTTGATCATTTATTAGAATAGTGCTCGTCGAGCGTTAGGTGATAAAACCTAATTATGGAGAAGTGAAGGACCGACCAAGAGGGCATGAGACCGGCCCTTGGTGGTCGTGGTACCAGCTCGTTTGAGCAAATTCCAAGTTGGTTGGAAAGAGTTTGGACCCAATATGAGCAATTGAGCAAATTAGGTCAAAATTATAATGATGTATGGGACCGGCTCCTTGCAAGCCTTAGGGCCGGCCTTGATCGGTCAAGGAAGCATGCCCATGTCACCATAATGTTCGTGTCTCAGTTCTGAGAGTTTTGGTATTTTCTGATGTGCGTTCGAGCAATATTTTGGATTTTCAGAAGAGTTTGATCTTTGACTGAAATTCTTGATTTTGCTTGAATGAGCAAGTAGAACTTTGCTCGTTTGATCAATATTTTGAGAATATTAAAATAGTAATATTCTAATATTTTTCGTGAGTAGCATAGTCGGTCATGTGACCATTTGACCTTTTGGCTTTTTCATGGTTTGAGCAATATTTGAGAAAATATGGAAAAACCAGGGTTTTTGCTCAAACGGGGGAGTTTGATGAGATGAGGGAAATAATAATTGTGAAAACAAGGGATTGCAAGATGTGGGACCAGCCATGGATAGGGCATGGCTGTCCGTCTAGGTAGCCCGGTCCCGTGACACCTTCCCCTATTTTTATTATTTTTCATCATTTGAGGAAAATATGGAGAAACAGTGAGTTTTGCTCAAACAAGGAAAGTTGCTTGAATTTAGGAGTTTTCATGAGTTCATGAAAAAATAATAAAATAAGAAAAAATAAAGGAGGAGGCGTGGGGGACCGGCCACGGCGGCATGACCGCCCGGCCGGTGGGCCCGGCCCCTAGGCGCCTCTTTTATATTTTTTATTATTATTTTCTCTCTCCTATTTTATGTAGGATTCCTCGTTTGTCCATACTCTCAAATGCTCGTTCGTGCATCATTGTTGAGTACACTTGCACCATTTTCTTGGGGCTTACTCGATAGTCCAGATTCCCGATTGTTGAGTTATTATTACTAATTCATGAAATTCAGCGGAGAATGATTCATGAAACGGAATAATAAAAACGAATTGAGTATCTATTACTAATCCATGAATCCAGTCGGAGGATTAAGGGAGCGGAGTAATGAGATAAAACGGTTATCCATTACTAATTCATGGAATCAGCCGGGGATAGCCATGGAACGGAGTAATGAGATGAAATATATTATTTTCTAGGAATTCAGTCGGTGAATGTCACGGTATAATTAATCAATTTTAGAATCGAGATATGAGATAGTTTAAGCATCATACTCGTTCTGAAAGGTGCATAGTCAGGGAAAAACGTGCAGCGTTGTTGACGTCTTGAAGGCGTTTAACCCCCTCAACAAACAATTATGTAGGAGAGCCGCCTGAATCTATACACGGTCTCTCTACATAGTCAGGGAATAGCGAGTGTCGCCGACGTCCTGAAGGCGTTAAGACCTCTCAACAAACAATTATGTAGGAGGACCGCCCAATCGTTCTTCTATGTAGAGGGGAGGTCTCTCTATGTAGTCAGGGAACAGCAAGTATCGTCGACATCCTAAAGGCGTTAATCCCTCTCAACAAACAATTTTGTAGGAGGACCGCCTAATCGTTCTTCTACATAGAGGGCACGATGAAATGTGTAGCATCGAACGCTCAGCTAGTAGGAGGCCTTTCAAGAAACATATTCATCGTGGCTCTTAGAGGTACTCGATCAGATATCGTGAAACGGTTCACGGATCGTAAAACACGAATCGTCACATGCGTTCCTGAAGCCGGGTCAGAAACATGCAGTATCATGATTTTACGATTTTAGCCCTTGTTGAAAATCCACCTTCAACAGTGGGCATCTAGTGGCGGATACATTTAATTGTGTTGTTCATTATTTTTTCCCCACCATACAAGCAACATATGCACCAAAGTGGCAAAAGTGCGAAGGATCTCTTAAGAAGAGAATAATTGTTTTGTCGTTCGTGAACAAGAATCATTTCATTATTCTGAAACTCAAGGAAAATTTTCCATTGCCACCGGTTTGTGCTATGGCTAAAAACAAGGATATAGTCCCCAATCACTCGAAGGAATTGATGAAATTGTATGAGGAGAATCACCAACTTTGGGATACTTTGGACATATTAACCGAGAGAAGATACAAGTTGATATGGGTGGAAGCGATGATGAGTAATTTGGATATATGTGGTTCACTAATGCAACATTTTGTTTTTTGGAAGTTTGAATTGTAATCATTAAATGATATTTTAATATTTCTATGAATGTTCCAATGCCGGCATGTTTAAGTTCCAATATTGCAATGCAGGGACAGAGTCCCGGCGTAGAACTAATTTTTTTTTACATCGACGGAAATGCAGAAAACATATACAGAAAAATTAGTAAATATGTCGGCATCGTAATTAAACTACAACTAGTACCGGAATACTGCAAAAAAATCTGGGTCTGGAAAATGCAGACTGCCGGCATGGTTACTAAAAAACAATTCAATGCCAAAACTCTAATTTTTCAGTGGTTTGGAAAATTAAGAGTCCCTGCATTGATTGTTAAATGTCGACCATGCTGGTACGGTCATAAAAACATGAATTTTGCATTTTTTAGAGTTTGCCGGCATTAAATTTAGTAACAAATGTATGCTGGCAAATTAAAGGGGTAATTTGACACATATTTACCAACATAATAAACTTTATAAATCAAATAACAACACTAGATTGTTTAACCAACCATCTCCAAAGTTAAGATGTTCCAAACCGAAAACAAATGAAACATAAACCAAACAAGCAAAGAGTTTAACAAGACACACAAACAAACACATGTTCCATATTGTTAAAGACCTAACTAATTCCATAAAAGAACCATTAACAAACATCTTCAATCACTCGGTCCTTGGCTTCTTGTGTACCCTCTTCCTCCTTTCACCCCACAAGTCTTTTTCATTTGGATCTTCAATTTTGTCTATCTTTTTCTCTGCTTCCTTCATTTATTTCGGGGTCAGCACATCTCCTTACTCGTTCTTGCAATTAAAAAACCATCCTAATTTGTGTAGCCTCCGTCCCTTCAAACATTTCCTTAAGCATCTTCAGTTTTAATGTCTTTCTCCCCAAATGGGAAGTGCATGGTATCAGTTTCACCATGAAACCTCTCGACGAAGCAATTGAATATCACAGAATCATACTTCACATAATTTTCAACCAAAGGATATAGCACAGAGTCCTTTACTAATTTTTGGACCTCTTCACATTCCTTAGCCAAAGGCCAATCACTCGTGGCTTGGTGTCGGCGAACACGTACAGCTTTCTTATGATCCTATAATTAGGAGACAGTGAGATTATACATATGTAGATGGTGAAATTTGGATAAGGGGCAAAAGTGTCATCTCAACCCTATAGACAGAATTCAACTCTCACGGTAGAGATAAAGCCCTTGGCCCTCAAGGCATTCTTAACCACGATTTTTATTATACGTCCCCGCGAGACACTGCTGGTCATGATGCTGTGATTCCTAGCGCACATCCTCGACGAGATATTGCTGTTCACGTAGGTTCTGTAGAGCGTAAAACGTCCCCGGCAGACTTATGAACCAGAACAACAAAAATTCCAGCATGTCTTCGCGAGACGCAGCTGATTGTGATGCCATGATTCCTAGTATACATCCTCAACGAGATGTTGCTGGTCATGTAAGCTCTGTAGATGCGTAAATACGTCCTCGGCAGACTTATGACCCCGAGCGGAGACTTGCATATCTCCTGTAAATACGACTCACCCTATTTGAGATCAAGGACTGATTCCTGGTACATCATTGCGAGATACACTGGTCATGTTTTCTCTAGGCTCTGACTCGACTTATTGAGGTTTCTGAATAACTCCTAGGAAATCCCCGCGAGATACACTAGTTATTATGCCTCCGGGCCCTTTCGACAGACTCCTAGAACATCCTTTCAGGATACACTGGTCTTGTTGGTCCATCATATGTACACACAGTTGATTCATAGCACATCTCCTACACAATCAAAGACAAGTGAGCCAAAGTCTCGCAAAGGCATTAATTGGGCATACAAAGCCTTTTTCTCTCTCATGACGAGTCCCAGCTGACCATAGAGAGATTCAGATCCGTTAAGAAAATCTTCGAAGAGATTTTGATCCGTCTGCAAAATCTCGGAGAGATTCAAATCTCTCTGCAAAATCACTGAGAGATTTTGATCCGTCTGCGAAATCTCTGAGAGATTCAAATCTCTCTGAAAAATCACGGAGAGATTCAAATATCTTTGCAAAATCTTGGAGAGATTCAAATCTCTCTGCAAAATCACGGGGAGATTCACGGCACACGCCTTACCTAGGGATCAAGCCTATTTCTCAGCCTCTCAAACACACTCGCGGCTAGTAAATTGAGCCTGAACTATACATGTCTATCCAAAAACGTGGATAAGCTCTCTTGAGCTCCGCATGCTCAACAAATGGACCCACAAACATAATATGGTCTTCACATGACATATGTGACTGGCCATGGAGAGAGGGATATCAGCCTCAGCTCCTGTCACACTCTGCACACGATTCCTGAGGAATTCCATGCCTTTTAACGTGACTCATCTGAAAAAATGAGGGTACCTAAATATGCCACAATCTTAAACTTTTCCACATATAAGTCCTCTTACCGAAAGTGATTGTCTATGGACTGAGTCGAGAAAATACAACGAATCGGCATTCACACATTGTGTGATCGTCTATGGATATGATATCGAGACAATACAACATTCAAAGTGTGATTACTTGATAATAGGTTGGGACTTAACCAAACTCTATAGGATCACTATCAAGTAATACAGAGTTAACATTAGTGTAATTTACTTTAAATTATAATAACAACAATTATAATTGCGGAAAACAAAAGTAAATGACACAACAAGATTTTGTAAACGAGGAAACCGCAAATGCAGAAAACCCCCGGGACCTAGTCCAGAATTGAAAACTCTCAGAATTAAGTCGTTATACAAAATCAAACAACCTTCGTATAGTTGAGACCAAGCAACTAAACCTATAGTTCACCTAGTTTCTTCAGTATCCCTGCGCTTCCGACATTCAATAAGTGCACGCACTGGAACAATTCCTTTTGTTCGTATTCCAAACAGTAAAGGAACAACAAATCTGTTCGGTAACAACTCTATTCAACCTCAGTGATATGAGTTAGACAAAGGCTCTTCTGTTTAATCCAATAAACTCATTTGTCGGGTTTAGATCTATCTATCCAACAACTACCAAAGTAGGAGAGTTTAGATTTTGCAATCAAATATAGAATCTACCAAGACGCTATATAGTGATGCCGATCTAAGCAACTAATCAATCAAATCTATGAAAGATAAACCGATTATAGTTGGATCCCAGCCGATCAAGTTTTGCTCGAAATCCAAACTTGGGTATTTATAGACCAATGAAGTTTGGACATCAAGGAATTTCCAAAACCGAAATATTCTTAAGATATGCAATATATTTCCAAATCGGTTTTCATAATTCCTAGAAATGCTCTGTCCAAAATTAACCGAAATCCTACTAGAAAATCTCCAATTAGTAAATGCACATTACCAATTTTTATTTTCCAGAGATATGCATTTTAATTGCTGGTAATTAAAAGAATATAAAAATTAACAACCTCAATTAAAAGATTCTCAACTTATTTCGGTCCGGGATCTCCTTGAGTTATTAAGGAATATCTTTGAACAATAAAAGATAAGAGTTACTGAACATGTTCAAAGTATGTCGACATCTTTTTCTTTGTAAATCCTTTTTCATATTTACAATCTTGGAACCGATTATACCAAACTTCCAAACAAGTGTAGAATTGGTTCATCTGACTTCCAAGAACTATGTGATTGATCATATCAATACACTAATCATGGTTTTACGGTTATACCAAACACAAGGATCGGTTCTACCTTAATATGGTTACTGGGACCGGTTACATCAGTTACCAGGATCGGTTACGTCAATTACCAGGACAGGTTACCATATTCTCATGGTATTACTTGTGATCGGTTACACCAATTACCATGACCGGTTACGCCAATTACAAGGATCGATTACAACTCTTTTGTGATCGGTCATACCAATTACCAGGATCGGTTACACCAATTACAAATATCGATCATACCATCTAAGGTGATTACTTAGGATCGGTTACACTAATAAAAGTCATACCAATACATAAGTCAGGCATTGTGACTAGTTTTACCAAGATACACAACAAGTTATGATCGGTTCTACTAACTCACACATATTGGTAATCCAAAGATATGCAATAAATAACGATACCAATAAGCCTAGCGATTTACTTTTCGATTCACAAAACAAGTTCATGAATGTACTTCCTTTAAACGAATGTAAAACATTGTTTCCTAGGATGAAATCTTCACCTTTACCCATACACATAATCACAATAGCATTCATACGATTATGTCGATGTCTTATATACGAAATTCAAAAGATAAGCTTTATACTTCGTATTCTAATTCCTTAACACTATGTCTACTAAAGTATAATCATTCACATCTTCGCAATTATGTTTTCAATATAGCACGACTTGAAAGATATGTTAGGAATGAAACAGTTCAAGTCAAAATATTACTAACCTCAATAGGAAGGATGATGTCATCGATGTAGCTTGTTACTTCTTCACATTCTTCAAGTCTTCGAGTAATACTTGTATGTCTCATAATCCTAATCTTTCTAGCCTAACCTATACGAAGTTGTCTCTAGTACATAATCAAGCGACTCTTTAATTGAGTTTTGATTCACTAAAATATGAAATGCAAACTTGACATACCAACGCTTGGTGGGTTCAACCGAGCTATGCTCTAAGTTACCTTGGTAACAAAGTATTCAATATTCACCGTTAGATGAAAACCTGATTAGATGCAAGCTAATATCTTTCAACCGTTAGATTGAACTTAGCTTGTTATACATAAATAAAATACACGTTCATTTAGGTTTTTGTAACCGTACCTAAACGTATACACCTAGTTGGTTTAATAGTAGTTAACCAAATAGTTAGCCATATGAGCACTTTCATATCAACCTTATTCATCTTCACCATAACTAGTTCAAATGACTCAAAAGAACTAGTAAGAGAGTTGTTAAATTGCTTAGATCTCATAGAAGTATACAATACACAATCGAAGCAAAAACGATTTTGATTCACTCGAATTGATTCATGAACTTTATAGCCACGGTTTGCAAATATGCATTCCTTAGTTTATATAAGTTTAAGTTCATGAAAAAACCGTTTTTAGAAAATAACCCACTCAAGTATGCATACCGGTACGCATACTTAAGTACCCGGATTGAGTTTGTTTTCAGTTCACAAACTCCAGCAGAAATTCACGGGACGTGAACTTCCGGCAGTACGCGGACTTTAGTTCCGGTTATCCTGATAAGCAAAGTACGCATACTTTGGTTCAAGGATTTTTGACTTACACACGTATGAGTTCACATAAAATGTTTATATCCATTCAAGGTTATATATTCTATACTCTCATTTCAATCATTAAAACATTCTTAGAGGATGTTAAATAGAGGTTATTCACACACTATTTTTCATCAAAGCAATTTTCAAGATATTGAAATAATCAACATGACTTTCGTCACATGTAAAGATGAACTTGTCCAAAGCGAAAGCTTACCAACACATATTTCGAGAAATAGATAAGCGAGATAAACTCGGCTCGAAATAGTAAATGTGTATAATCGAAGTCTATATAGCAATACGACTTTTGTCTCAAGATAGGAGATAAAGTAGATAGACTTTTGAGTGATAGATAAGTTCAAGTCTCCACATACCTTTTTGTCGATGAAGTTCCACCAGTTACTTGAGTAGTTCTTCGTCTTTGTATGATGAACGTCGTGGAGTCTAGAGCTCAACTACACTTTTTATTCTAGTCCGAGACTTAGCTATAAGTAGACTAGAAATCAATACTTATAGTTTTGGCAACTAAACTTGACAAACAAGCTTGAGATAGCAACACTTGCGAGTTCGACCGAGCAGTGCTCTAACAGGTAATCCAAAGATATGCAATGAATAACGATACCAATAAGACTAGCAATTTCCCTTTCGATTCACAAAACAAGTTCATGAATATATTTTCTTTAAACGAATGTAAAATATTGTTTCCTAGGATGAAATCTTCACCTTTACCCATACACATAATCACAATAGAATTCATACAATTATGTCGATGTCTTATATATGAAGTTCAAAAGATAAGCGTTATACTTCGTATTCTAATTCCTTAACACTATGTCTACTAGAGTATAATAATTCACAGCTTCGCAATTATGTTTTCAATATAGCACGACTTGAAAGATACATTAGGAATGAAACAGTTCAAGTCAAAATATTACTAACCTCAAGAGGAAGGATGATGTCGTCGATGTAGCTTGTTACTTCTTCACATTCTTCAAGTCTTCGAGTAATACTTGTATGTCTCATAATCCTAATCTTTCTAGCCTAACCTATACGAAGTTGTCTCTAGTACATAATCAAGCGACTCTTTAATTGAGTTTTGATTCACTAAAATATGACAACCAAACTTGACATACCAACGCTTGGTGGGTTCAACCGAGCTATGCTCTAAAAATCTCCCCCTTTGTCAATTTTAGTGAGAAAACTCTTACAATCATATGGATAAACAAATTACAAAAATTCATTATGCATACGCTTGATTCCAAGTTTCAACAGCACAAAAACCTGCATATATTCGATCTATAAATGTCGTCGTTGACATTTAAATAACAAAGCTAATACTCCCCCTAAAGGTAAGATAGGTAGATTTTCAATCCGCACATCTTTGTTATTTCCCATTTGTAGTTCAAATAACTACAATCATCATATGATATGTTTCTCCCCCTTAGTCAATGCTTTACTCTTTCGTTAGATATAACTGTTTAAGCACAATTGTCCTTTCCTTAAGGATTACAAATCACTTGTTTACTCCGTATATTTCTCCCCCTTTTTGTCACAAAATGAAAAAGGTCCGAGCAAATACCAAAACCGAAAGGAACTTACAAATCTAAAGAATTGTACAACCTATAAGAGTTAAGCACGAAGGTTTCACATACAACTTTAGATAACCAATATCAAAACCGAAACTAAAAGTAATTTGGTTTTAATATGTTATCAAGGAAACAATTGCGCGAAGCAATTTTCCCTAATAGTTTAACAAATTGACTAAGAAACTTAGTTCCCTTGCTAAACCTATTGCACAAATACAATCGCTTATTTCGATAAGACCAAAATAAAAATAAGAATTAACTTTATTTTTCTCATCAGGCTCTAATTATTCAGATAATAACTTAGACCTTTCACTTTAGAAAAGACAAATACTAGGTTAGTTAACTAATATTTCTTGTCAAGGCATTCGATTAGACTTGAATAACCGAATCCTTTACTTTTGATAAGTCTAACTAAGATTAGAATTAACTTAGTTTCTCTTATCAGGAATCGAATTGGACTAAACAAATGATCCCGTATTTTGTTAAGCCATAAACAATACATACAAACCAAATAAATTGACTTGCACAATTATTTCTCTTAACCGAAAGCAATTGAAACAAACATAGACATTAAAGCACCGCAATTGCACCGAAATTTTGTTAAGTCTAAAACAATTGATATCAAACAATAAAGAAAGATATCAAACAAGTTTTTCTTAACCGGAAACAATTGAATCACATACACACGCATCCATACACACATAATGGAATAAATATCAATTGTACCAAATTTTGTTAAGCAAAAGCAAAATATATGTAATAAACTCAAGCTTTTCTTAAACAGGAAAACGATTAACTAACAAATTCGTTACCTCAAATTCCGCTTCCTCTTCTCCCCAGAAAGATATATCATTAAGCGCAAGTTCAAGTTAAAACTATCCCCCATTGTGTTGTCATCCTCTCGCAAGAACAAAAGAACAACAACAAAAGCAACCTTTACCAGAAAAAGGTTTAATCGGTTTTAACTAATGCGTGCAAATAGCAAAAGTTGAAAACCGTAATCATAAGGTACTAGTGCACCTTAACAATGCCAATAGATTTCCTTAGATTTTCAAAGGTTTCCCTATCTAATGGCTTGGTGAGAATATCAGCTAGTTGACGTTCAGAGGGAACATATTCTAGTTTGATAATTCCATTCTCATATAATTCCCTGATAAAATGATATATAATATCTATGTGTTTATTTAGTACGAGAATGTTCTAAGGGATTTTCTGTTTGACGAATGGCACTTGAGTTATCACAAAGAATACTCATAGTAGGAATGTTTATGCCATAGTCAATGAGCATTTGTTTCATCCACAGAAGTTGGGTACAGCATGTACCTGCAGCAATATATTCTGTTTCACAGGTCGATAAAGATTGTGAGTTTTGTTTCTTACTATGACAGGCCACAAGGTTTTGACCTACATAGAAACAGCCACCAGAAGTGCTTTTCCGATCTTCCACACATCCTGCACAATCAGCATCTGAATAGGCAACAATACTATTGTTCATATCCATAGAATATGATAAACCATATTCCAGTGTACCATTAACGTATCTTATGATTCGTTTTACAGCTTTTAGATGTGATTCTTTAGGATTTGGTTGAAACCTGGCACAACATCCTTCACTGAAAGCAATGTCCGGCCTTGTTGCAGTTAAGTATAACAAGCTCCCTATCATAGGTTAGTATAATTTTTGATCAACCGATTTTTCTCATGGACTGGACTGAAGTTTTCCAGTAGTTGGCATTGGGGTTGCCATAGGTGTTGTACCTCTTAGTTCAATTTTTTCAACCAAATTCCTTGCATATTTTTCTTGGGAAAGAAAAATATTGTCCTTTTGTTGTTGTATTTGCAAACCAAAAAAATATGATAACTCTCCAACATTACTCATTTCGAATTCTCCACTCATAAGGTTTAGGAATTCATCTGTTAGAGATTCTGAGGTGGATCCATAGATGATATCATCTACATAAATTTGAGCTATAAGAACATTCTTTCCATTCCACTTGGTGAAAAGTGTCTTATCAGCACCACCTCTAGAAAATCCTTTTTGAAGTAAAAAGGAAGTCAACTTATCATACCAAGCTCTCGGGGCTTGTTTTAGGCCATATAAAGCCTTTTTGAGTTTGAGGACATGATCTGGAAATAATGGATCTTCAAATCCTTTTGGTTGAGCAACAAAAACTTCTTCTTTTAAATCCCCATTGAGGAATGCAGATTTAATATCCATTTGAAAAAGTTCTATCTTAAGATTACAGGCATAAGCAAGTAAAAGTCTAATTGATTCTAAACGAGCAACAGTAGCAAAAGTTTCATCAAAGTAAATACCTTCAATTTGCGAATATCCTTGTGCAACGAGTCTGGCTTTGTTTCGGACAACTTTTCCAAATTCGTCTGATTTGTTCTTAAAAATCCACTTTGTTCCAACAACATTTATTCCTTCTGGTTTAGGAACTAGTTCCCATACTCCTTGCCTTTCGAATTGGTTAAGTTCCTCATGCATTGAGCTTACCCAAGCAGGATCACTGAGAGCTTATTCAACATTTTTTGGCTCTATTGAGTAAAGAAAACAAGTGTAGTGACAGACATTCTGGAATTCCCTTCGAGTCATAACTCTAGCATTGGCATCTCATATGATGTCTTCAGTGGAATGTCTTTGATGCACCCACTTAGCAGGTTTGTGGACAATATTTTCAGTATCATTGGGTTGTTTAAAAATACTATCATTATCATCTTTATCATCAACATCACTAACCAGAGGAACTATTGTTGGTTCTTCTTCAATCTTTTTTTCTTTACTAACAGTTTCTGAAGGAGGAAATTCTGCAGCAATATGATTGTCTTGATGAAAGTCACTAATGTCATCAATAACAACATTAATAGATTCCATCATTACTTTGGTTCTAAGATTATATACTCTGAATGCACGACTATCAGAAGCATACCAAAGAAAAATTCCTTCAGCACTTTTGGAATCAAATTTTCCTCTGTGTTCTTTGTCCTTAAGTATATAACATTTGCTTCCCAAACCCTTAAATAACTCAGATTGGGTTTTCTGCCATACCATAATTCATAAGGAGTATTTAGAGTTTTTGACCTTAGATAAACTCTATTAATAAGATAGCAAGCTGTGAATACAGCTTCTCCCCAAAAAGCTAAAGGTAAGCTTTTATTGTGAAGCATTACTCTTGCCATTTCTTGAATATTTCTATTCTTTCTTTCATCCACACCATTTGCCTGAGGTGTAATGGGAGAATAAAATTGATGAGAAATTCCAAGTTGATTGCAGTATTCATATACTTTCGTATCCTTGAATTCTGTACCACGATCGCTCCTTATTTTTCTTAGTTTGCGACCTTGTTCATTTTGGATTCTATTTGCAATAATCTTAAATTCCTCAAGCGTGTCATTTTTGTGTTTTAGGAAAGAAACCCATGTGAACCGTGTATAATCATATACCATTACTAAATAATATTTCTTTCCTCCAACAGTTGCTTGTTGAATAGGACCGAAAAGATCCATATGATTGAGGTCGAGGGGAGCACGAGTGGCTATGTCTCGATAAAGTTTATGTGGAATTTTTCCTTGCTTACCTTTTTGACAAGCACCACATACACCTTATACTTTAGTATTTATTTTGGGAACGCCTCTAACAAGTTCACGATTAATGAGCTTTCCCAACATTCGGTAGTTGATATGACCAAATCGTTCATGCCACAAATGGGTTGACTCTACCTTGGTCAAGTTACATTATAAATTAGACTGTATATCAAGGAGATAACAGTTATTCATACTTCTTCATCCACGAAAAATTATTTTTACAGACTTATCTTCAATATCACATCCTCCCATATTGAAAATCACTTTATGACCCTTATCACAAATTTGACTGACTGAAAGAAGATTGGCTTTCATTCCTTTGACATAAACTACATCAGGAATTTCAGGAATACCTGGAAGTTTGATAGTTCCCTTTTTTCTAATAAGACAGCTGCTTCCATCCCCAAAAGTTACAGATCCTCCCTTGTAGTCTTCAGTCTTTGTGAACCAAGAAAGATCACCTGTCATATGTCTACTACAACCACTATCTAGAAACCATTGGAATGGAGAAGTAGTTTTAAGTGCAAATGCTCCTAGGCATTGTTCAGCAGTTTTTCCAGATTGTTTTGATTCTGGGTTAGGATATCTTGTTAAGTTCTTATATAATCTCTTAACACGTCTAATCAGATTTTTTGCACTACAAATCTTCTGAGTTAAACCATACCATCCCTTTTTAAGAAGGTCTTTAGATAGCTTCTTCTTACTCGATTTCAAATGTCGAGATGCTAGTATTGAAGATTCGTTAGACTTCCTTTCATGAAGGTCTTCTGTTTTCTTGACCAGTCTTTTATCAATCATGATATTACTGATATCTTCAGTATGTGACTAGTTCTCTTCAATCTTTTCTTCTAGCATCTTGACAAGTATCGAATAATGTTTCTCAGAATCTTCAGGAAGAGAGTTTAGTATCTTTGAAACGTTAACTGAATCATTCATGGGATTCATTTCTTATAGGTTGGATCGCAACAAACACAGATTGTTAGATCTTTTCGTGTTTGCCTGCTCTGATACCAATTGGAAAGACGAGGGTACCCAAATATACCACAATCTTAAACTTTTCCACCTATAAGTCCTCTTACCGAAAGTGATTGTCTATGGACTGAGTCGAGAAAATACAATGAATCGGTATTCACACTTTGTGTGATCCTCTATGGATACGAGATCGATATAATACAACAATCAAAGTGTGATTACTTGATAATAGGTTCGGACTTAACCAAACTCTATAGGATCACTATCAAGTAATACGGAGTTAACGTTTGTGTAATTTACTTTAAATTATAATAATAACAATTATAATTACGGAAAACAAAAGTTAATGACACAACAAGATTTTGTTAACGAGGAAACCGCAAATGCAGAAAAACCCCGGGACCTAGTCCAGAATTGAATACTCTCAGAATTAAGCCGCTATACAAAATCAAACCAACTTCGTATAGTTGAGACCAAGCAACTAAACCTATAGTTCACCTAGTTTCTTCAGTATCCCTGCGCTTCCGACATTCAATAAGTGCACGCACTGGAACAATTCCTTTGGTTCGTATTCCAAACAGTAAAGGAACAACAAATCTGTTCGGTAACAACTCTATTCAACCTCAGTGATATGAGTTAGACAAAGGCTCTTCTGTTTAATCCAATAAACTCATTTGTCGGGTTATATATCTATCTATCCAACAACTACCAAAGTAGCAGAGTTTAGATTTTGCAATCAAATATAGAATCTACCAAGACGCTATATAGTGATGCCGATCTACGCAACTAATCAATCAAATCTATGAAAGATAAACCGATTATAGTTGGATCCCAGCCGATCAATTTTTGTGCACACCAAAGATTATGAAACCAATAAGAAATCTTATTTGTCTTCGAATCTTATTAAATCTTCAATAAACATATGCACACCACAACTTAAATCTCTTGTGATCAATCACACACAGAACGGAGTCTGTTAATAATGGATTATTACAAGATGTCTTTAGATCTACAAACAGTTCTAAAGATCCCATCGACACTTCGATCTAGTTTGAGTGAATCTTATATCAGAAGAGAAGATTCTCAAGAATAAACAAACTAGGTGCATTCAAAGTTCAAAAACCGTTAGTCAATCAAATCAAATCGAAAACTAATAATACTGCAATTATCTCGTTTCCCACCAACGGTACTCGTAGAGCTTCTTGATCCCACAAAAGTCTTTAAACGAGCGGTCGTAAGAGATTTCGCTTAATAAGGGTATTTCCTCTCCGAATAGACGGCTCCACCAGTAACAACACAACAAGGTAGTTTTGCTGGCTCTTAGGATAGTTTGCTCGAAATGCAAACTTGGGTATTTATAGACCAAGGAAGTTTAGACACCAAGGAATTTCCAGAACCGAAATATTCTTAAGATATGCAGTATATTTCCAAATCGGTTTTCATAATTCCTGGAAATGCTTTGTCCAAAATTAACCGAAATCCTACTAGAAAATCTTCAATTAGTAAATGCACATTACCAATTTTTATTTTCCAGAGATATGCATTTTAATTTCTGGTAATAAAAAGCATATAAAAATTAACAACCTTAATTAAAAGATTCTCAACTTATTTCGGTCCGGGATCTCCTTGAGTTATTAAGGAATATCTTTGAACAATAAAAGATAAGAGTTACTGAACATGTTCAAAGTATGTCGACATCTTTTTCTTTGTAAATCCTTTTTCATATTTACAATCTTGGAACCGATTATACCACACTTCCAAACAAGTTTAGAATTGGTTCATCTGACTTCCAAGAAATATGTGATTGATCATATCAATACACTAATCATGGGTTTACGGTTATACCAAACACAAGGATCGATTCTACCTTAATATGGTTACTGGGACCGGTTACATCAGTTACCAGGATCAGTTACGTCAATTACCAGGACCGGTTACCATATTTTCATGGTATTACTTGTGATCGGTTACAGTAGTCACTAGGATCGGTTACACTAATTACCATGACCGGTTACGCCAATTACAAGGATCGATTACAACTCTTTTGTGATCGGTCATACCAATTACCAGGATCGGTTACACCAATTACAAATATCAATCATACCATCTAAGGTGATTACTTAGGATCGGTTATACTAATAAAAGTTATACCAATACATAAGTCAGGCATTGTGACTAGTTTTACCAAGATACACAACAAGTTATGATCGATTCTACTAACTCACACATATTGGTAATCCAAAGATATGCAATAAATAACGATACCAATAAGACTAGCGATTTCCCTTTCGATTCACAAAACAAGTTCATGAATGTGCTTCCTTTAAACGAATGTAAAACATTGTTTCCTAGGATGAAATCTTCACCTTCACCTTTACCCATACACATAATCACAATAGCATTCATACGATTATGCTGATGTCTTATATACGAAGTTCAAAAGATAAGCGTTATACTTCGTATTCTAATTCCTTAACACTATGTATACTAGAGTATAATCATTCACAGCTTCGCAGTTATGTTTTCAATATGGCGACTTGAAAGATACGTTAGCAATGAAACAATTCAAGTCAAAATATTACTAACCTCAAGAGGAAGGATGATGTCGTCGATATAGCTTGTTACTTCTTCACATTCTTCAAGTCTTCGTGTAATACTTGTATGTCTCATAATCCTAATCTTTCTATCCTAACCTATACGAAGTTGTCTCTAGTACATAATCAAGCGACTCTTTAATTGAGTTTTGATTCACTAAAATATGAAATACAAACTTGACATACCAACGCTTGGTGGGTTCAACCGAGCTATGCTCTAACATCATCCTAGTCATTCTCACAAATCAGAGAATATCTCTCTGTCTTTGCCAACTCGGCTAAAGAGAATATTTCTCTCTCAACACATTATCACAAAGGCTGACTCAGCTTCACACAAATGAGGGGATATCAATTAGGGTTGTGGTATGGCGGTGCGGTCTACGGCACGTGTGAGGAATACCCGGCTTATTTCTCACCACAGAAGAGAGTAAACGCGGTGGAATAATGAGATAAACTAAACCTAGTTTATCCTTATTCCTGAAGAGACTGGAGAATTGTTCTGCACGGCACGGAAAGTAATCCTTATCTTCACCGACCTGAGATTAGAGAATTCATCTATAAATAGGTCCTCTATTTTTCCATGCTACAACGATCTTTCTCATAACCTCTCAGAGCAATTCTTCTTCAAACCCTAGAATTCTCTGATCTCTTTCTTCATCTGCTTCCCTCCCTAAGACCATCCCTAAATCTCTTCCATGTGACTAAAGAAGCCTTTGAATGGACATTGTACATGGTTTAGGAGAAGATTGTTCGTGCTCAACTTCCCGTAACTCACTTTCAGAAACCCTAGAATCCCACTTCTAACCTCTCTCAGATTTTAGGTAACTACATTTTGGCGACCACATTGGGAGGTTGTTCACTCAGTTACAGATATCAATCATGGTCTCTTAGGAGGGAAGACGATTCCACCAATCCAAATATAAAAATGTTCCATTGGTTCAATTTTTTAAATCCTTTACAGGTTTAGCCGAGAGAGTTATACCTACCAGCACTTTCTCTCTCTTTCAAGTTTGACCTTAGTGAATAGGTTAGTGCATCCCGAATCACATGGATCTCTTCCTGCATAACAAAACGCCCAAGTAACCTATTTTCATGAAAATCTACTGCTAATCCTTGAAAACGTTGGATACGGACCAAGGAGAACTCCCGGAGACTCAACAGAATCTTGCAAAATCTAAGATCGACATCCAGACTTATCTAAAAACGCCTTTAGAGTTACCAGTAGGGATAGATCCAACAAATCTAGATTGAGTACACGTTTCCTAAAGAATGAGTATTAAAACTGCTGAGAATTGCACTGACGGGATCTTGCCTGCAATCGACCTCACCGGAGAAGATAAAGCTCATTACGAACGCCACAGAGCAAAGGAGCAACCATCCAGCCGACCTTATCACTCTCAAGGACCTCAAGGACCAGATAATGCTCTAAACTTGGAGAATCTGACGAATATTTGCTCCAAAATTCGTTTAGGTCAAAGGCCCTCAACCTGATCACAGGGGACTCGGGAAATTTACTTCACTTTACTATTTTACTTATAACTCTTTCATTCTATATCAGATTGACCTAGTTCTTTTTCTGTCGGATTTTTCTCTTCGTCGTTTATAGGATAAACTTAGCGAAAACTTGGAAAGGTTCCAAAAAATTCGTGACCTAGTCAAAAGCGTTGCAGTGCCATATAGGGTCAGAAACCGCCAACAAAGATACATCTTGTCGCCCTTCCTTCTTTAGAGAATCATGAAAAGAACGTGAAAAAGTATGAAGCGAAACTAGATCCCAAGACGAGGCTCAACCAAAACTCAGCCTTATCCGAAGATGCAAAGTTGTTAGTCGATATGCTACCTCAACACCTGTTTTGTCAGAAAGAAGAGGAACTAGACCTAGGAGTTACTTTACCAAAAATAATCATATTGATGAGCCCAGTTCACCCAAGACAGAGAAGGATAATAACTTTGCAGCCGAATCTATCAAGGTAAAAGAAAGCCGAAGTTATACTCATGAGGACAATAATTCAGATAAAACTTCATTACTCAACATACAGCCGTAATCAACTACTATCACTTAACTAAACAGGGGAAGGATCCGATACCGTAGCCACACACCGCTTGATGTTATGTTATTAAAAGCCTCCTCTCTCAAAAAGATATGCTCGACAGGCTATCCCATAAGTCAGAGTCATACATGATGAGCAAAGGACAAGATATAACTATCACTTACAACTTTCTCAGGTCAAAACACGATTCTACCGCGTGACGAAAAGCCTAAAAGATTTTCATAGAACTATTCCATCAAAAACCACAAATCGATTGTTCAGCCACATCCTTAGTTCTGCTAGTCCTACAAGGGGTACACTGTTCTTAAGTTCCCAGAAGAAAGACGGATCTAGATAGATGATTCGGCTACATAAGTTCGCATGAATCCTTGTCAAGACACCTATTAGAGGAGGAAAGACAACTTAATATTGTCCACAAAGACACATGCGGAAGTATCCCGACATGACTCTCCACAGATGTCTCCACCCACAGATTATCGCTTGCACGCCTTGAAGACTCAATCTCGTACAAGGGTCTTACTTCATTTTCCAAGCGTCCCGAGTCAATGGAAATCCCTAGTCATGTATCAAACTGGGGACTAAGGAAGAATCGTGAGTCACACATCTACATGGCCAACAGGAGGTGGCCCATACATCTAATTTTCAGATAACAGATTTAGAGACGATCAACACAAGAGTCTCAAAAGATTGGGACACATCAAGACCATTCAACTCCTCAAACCCACATCACAACAAGTTAGAACTCAGGGATTAGGAGACTAGATATCGGCCTTCAAAATCGTGAACAGAACTTATCTGTGACTCGATATATCAAAGTCTCCTCTTTTTTCATCCTCGTTGAATCTGTCACAGTTAGCATCTTCTATGCAATCAGGCAACTATCTTCCAGATCCTGACTAAAGATATGAAGATTAAAATCTAAATAATTTCACTTGTTTTTGGGTTTTATACATGTGCACTGGGACTAGGGTTTGCAATGGGTTTAAATAGGAGTCTATAGTTTCCACTCTACTCAGGCACCGCTCATACTTTAGCCACATTAGTCGACGAACTGAGACAAATGGGTAGATAATATGAAAATCAAAACACTTGAAGGAATTGCTACTGAATCTCTGGATTCCCGAGTTCAACTTCACATGTGCTTACTACTGACTAAAGAAGATCAAAATCTGTATTTGTTACTACTATATGAAAGTTTAGCCTCTTTTGTTCGATAGTTGGGGTCAACCACTGAAATCAGACGTCAAATGAAGTTTCTACAATATCCGGAGTGAATATCGCGTAAGGAAGGACCTCCTACTACGAATTCTACATAGGGTTTCCATCCACTCGCACACGCAACAGAGCTATCTAGGGTTTACAGAAAGGCCCTTAAGAAAAATATCTTGCTTCATGTTCAACTGCTTCACTTTAGCTTCTGCATCCTGAGCCGCCTGCTTAGCATGTTCCAGTTCTTCATCTACCATGTTTCATTCCAGATTAAGAAACTCTCTAAAATACGAGGACCTGAACTCAACTCATCTCGACGGATCCTGACAGAATTGAACCACTTTCACAACCACCTCACATTAAAAGTAAAGATTCTCACATTTTTTCACCAAGCTTCCCATGTTTAGAAGATCATAAGAAGCAAGACCGTTCGGAGTTATTATTCTCATGATATAATTCTTCGGTAAGTGTCTCATCCGAAGTCAAGACATGGGTTCCTTGAAATTACCCTCACGCCGGTCAGTTGTCTCTGCACCCAAATATCTTTCTGAAATCCCTCTGAAATTGTTGAACCCCTCCCCATCCGCATTCTACCAAGATCTATCTCGTTCACACCATGAAGAGTACTCTACAAACAAAGAAAATATCAGATAAGGCTGCAAAGTTCAAATTACATAAGATTTACATGAGGACCGGCCTTTTCCCCTCAAGCCTTGTCTTCTCCTATTACCTTCAAGCATACCCTCATGCCTAGGGTCATATACTTATCAAGAAATCCATTTCACATCTCATGAGATACTCGTGGATTTGTTTGGGTTCACACTTTAACAAAGGATCAAAGAAAAATGATTTTTCTTCACGGCAAAGGGTATAAACATAAAATCAAATCATGGGCACGTCTCTGAAGGAAAAAATCACGACCTATGCTAATCTAAGGAGGGTTAATGAGGTCATAAAACTCGAAGGCGCGTGTTTGAAGCATTGGGACATGTAAAAAGTCCAAACAGCACAAGGATTCCCTTCATAATTCGGATTGTTGTACACTGCAGCGGGGAGACGTGAAAATTGATGAAAATACATGAGGAATTTCGGGGTACTTCCTTAAACAAATATGTTCATATATATCTTCCCAACAACATATCAAAAGTGCGCCTCAACCGGATAAACGAGCTAGGAGCTATGGCCCCAACACCAAAAAAAACTATCCTCTTCTCTTTCAAAGTAGGGACCGGGAACTCAAATCGGAGTCCATGTGAAGATTTTACATCCATTATCCCTAAGTGTCTCAAATCTGAAGTTTTATGACAAACACTTAAACGAAGAGAATCCTTGACAAATACGACTACTTCTATTCATTCAATAGTCGAAGAAGTATGCATCAGAGATAATTAAAGAGAGATAAATTTCAATACTTACTGAGGATGCTTAAATGAAGAATGAACAATGGGTATCTACATCAGCAAACTCAAGATCATTAACTATTATTCGCTTCTACATCATCAATTTGAAGATTAATATCGTTCTGAAAGACAAACAAAGCTATCATCTTAGTAAGAGGAATATGTTCAGAAAATTCATGCCATGATTATAATTCATTGGTCAAGAATTAAATTCAAACATTAAGTATACTAAAACGGTTTCCTGCAATACCAGTTATACTTCGAACAGAAATAGGAATTCCGCTCAAACAAGGAATTTCAGTGCAAGTAGAACTCATGGGAGGAGGTGGACCGGTTTCTATACATTACCACATATAAAAATACTTCTCTTTTCAATTTTATTTCAAAAAGGAAGCCTTGAAGCAAAAGGAAAAGGAATTAGAGCAAAAAGAGGAAATTAAGAAGAATTTGGATCAAATAAGAAAACTGAGTTTTTTTTATTTCTTCTAAGATCCCTCCAAGCCGTGGCCAAGCTCTTCCCATGCGAAAGAATTCTCTCCTACTCTAGTGGGACGTCACTTATTCTCTCGGAATTTTTTCAGAGGGATCAAAGTCGAAGAGAATTAGGGTTTTGAGAAAAATAACCCTAATTTGGCTTAAATAAGGAAACCAAGGTCTTTTCTTCTTCTAAAATTTCCCCAAACCGTGGACAATTCCTTTCCATGCATGAGGATTCTCTCCTAGGCCAGTGGGACGTGATTTATTCTCTTAGAATTTTTGAATAGGGGCCAAAGTCGAAGAGAATTAGGGTTTTGACGAAAATAGCCCTAATTTCAAGAATTTAATGAAAAAAAGATTTATTCTAAAAGAGAGGGGACCGAGCCTCTCCCACTCTCTTGAACGGTTCTCTAAGCCTCTCTCAATTCCTTTTAGCTCATTACTCTTAAAAAAAAACGAGCTCATAAGGGATTTTGACCAAAATACCCTTATATTGCGATTTTGAGTATTTTCAAAGAAGAAAGAAAATAAAGGGAATCTGGCTCAAAACAGGGAATTCAGGTTCATGATTTCCAAAAGCAGAACCAGAAGCGCCAATCTCTCTTTCAAGACGTGACTATGCCTAAGGAAGTTCCATGCCTCTCTCATGCTAAAGAAAAATCAAGCTCACAGTGGTTTTTGACGAAAATACCCTTAGTTTCAAAAGTATGTATTTTCTCTAATAAAAAGGAGCATGATTGGTACAAGGAATTAAACAATCTCTCATCACACAAGGTCCCGACCCCACCAGATAGATGCACACCTTCCAAGCCTCGTAAAGCCTCTCTGGAGTGTCTGAAGGAGTCAGACGCGGAGAAAAGAGAAATTAGGGTTTAGGTACAGGACAAGCCTAAATTCAGAATTTACATGGGATATGGACTCCGTAACTTCAAAAGTAAGTACCAATATTTTATCACGGCACTTCACCAACATCAAGGCCATTCGAAGTGTCTGAAGGAGTCAGACGCGGAGAAAAGAGAAATTAGGGTTTAGGTACAGTACAAGCCTGAATTCAGAATTTACATGGGATATGGACTCCGTAACTTCAAAAGTAAGTACCAATATTTTCTCACGGAACTTCACCAACATCAAGGACATCCAGGAGACCGTTCAAAAATTCTCTTCCCCACATACTCGCATATACAAACTCAGAAGCTCAAGGATGCACAAAGATAAAAAATTAGGGTTTTGGCCAAGTAAACCCTAATTAACAAATTCCATTCGACGGAAATTTTGTCTCATCAAGAAATCATTATCATGTCATTAACGTCCAACACAAAGTCCCGGGAAATTCCAAGGTCCAGAATCGATTCCAAGATCAGAGTCATAACAATCGAATGCTAAACATCAATTCGGGGATTCTGCAAGTATAAAACGACGAACGAATTGTAATTACGTACGAATTATTTGTTACCATCTATATACTCATCATAGAACAATCAAGGTTCTACTCTGAGTAAGGGACTTAATGTAGATGGTGAAATTTGGATAAGGGGCAAAAGTGTCATTTCAACCCTATAGACAGAATTCAACTCTCACGGCAGAGATTAATCCCAAGGCTTTCAAGGCATCCTTAGCCATGATTTCTAGTATACGTTCCCGCGAGACACTGCTGGTCGTGATGCCGTGATTCCTAGTGCACATCCTCGACGAGATACTACTGGTCACGTAGGTTCTGTAGAGCGTAAAACGTCCCCGGCAAACTTATAAACCTGAACAACCACAATTCCAGCATGTCTTCGCGAGACGCATCTGATTGTGATGCCATAATTCTTAGTATACATCCTCAACAAGATGCTGCTGGTCATATAGGCTCTGTAGATGCGTAAATACGTCCCCGACGGACTTATGACCAAGAGCGGAGATTTGCATATCTCCTGTAAGCACGAATCACCCTATTTGAGATCAAGGACTGATTCCTAGTACATCATCGTGAGATACACTAGTCATGTTTGCTTTAGGCTCTGACTCGACTTACTTAGGTTTCTGAATAACTCCTAGGACACCCCAACGAGATACACTGGTTATTCTGCCTCCGGGCCCTTTCGACAGACTCCTAGAACATCCTTTTAGGATACACTGGTCTTGTTGGCCCATCATATAGACACACAGTTGATTCCTAGCACATCTCTGCAAGATACGCTGGTCAAAGACAAGTGAGCCAAAGTCTCGCAGAGGCATTAATTGGGCGTACAAAGCCTTTTTCACTCTCAGGACGAGTCCCAGCAAACCATATAGAGTTTCGGATCCGTTAAGAAAATCTACTGAGAGATTTTGATCCGTCTGCAAAATCTCAGAGAGATTCAAATCTCTCTGCAAAATCACGGAGAGATTTTGATCCGTCTGCAAAACTCAGAGAAATTTAAATCTCTCTGCAAAATCATAGAGAGATTTTGATCCGTCTGCAAAATCACTGAGAGATTCAAATCTCTCTGCAAAATCTCGGAGAGATTCAAATCTCTCTGCAAAATCACGGAGAGATTTTGATCCGTCTACAAAATCTCGGAGAGATTCAAATCTCTCTGCAAAATCCCAGAGAGATTCAAATCTCTTCGCAAAATCTCGAAGAGATTCAAATCTCTCCTCAAAATATCGGAGTGATTCACGACACACGCCTTACCTAGGGCTCAAGCCTATTTCTCGGCCTCTCAAACACACTCACTGCTAGTAAATTGAGCCTGAACTATACATGTCTATCCAAAAACGTGGATAAACTCTCTTGAGCTCCGCATGCTCAACAAAGGGACCCACAAACATAATATGGTATTCACATGACATATGTGACTTTCCATGGAGAGAGGGAGATCGGCCTCAGCTCTTCTCACACTCTACACACGATTCTTGAGGAATTACATGCCTTTTCACGTGACTCATCCTAGTCATTCTCACAAATCAGAGAATATCTCTCTATCTTGGCCAACTCGGCTAAAGAGAATATTTCTCTCTCAACACATCATCACAAAGGCTGACTCAACTTCACACAAATGGGGGGATATCAATAAGGGTTTTGGTCTGGCGGTCTACGGCACGTGTGAGGAATACTCGACTTATTTCTCACCATAGAAGAGAGTAAATGAGGTGGAATAATGAGAGAAACTCAACCTAGTTTATCCCTATTCCTGAAGAGACAGGAGAATTGTTCTGCACGGCACGGAAAGTGTAATACCCCGATTTCGGTAGTGGTTCGCCGATGAAATGGAATATAAGTAATGATTTTTCTTTTCCTAACACCTAGTCCTATTCAGCACAATTGGCTCTAGAGTTGGCAGAAAACTCTACATTTAAGCGTGCTTGGGCGGGAGCAATCCAGAGATAGGTGACCTACTTGTAAGTTGTTGCTGGATTACCGCAGCAACGCCCGTTTAAAACCCCACACTGCCGGATAACCGCAGTGGCTATGTGGGCACAGTATCGGTGGAGGGACGGGTCATTACAAATGGTATCAGAGCCGACAACGGGTCACCTGCCGAGGGTGCGAAAGTACGCTGGACGGGGTTGGTCCAGGTGCTTCTCATGAGGTGCAGGGAATGTCGGAGATATGGTCTTGCGAATATATTCTGGAGCCGAGGACGGCTCCAATTTAAGGTGGTGGTATTATAATACCCCGGTTTCGGTAATGGTTCGCCGATGAAATGGAATATAAGTAATGATTTGTCCTTTCCTAACACCGAGGCCTTTTCAGCACAATTGGCTCCAGAGTTGGCAGAAAACTCTGCAGTTAAGCGTGCTTAGGCGGGAGCAATCCAGAGATGGGTAACCTACTGGGAAATTGCTGCCGGATTACCGTAGCGACGCCCGTTCAAAACCCCACACTGCCGGATAACCGCAGTGGCTAAGTGGGGACAGTATCGGTGGAGGGACGAGTCATTACAGAAAGCAATCCTTATCTTCACAAACCTGAGATTAGAGAATTCAGCTATAAATAGGTCATCTATTTTTCTAAGCTACAACGATCTTTCTCATAACCTTTCAGAGCAATTCTTCTTCAAATCCTAGAATTCTCTGATCTCTCTCTTTATCTGCTTCCCTCCCTAAGACAAGCCCTAAATCTCTACCCTGTGACTGAAGCAGCCTTTGAATGGCCATTGTGCATGGTTTAGGCGAAGACTGTTCATGCTCAACCTCCCGTAACTCACTTTCAGAAACCCTAGAATCCCACTTTTAACCTCTCTCAGATTTTAGGTAACTCCATTTTGGCGACCACGGTGGGAGATTGTTCACTCAGTTACAGATATCAATCATGGTCTCTTAGGAGGGAAGACGATTCCACCAATCCAAATATAAAAACGTTCCATTGGTTCAGTTTCTGTAAATCCTTTACAAGTTTAGCCGAGATAGTTATCCCTACCAGCACTTTCTCTCTCTTTTGAGTTTGACCTTAGTGAATAGGTTAGTGCGTCCCGAATCACATGGATCTCTTCCTGCATAAAAAAAACGCCCTAGTAACCTATTTTCATAAAAATCTACTGCTAATCCTTGAAAACGTTGGATACGGACCAAGGAGAACTCCCGGAGACTCAACAGAATATTGCAAAATCTAAGATCGACATCCATACTTATCTGAAAACTCCTTTAGAGTTACCAGTAGGGATAGATCCAGAAAATCTAGATTGATTACACGTTTCCTAAAGAAGGAGTACTAAAACTGCTGAGAATAGCACTGACGGGATCTTGCCTGCAATCGACCTCACCGGAGAAGATAGAGCTCATTACGAACGTGACAGAGCAAATGAGCAACCATCCAGCCGACCATATCACTCTCAAGGACCTCAAGGACCAGATAATTCTCTAAACTTGGAGATTCTAACGAATATTTGATCCAAAATTCGTTTAGGTCAAAGGCCCTCAACCTGATCACAGGGGACTCGGGAAGTTTACTTCACTTTACTATTTTACTTATAACTCTTTCATTCTGTATCAGATTGACCTAGTTCTTTTTCTGTCGGATTTGTATTTTCGTCGTCTATAGGATAAACTTAGCAAAAACTTGGAAAGGTTCCAAAAAATTCGTAACCTAGTCAAAAGCGTTGCAGTGCCACATAGGGTCATAAACCGCCAACAAAGATACATCTTGTCGCCCTTCCTACTTCAGAGAATCATGAAAAGAACGTGACAAAGTATGAAGCGAAACTAGATCCCAAAACGAGGCTCAACTAAAACTCATCCTTATCCAAAGATGTAAAGCTATTAGTCGATAAGCTACCTCAACATCTGTTCTGCCAGAAAGAAGAGGAACTAAACCGAGGAGTTACTTTACCAAAAATTATCACATTGATGAGCCAAGTTCACCCAAGACAGAGAAGGATAAAATCTTTGCAGCCGAATCTATCAAGGGAAAATAAAGCAGAAGCGATACTCATGAGGGCAACAATTCAGATAAAATTTCATTACTCAACATACAGCCGTAACCAACTACTATCATTGAAGTAAACAGGGAAAGGATCCGATACCATAGCTCCAAGCCACATGCCACTTGCAGTTCTGTTAGTAAAAGCCTCCTCTCTCAAAAAGATATGCTCGATAATCTATCCTATAAGTCAGAGTCATACATAATGAGCAAAGGACACGATATGACGATCACTTACAACTTTCTTTTATTTCAATTACTTTCTTCTTCTCTTGTTCTTCTTCTACTTCACCTTCTACTAATCCTTCACATTGTGTCGCTTGTTCACCTTGCCCACCGTCTTCCTCGAAAACTTCGCTTTGGCTTGCTTGTAGATTTGGATCAACCTCATTATCAACCTCATTGTTAGAGCACTGCTCGGTCGAACTCGCAAGCGTTGCTATCTCAATCTTATTGTCAAGTTTAGTTGCAAAAACTATAAGTCTTGATTTCTATTGTACTTATAGCTAAGTCTCGTATTAGGATAGAAAGTGTAGTTGAGCATTAGACTTCACGGCGTTCATCGATTGAAGACGAAGAACTACTAAGGGGAGCTTGTGGAACTTCATCAACAAAATGTATGTGGAGACTTGAACTCATCTATCACTCAAAAGTCTATCTACTCTATCTCATATTTTAGACAAAAGTCGTATAACTATATAGACTTCGATTATACACATATGATATTTCGATTTGAGTTTAACTCGCTTAAATATTTCTTGAAATATGTGTTGGTAAGCTTTCGCTTTAACCAAGTTCATCTTATATTCTTGACGAAAGTCAAAAGATGATCATGTGAATATCGCCTGGTAACATCTTACAGGATTTGTGTGAGACAGTCATTTGATGTAGACTCGGAATATTTCGTATTGATCATTCGATCACTTGAAAATTTCTTTGAAGCTAATAGTTTGTTTGAGACAGCTATTGTCGTTTTCCGAGAATGTTTCAATGATTGAAATGGGAGTTTAGAACACTTAACCATGATTGGATTATAAGCACAGTCTGCGTACTTGCATATGTGTTGATCCAAGACCGGAACTTAGTATGCATACCCGTATGCGTACTGGTTGGTCAGGTGAAGTCCAAGAGCTTGAGTATCCGTACCTGTATGCGTACTGGCGAAGTCGGTTAAAGTACGGGTACTAGAGTATGCGTACTTGTACGCGTACTGGTTTAAACTGAAGTTTGGAAGTGTACGACAGTATGCGTACCCGTTTGCAAAATGGTGAACACAGTCCAAGTCCGGCTACTTAGGTATACGTACCCGTTTTCATACTTGAGTGGGTTATGTTCCAAAATTGGTTTATTCATGAACTAATACATTTATATAATAAGGAATGCAATCTTTCGCAAAACCGTGGCTATAATGTTCATGAATTGATTCGAGTGAATCAAAATCGATTTTGCTTCAATTGTGTCTTTTATATTTCTATGAGAATATAAACAATTGAACAACTCTAGAACTAGTTTCATTTGAGTCATTTGAACTAGTTATGGTTAAGATGAATATGGTTGATATAAAAGTGTTCATATGGCTAACTTCGGTTAACTATTGTTGAGACAACAAGGTGTACACATTTAGTTACGGTTACCCATATCTAAATGAAGTCACTTTTCATTTGTGTGTAAGAAGCTAAGTTCAATCTAACGGTTGAAAGATATTATCTTTAGTCTAATCAGGTTTTCATGTAATGGTGAATATTGAATGCTTTGTTACCAAGGTAACTTAGATTGCAAACCCTGATTTGAAAACTATATAAAGGAGAACTCTAGCAACTGGGAAACCTAATCCCCACACCTCCTGTGTGATACTAGTTTCGACTAGAGTTGATTCTCCTTTAACCTTAGGTTTTACACGAAACCCTGTAGGTTAACGACTTGAAGACTTTATTAGGATTGTGAAGCCAGGCCCAACTATTTCTCTGTAGTTGCGTGTTTTGATCTTGTTGTTTTCTATCGTATTGAGTACTATCTTCTCTAAGATTTGCTCGAGATTTATTCTCCGATAGGCAAGATATAAAGTAGTCACAAACATCTTCGTCTCATCGTTTGTGATTCCACAATATCTTGTTTCACTACCATACGATTAAGATTATTATGAGGTGATAGATATTTCTAGGATGTTTTTCGGGAATATAAGTCCGGTATATCAATTGGTTCATGTTCACCTTGGTTTATCAAAAGACAGAACTAAAACTCATAGGTTTATCTGTGGGAGAAAGATTTATCTATTCAATAGACTTTTCTGTGTGAGACAGATTGGTTTATCAAGTCTTCGACTTTGGGTCGTAGCAACTCTTAGTTATGGGTGAGATCAGCTAAGGGAATCAAGTACGTAGAGTCCTGCTGGGATTCAGAGGCGTAAGGAACGCGACTGTACCTTGATCAGTGTGAGATTGGTTAGGGATCAACTACATTCCATTCCGAAGTTAACTTGGAGAAGGCTAGTGTCTGTAGCGGCTTAATACAATGTGGTGTTCAAATCTGGACTAGGTCCCGGGGTTTTTCTGCATTTGCGGTTTCCTTGTTAACAAAATTTATGGTGTCTGTTTTATTTCTTTTCCGCATTATATTTGTTTATATAATTGAAATATCACAGGTTGTGCGTAGTTCAATCAATTAGATAATCCAACCTTTGGTTGTTGAAATAAATTGATTGACACTTGAACAATTGTCTTTGGTACCGTTCAAGTTGTTTCATATAATAATCAGGCTCGCGGATTTCCATCTGTTTGATTTGCTGATTACATTGAGAAACAAAGATATAGATCTTGGATATATTTCCATTGATTGAGTCTGACTGTCTAGTTGATTCTCTTGGAATTATATTGGAGTTTGTCCATACAGATTGCTAAGCGAAATATTGTGTGTGGTTGTTAGACCCCCGCTTTTTCAATTGGTATCAGAGAAGGCAAACACGTTTAAGACCTCATAAAAAAAAATTATAACGATCTAAATCTATGGACAATAGTGTTATCTCTGACAACGCAACACCAGTTCAGAAACACTCTGATATGGTTCAAAGCCTTGATTCTCCGGAGAATTCTCTCACGTCTTCTCCATGGAATGAAACTGTGATCAACTGGGAAAAACGCCTAGATGAATAGTTGGATGATCTTTCAGATGAAAGTGGTTCAGAAGAAGGACAAGATGTTGATGAGGAAGTCTCGCAATATATCAAGCTTTTCGACCATCTCATAAATAAAAAGAAGTCAACAGCTTACTTGGCTGAATATCTTAAACCTCTCTGTGCAAAAAACAGGAAATTGAGAAAACTCTTTAAGGGATATGATTGTGTTTACAAAAACTTAAAATACCTTCTTAAAGATCATGACGAAGATGTGCGTTCAAAAAAATCTGAATGCGATAATCTTCGTCGAAATCTCTTTGTGTTGAAAGAAAGACTTGCAGAAACTGAAGCAAGATATGACACTCAACTAAAATGTTTTAACGACAAAGAAATCAGCTTTCTCGACAGAGAAAAACTTTTGGAGGGTGATCTAGCTGCTGATCTTGATAAGGTCAAATCACTGAAAGTGAATCTGAAAAGATTCAATACTAGTTCTACAAAATTGTCCACTATGCTGGGAGCATGTAAAGAACATCATGATACACGTGGTCTGGTCTATAAAGGAATAGACGCTCCAAGTGCTGGTAAGATCAATTTTGTCTGTGCTAAGGGAAAACTCCTTAGTAAAAATTTCACCGATATCAAAAGTGAAAGACTACCTTCAGCAGCTGATGGTCCTAAGGACAAAGATTGTCAACCTTCAAAAACAGCTGATACGAGAACAGTTAAAAACATACACTTTAATTGTTATTATTGTGGCAAAAAGGGTCATCTTGAAAGGAGATTTCGTTTTCGACTGCGGAATGAAAAACTTCATAACATTCTTGTATGGATGTCTAAAGAAGTAATCAAACCTGCTTCTCATTACACTGGTGTTAAAGGTCTAGTCCGTAATCAAGAAAAGTATTGTGATGGGACAATTCTTGGTTGTAAATATGACACAAAATCTGTTTACAATTGTAAAGGGAAGAATGTTATATGGACGACTGACTCTTTAAATTGCTCTGTGAAGAGAAAAAGTCATCGAAGGAAGAAGAAAAGTTCAAACTCCTCGCCTCTCACTGAAGTAAGTCTTGAATCTAAAATGTCTGTTCTCGAATACATTCACATCAATAATCGTGTTTCGTTGCTCAAGACCAGTATCAATAGACTTAAGCGCAGTATTAAGAAGGCAAAAAAAACTGTTGCATCAGGTAATACTTTTTCTTCACTTATTAATTCCTTCGAAAAATCTGATATTGTTTTTGATGACTGTCAAGAAAGAAAAATGGAAAATGTCAATGCCCTTGATGAGCTATTTGCTTGTCAAACTACAACTTGACTGCTTTCTAATGAGCATCCTCCTTGAGATCGTGTGAGGATGTTCATAATTCTCAAGAAGCTTTTCTTCTTGGCAAAGTAGTCTTTGTTGTATCTTTTTTTCATTTAAAAATAAATTGATCATCTTACTGTTGAGCCATGCTCCGGTTAATTATTACATTTGTAATATATTTGATCAGTAACTCTTGAGAAAGTTCTCTTTGTTGCTCACTTTGAAAACCCTCATTTTTCTTCCTTATGGCAGTTAATTTGTTGTCTATCAACAATAATCTTGTTCCCTCCTCTTGGGCTAAGATTCTCTGTCAATGTGTTTAGATTTTGTCTTTGATTTTTGTCAAAACTACTTCTAAATTAGGCTCCCTGTTTCTCTTGGTCTTTAACCTGGTTCATAACCATGAGAGTACGTGCACCTGACCCACTACCAAACGTAAACGAGTAACTAGGGTTTCCCTATGAACGTCTCGAGTATATATATATATATATATATATATATCATGAACTCTTCCTCTGATATATACTCGTTCGGTAACGTCAATTCTCTTGTGCGATTTTGGTATGCACAATGGATGGATGTAAAAAGGAAGACAATGTTGAAGGCAACAAAGTTATTGAGTTTCATGAAAAACCTCTCTCCATAACCTACTTTCATGCAGTTGATCATGAACAAGATCTGCCAGTTCAGATTTCGTCTCAATTGGTGGGAAATCTTCTTCGATATTTTCAAGTTGTTCGTGAACAACTTAAAATTGAAACAAAGAATCTTGAGTTTTTGAAAACTGAACTGAAAAAAGCATCTGATGAACTTGATTGTGTTCGATCTCTGGTTGCTAATTATGTCTAAATATCTTCAGTGTTTTTCTTCTTAAGATTTATTTTATTTTGTCTAGGAAACTTCTTATGAGAATTTATTCTTGTGTTTTCAGAAGGATAACTAGGGTTTGTAATAGCCATTTTTGTGAGTACACATAGCTATTGCCAATCTTGCAATGTTTTTAGATTTATTTATTTAAATTCTAAAGTTTATTTGGAAGATGATTTTGCAGTATTAATTTTTATTGGTTTTATATATTGCAAAAAAAATATGGGACACATGTGTTTGCGTCCGTGAACTATGATTGTCCCATATATGTCAAAAGTTAAGCCTATTATGTCATTATGCAAATATTGATGAAGATAGGATGAACTTTTGATTACAAAGATTAAGTCTATTATATGACTTTATGCAAATACTGATGAAAAATAGAATGAATCTTTGAATATTCCGCAGTATTGGTCTTTCCTTGATCCACTTCTATGTGAAAGTACCGTGTGGCTCCGTAAGTTCTCTTATATTGAGCATTTCCGATTAAATTGATCATGGTTTCTCTTGTGGTTAATTTAATTGAGTTTATGGATACGAATTCATGTTTCATGTAATTTGTTAATGTCCAAAGAAATCCTTCTTTTCTTGTGAAAGTAAGGTCGCTCTTGTTGTTCTTTCGAGAATGACATTATATGCGGGAGAGTTCTTAATTGAACTTGTGCTTAATTGCCAAATCTTTGTGGGGAGTGCGGCTGTGGAATATTGTAGGAGTTTTCTTGTATCTTTATAAACTCCTTGATGAATGCATTTAGTTTCGACTATATGATTGCATCTAAACAAAGTTGATATGTTTTCTTTTAGTCATGAAGTATCTCTATGAGAATTTCATTATGATCCCACTAGTTTTCGTACCTTTGCCAATTTATATTGACAAAAAGGGGGAGAATTAATGTGTAGTTCACACTACAAAATACATATGTTTTACGGATCATTATGTAAGGGGGAGTGGTTTTCATGTGAGATGAAGTATTGAATAAGGGGGAGTGATACATATCACCATAGTATTGTTGTCAAAGTTGTGATACAATTGGACTTTGATGCTGTGTAATGATACTATGACACTGTATAACGATGATTGAGAGCTACTGTTTTCCCATTGTTATAGCTACGGATCTTCAACAACTATGATGCTGAGTTGAACACGTTCAGAATCACTGGAGTGCTTGGAAGTGACGAAGATTTCGAGTAATGTTGAAGAACCAAGGAAATCAAGCATTTGAATGAGAAGCTACAAAGTTTATTTATTTTGTAATCCATATGTATTGATAGTTTTGTCACTAAAATTAACAAATGGGGAGATTGTTAGAGAACTACTTGGTCGAACTCGCAAGCGTTACTATCTCAAGCTTGTTGTCAAATTTAGTTGCCAAAACTATAAGTCTTGATTTCTAGTCTACTAATAAATAAATCTCGGATTAGGATAGAAAGTGTAGTTGAGCATTAGACTTCACGGAGTTGAAGACGAAGAACTACTAAAGGGAGATTGTGGAATTTCATCAACTGAAGACGAAGAACTACTAAAGGGAGCTTGTGGAATTTCATCAACAAAAGGTATGTGGAGACTTGAAATCATCTATCACTCTAAAGTCTATCTACTCAATCTCCTATTTGAGACAAAAGTCGTATAGCTATATAGACTTCGATTATACACATTTGATATTTCGATCTGAGTTTAACTCACTTACATATTTCTCGAAATATGTGTTGGTAAGCTTTCACTTTAACCAAGTTCATCTTATATTCTTCATGAAAGTCAAAAGATGATCATGTGAAAATCGCATGGTAACATCTTACATGATTTGTGTGAGACAGTCATTTGATGTAGACTCAGAATGTTTCGTATTGATCATTCGATCACTTGAAAATTTCTTTGAAGCTAATAGTTTGTGTGAGACAGCTATTGTCGTCTTCAGAGAATGTTTCAATGATTGAAATGGGAGTTTATAACACTTAACCATGATTGGATTATAAGCACAGTATGCGTTCTTGCATATATGTTGATCCAAGACCGAAACTTAGTATGCATACCCGTATGCATACTGGTTGGTCAGGTAAAGTCCGAGAGCTAGAATATGTGTACCTGTATGCGTACTGGCGAAGTCATATTAAGTCCGGGTACTAGAGTATGCGTACCTATACGCGTACTGGTTTCAACTGAAGTTTGGAAGTGTACGATAATATGCGTACCCGTTTGCATACTGGCGAACACAGTCCAAGTCCGGCTACTTAGGTATGCGTACCCATTTGCATACTTGAGTGGGTTATGTTCAAAAATCGGTTTATTCATGAACTAATACATTTATATAATAAGGAATGCAATCTTTTGCAAACCGTGGCTATAATATTCATAAATTGATTCGATTGAATCAAAATCGATTTTGCTTCAATTGTATCTTGTATACTTCTATGAGAATATAAACAATTGAACAACTCTAGAACTAGTTTCATTTGATTTATTCTAAATAGTTATGGTTAAGATGAATATGGTTGATATGAAAGTGTTCATATGGCTGACTTCGGTTAACTATTGTTGAGCCAACAAGGTGTACACGTTTAGGTATGGTTACCCATATCTAAATGAAGTCACTTTTCATTTGTGTGTAACAAGCTAAGTTCGATCTAATGGTTGAAACATATTAGCTTGAGTCTAATCAGGTTTTCATTTAACTGTGAATATTGAATGCTTTGTTACCAAGGTAATTTAGATTGCAAACCCTGATTTGAAGACTATATAAAAGAGAACTCTAGCAACTGGGAAACCTAATCCCCACACCTCCTGTGTTATACTAGTTGCGACTAGATTCGATTCTCCTTTAACCTTAGGTTTTTCACGAAACCCTGTAGGTTAACGACTTGAAGACTTCATTGGGATTGTGAAGCCAGACCCAACTATTTCTCTGTAGTTGCGTGTCCTGATCTTGCTGTTTTCTATCGTTTTGAGTACTATCTTCTCTAAGATTTGCTCGAGATTTATTCTCCAATAGGCAAGATAAAAAGTAGTCACAAACATCTTCGCCTCATCGTTTGTGATTCCACAATATCTTGTTTCCTTACCATACAATGAAGATTATTGTGAGGTGATTGATATTTCTAGGTTGTTCTTCGGGAATATAAATCTGGTATATCAATTGGTTCCTGTTCACCTTGATTTATCAAAAGACGGAACAAAAACTCATAGGTTTATTTGTGGGAGACAGATTTATCTATTCAATAGACTTTTCTGTGTGAGACAGATTGGTTTATCAAGTCTTCGACTTTGGGTCATAGCAACTCTTAGTTGTGGGTGAGATCAGCTAAGGGAATCAAGTGCGTAGAATCCTGCTGCGATTCAGAGGCGTAAGGAATGCGACTGTACCTTGATCAGTTATAGGTTGGTTAGGGATCAACTACATTCCAGTCCGAAGTTAACTTGGAGTAGGCTAGTGTCTGTAGCGGCTTAATACAGTGTGGTGTTCAAATCTGGACTAGGTCCCGGGGGTTTTGTGCATTTGCGATTTCCTCGTTAACAAAAAATTTGGTGTCTGTGTTATTTCTTTTCCGCATTATATTTGTTTATATATTTGAAATATCACAGGTTGTGCGTAGTTCAATCAATTAGATAATCCAAATTTTGGTTGTTGATATAAATTGATTGACACTTGAACATTGGTCTTTGTTACCGTTCAAGTTATTTCTCATAATAATCAGGATTGCGGATTTTTATCTGTTTGATTTGCTGATTACATTGAGAAACAGAGATATAGCTCTTTGATATATTTCCATTGATTGAGTCTGACTATCTAGTTTATTCACTTGGAATTATATTGGAGTTTGTCCGTACAGATTGCTAAGCGAAATATTGGTTGTGGTTGTTAGACCCCTGTTTTTCACTCATCATCTTCCTCTTCATCATGCCCATCATCTGATTCTCCAGTACGTTCAAGGATTAATATTTTTCTACGGTCACTACTCTCCCAAACTTTCTCTCTTGCAGAGCCTGCCCCAAATGCTTATTGCAACCAAATTCTTTCCCTCCAGGAGGCAGAGACTCGGGAGTGCCAAGAGCGTTCTTTTTTCTTTTCTTAACGCCAGCATATTTGCTTTTCACTTTCTTTAGTTCATTGGCTTTAGACATACGAAAACTAACAATCATACCAAAAGACTTTCTTTAGTTCCTTGGCTTTAGTTTCTTTAGTTCCTTGACAGCATCTTTACTTTTTACGTTATTTAGTTCTTTGGCTTTAGCCCTATCAAAACGACAACTAACATTAATCATATCTGATGCCGGCATAGATATCCTGAATAACGGCATTCAAACACATGCACCAGCATTGTCTATCGACTCGGGACATATTGCTGGCATAACTAAAAAAATACCGACAATGTCAGTAGTCTTCGGTAATACCTAGGTTATTCCTGTATACCAAAAGAGCATTGCCGACATACATGTAAAAACTAAAACAATGCCGTAACCCAGTCCCTGCGTGGTATTCATCCTAATATCAATGCCGGGATTAAACATTCAGTTTCAGGTGATTTTAGTTTTTTAGCCGGCAAAGTATTCATACTAAATTCAATGCCGGAACGTGTTACCGGTATGGTATTCATACTAAATTCAATGTCGTAACACATTATCGACATTGTATTCATACTAATTTCAATGCAGGAATTAACTGTAACCCAACTGTTTGCGTTCGGGTTCGCGATCTAACCTAAACCCACTGATAAATCGATTAAAAGACTTATAAAACGTTTCAGAATCACTTACCTTCTCACAAAAGCCATTTTTTCGAGAGTTTGATGGTCCGGATCCTTTTATTCTTCTTCTTCTTCAAGAGCAGTCCAATTGATCCTTTCTACTTGTTTTTGTTGAGCTACTGATTTTGATTTTGATTGCGCATTGGGTTTCTTTTGTGCAGGCATGATTATAGATTTGGGTAATCGACGAAGATATTTTTGAATCGACTATGAGTTCGCGTGAACGTTGAAGAACAAAGAAAAAAAAATCAAAACCCTAACCTAGAGGAGTGCCGTAACAGCTATGAGAGAAATGGGGGATATTTTAATTTTAATTTTTATATAGATGGAAGGGTATTATAATCTTTTCATAATGTTTTTAACTAACCTAAAGGGTATTTTAGTATTTCCACCCCCAAAAAACACCCCTTAGCAGACACTATTGGATGGAAATAGTAATTTATATCCCCAATTAGAAAAAGTATCTCTCAATTGCGCGTTCCTCTTTTTATCGTTCAATAAATTGTTAATCATGTCCATATTTAGAGGAAAAATTGCACTAACTGAGCGTTCTAAACATTTTTCGCACAGGGTCATCGAAATATCAGAGACGGCCCTGCTTTGAACAACCAAAATATAATAGTAGTTGGTAGTGCCTGTTGAACATTTTCGATCGCAAAACAAAAACAAAGAAAACAAATCAACAGGACTACAACTTCAACATCTAATCAAACGTAATCGGTGACATAATGTAAATAGATTCTCATGGGAATTTCTATTTATTTATTGCTGCTTGTTTTTATCATCCTGTTGACATGGACTGAACTCATCAGTGACACCACTGCCAAAGCTAATCAAACATAGGCAAGATATTGCACATGAATTTCATGAGGCGATACAGCATCCATAAATTCTTCGTCAGATTCAAGTGCACTCATTGATTCAGGTGGAAGACAAACCTCAAGCATGACACTCCCTATTCCCGTTAGACCACGGTATGATGTTACCTTCCCATCAAATTTATTAGCGAATCCGCTACGTGCAGCCACTGCTGTTCCCAGCCCAAAATCACAACCATAAACATCAAATCTTGGTGAACTTCCCATATGCACTATAGGCACATCAGAAAATGGCCCCGTCTGGTGTATAAGTGGTTTTTTCATCCATTTCTCTCTCAATCCTCGGATCTTCTCATCGGTGTGTTCCTTTATAATCTTGTGCACAACCAATGCCGCCCATCCAATACCATTCTCTAATAGCTCCCCAACTGTTGTCGTCCCACAAACTGATTGAACACAGTTACCAAAGTAGTTCTAAGAGAGAGGTGAGTTCAATCTCAACCTATCGTCAATTGCCAACCTGCAACTTGTTTTTTGATCGGAAGTTAAATGTCGTGCCCGTGTTATCGACCTCCATACAAAAGCACTTAAGGCTTGAAAAGAAGAGATCTGAGTTTGTTTTGTGCTACACTCTACATTGGCTTTAGCTTTGAGTTTCGCCAATGATTCTTCAGTGAGATGGAACATTCTTTCCCTGAGAAGTGGTCGTTCATATTGGTCTTCAACGAATTCTTTATGGTGAGAGAATGGAAGGCTGATGAGGGTTGGATCTATGTGATCTTCCATAAACCAGCGTCTAGTTATAGGTGGACCAGAAATATTGCACTCAATATGTTGATCACCTGCTTGTTTGCTAGCTTTTCTTAGTTTCCTACAGATTTCTGCAAACGCATTGAAGAATTTCCAATAAGCAGTTCCATCACCTATAACATGGCTAAAAGTGCAGCCCACAAAAATGCCGTCTAGTAACTCCGTTGCCTGCACCACTAACAAAGGCTCGGTGTGCCCATCATGCGAAATGGCTCCGTCAAGAGCAAAAAATGATTGGACGATTCGGGGCACGTCGATTGGGGTAAGAATATCCATCATAGTTATGTCTGCAGCAGCATGAATGAACTCAGCTCCTACAGAGTCATTGCTGCAGTCTACATAAATTCCATAAAACGGTGGATTGGCTTGCTGTTTCGTCACCATGAGACCTGAAAGTGGGTAGAAATGAGTCAATGTCATAGACAAAGAATGTTTAAGCTGATCAATGAAGGTAATGGTTGGGTTTGGATCTTCAAATGAAGGTGCTGGTTTCCGAAAGAGAAGACCCTTTTGAATGTAATTTACATTTAAAAGGGATAGATCCCATGGAGTCAAATAGTGTGGTTGTTTTGATTCTTCTGAAATTTTGTGTGGTTTGATGGTGCATTTTGAGATTTTCCGAACAACCTTAGCAGTTTCTTGATTCATTTAGTGACTGATAAAGATAGATAACAACCTTAGATGTTATTTGTGGAGATTGATGAAGAGTATTTGTTAATGCGGGATCTTAAAATTTGGCTTATGCTTCTAAAACTTATACAGATATTGCAAGAATCAGATAAGGTCGCGTTGAATGCAAGTTAGTGTCTTGTGACTATTATTATTAAACTAATCTATTAGAACAGAAAATGATTTGCAAATCTTTACATTTACAATTATTAAACTTTCCCAGTCAGTTCTTGGCAACAAGTTCTGTCTTTTGTGATTTGCAAATCTTTAATCCAGTGATGGCATAATATCTTGGTAGTAGGTCCTCAAAATCTGGTCAATTAACAAGGAAATAGCAAAACTCAGTCTATGGTGTGGTTGGTAGTGCGTTTAACTTCTTCTATTAAACAAAGAACACAAAAACAACTTCAACAGCAAGGAGTCATAACATAAACGTATTCGGTGACGCAAGGAAAATAATTCTCATTAGAATTTCTAATTCTTTATTTCTGCTTGGTTTTATTCGTCCTGTTGACTTGGACTGAACCCAGCAGAGGCACCACTGGTAATGCTAATCAAACATATGCAAGATGTGTTGACAATGAATTTCATGAGGAGATACAGCATCCATAAATTCTTCGTCAGATTCAAGTGCACTCATTGATTCAGGTGGAAGACAAACCTCTAACATCACACTCCCTATCCCTGTTAGGCCACGGTATGATGTTACCTTCCCGTCGAATTTATTAGCAAATCCGCTGCGTGCAGCTACTGCCATTCCCAGCCCAAAATCACAACCATAAACGTCAAATCTAGGTGAACTTCCCATCATTACACTAGCCGGATCAAAAAATGGCCCCATCTGGTATATACGTGGTTTCTTCATCCATTCCTCTCTCAATCCTCGTATCTTTTCATCGGTGTGTTCCTTTACAGCCTCGTGCAAAAGCATAGCCGCCCATCCATTACCATGCTCTAATAGCTCCCCAACAGTTGTAATTCCACAAACTGTTTGAACGCAATTGCCAAAGTAGTTCTCTGACAAAGGTGGGTTCAGTCTCAACCTATCGTTAATTGCAAACTTGCAACCTGTTTTTCTATCTGGAGGAAAGTGGCGCGCCCGTGTTATTGACCTCCAAACGAGTGCACTTAAGGCTTGAAAAGAAGAGATTTGAGCATGTTTTGTAGCACATTCTTCATTGGCTTTAGCTTTGAGTTTTGCCAGTGATTCTGCAGTGAAATGGAACATTCTTTCTCTAAGGAGTGGTTGCTTGTATCGCTCGATGAATTCTGTATGCTGAGAGAATGGAAGATTGATGAGGAATGGATCTCCATTGCCTTCCGTAAACCAGCGCTTAGTTATAGGTGGACAAGAAATACTGCAATCAAAATGTCGATCACCTGCTTCTTTGCCGGCTTTTCTTAGTTTCTTACTGATTTCTGCAAACGCGTGGAAGAATTTCCAGTAAGAAGTTCCATCACCTAAAACATGGCTAAAAGTGCAGCCCACAAAAATGCTATCTAATAACTCTGTCACCTGTACTACTAACAAAGGCTCGGTGTGCCCATCATGGCAAATGGCTCCTTCGAGAGCAAAAAATGATTGCACGATCCGGGGCACATCGATTGGGGTAAGAATATCCAGCATATTTATATCTACAGCAGCATGAATGAACTCAGCTCCTACAGAGTCATTGCTGCAATCTATGTAAATTCCATAAAATGGTGGATTGTCTTGCTTTTTTGTCACCATGAGACCTGCAAGAGGGTAGTAATGAGTTAATGCTATCGAGAGAGACTGTTTAAGCCGATCGATGAAGGTTATAGTTGGGTTTGGATCTTCTGGTGAAGGTAAAGGTTTCCGAAAGAGAAGACCCTTTTGAATGTACTGTGCATTGAAAAAGGAGAGATCCCATGGAGTCAAATAGTGTGGTTGTTTTGATTCTTCTGAAACTTTGTGTGGTTTGATGCTGCATTTTGAAATCTGTCGAACAGCCGTGATAGTTTCTTGATTCATTTGGTGACCGGTAAATACAGATGATAGTGATCTTGTTTGTGGAGATTGGAGAAGGTAGTTGCTATGCTTTAAACTTATATAGAAACTTCCAAAAGTCAAAAAATCGGGATGAGTAGATTTCAAGTCTTATCCTCTTTTTCTTTTGATTGGTCGTTACTTATTACTACTGTAATAGGCAGCTTCCTAGTAAGTTCTTGGCACTCGATCAGATTTGCTTATTCTGTTTTTCTTTATTTTTCTGATTATTTTATGTCAGCAATTCCCACTTGTATGACTCTTCGTATATAATCTGAAGAGGTTGGTGAGTCAACTGTTAAGTAGCTTTGGAGTAATGGAATTCCAAATCTGCATCTTCCCCATTTGAAATGAGACCTAACCTAATCAACCATATACCAATTTGCTTGTCATTCTTGTGAACTTGAGGTCACCAAGGTTGAACTTTCTGTTTTCTTGCATGACAGTACTGCTTGGGTAGCACTGGTCCCTTCTTCAAATTCCCCACAATTACATGTCCTCCAAATAGAGGTTAGTCTTTCAATTGGTTTAAAACACAATTCTCAGTCAATGGTGGTTGGTAGTGCCTGTTCAACTTCTTCGATTACAAAACAAAAACAGAGAATACAAAAAAATCAAAGACTAACGACTTCAACAGCCAAAATTCATAACACAAACGTAATTGCAGACACAAGGTGAACAATTTTCATTGAGATTTTCTATTTCTTTATTTCTGCTTGTTCTATTGAACCCAGCAGTGCGCCAGTGGCACCACCGGCAAATCCACTCAAACATAAACAAGATGTTTTGAATGAATTTCACGGGGAGATGCAACATCTGTAAATTCTTCATCAGATTCAAGTGCACTCATTCATTCTGCGCGAAAGACAAACCGCAAGCATCACCCTCCCAATCCTTGTTAGACCCCGCTATGATGTCACCATCCCATCAAATTTATTAGGAAATCCGATATGTACAGCACTGCCATTCCCAGCCCAAAATCACATCCATAAACGTCAAATCTAGGTGAACTTCCCATCATTACATTAGCCGCGTCAAAAATTGGCCCGATCTGTTATATCATTCACTAACTGAAAACATCATCGGATCTTTTCATCGGATCAATTAAATCATTCACTAACTGAAAACATCAGTCTCAACATGGTATTTAGGATGGAGATTGCTGATAAGCAGAATGCACTTTTGATTCCAGCAAAGACACATGTTTGTCAAGCACAGAAACTACAGCTTCAAATTCAGTCAATTGCAACTCCATCGCTTCAATTTGCGGAACATATTCATCAAAGTTTCCATTTTTTTCCTTCAACTGTTCCACAAAAATCCGTAATCCAGAAGCTACATCGCCCAGACCCTTGTATTCCTCTGCTACTCGGGTATTCATCTTCTCCAAAAGTTCCAGCAAGTTATTTGTGCCCTGACAACAATATAAAATCAAAATTTCATTTCAAGGAAAGGTGACAAAAAACTAGGCAGAGGCGGTATTTCACTCTCCCTATATGCATATGAATCAGAACTAGCCAATTTCAAGAATACAACAGTATCTCTGCTATTAGTATAGTGATTAGAAAATCTAAGATTACATATTAAAAGGAATAAGAAGAATCACAGAAAAGGTAATGAGAGACTGTCAAATTATAGGTGAGGTAATGAGAGACAATACAAAACAATAAGAAGAACCCACTCTTTAAGAAGCACCCCATTCAAAACAATACCACCCCAAGACTGTCAAATTATAGGTGAGGTAATGAGAGACCGTGATTTACATGTGCAGTTTGACTAACACAGAAAAGGAAGTATCCAAAGAGATTACTTAATTTAAGAGACACAACAGAACAACACATTCAAGCCTCGGCCAATAATAAGTATAATAAAACGCAGAAAAAGTGGGATGGAAAATTCATGATTGAGTTGAGACCTGGAGTTCGCCTTTGATCATGGTAGAGACATTGGTGAAGAGACCGTTAAGTGATTCAGAGAGTTTGTCTACCTCCTCATTCGCAACCTTTTCCCCCATCCCAACAGACGTATATAGTTCAACTTTGATACTTGGATGATGGTATCATCTAGAAAAATCAATTAATCATGATTTCCACACATCACAGAGATACACAGCTAACAATTAAAATGACATAATGAGACCAATAGTATCAAAAGTAAACCGTACACAATCGTGGCAAAATAATCACACAATCACAGGGAGTTATATAACTCACGATCACACAATCATACACAATTGTGGCATATATGCCTAATTCAATAATCGCAAAGCTGATAAGTTACAAAATCCATAAGACCTTTGAAAATATGCACAACTCAGAGTAACATTTTAAATTATGTACTTTCAAACTCCCTGCTAGTAAATGTGATATCATGTTTTAAAATAGGCTAGAGTTATAAGAAATGATATTGATTAGACTACCTTGAAGTTCATATCACCATAAAACTGTTGCCGAGTACTGATAACATTGTTAGTCTTTTAGAACTAAGACTACTACTGTACTACAGCATATAGGATTAAAGTTGAGATGATGTTCATTGTCATGTTTTCATGATGCTGATTTTGGGTTCTCAACTGCTGTAGTGGATTCAGCTTAAAATGGTGGCAACGGTTCAGCTTGAGTAGAGATAATATTGTAAAATAGAATATGCTTTCAGGATGTAAAATAATGTGAAGGGTTAAGTAGCTTGAGTCAGCCACAAAATGGTGAAAATCACGAGTTTAACCTTAGCATATAGAGTAGAAGTTGTGTCAACAACCAATATTGGTAGATAGACTCTCTATTTATGGTCAACCGTATGCACATTTTACAATCTGGAGAGACATCTCTTCTTCTAGGACTTCAATACCTTGACGAAATATGTAATTATCTATATGCAAATGCTTGTTTGCGAATAAATACAATTGACAGTTAGGCTGTTAAGTTGTAAGCAAATGAAAATGGATAAAAGCAAATAAGTGCGCGGAGCTAATCTGAACTCACACCTGGGGGTGGCAGTGGAAAACCAAAAGCTGGATTACGGACAGATTCACTCAGTATCCTTGAATCATGTGCAATACCAAATCAGTGTGATGAGAGTATGAGACTGAAAAATGAAGGCCAAAATTAATATACTTCTTACAATCAACAATAACCAAAGAGTATGGAGTAGTCAGTACTATGCACCAGTAAAATTAACCTGATATACACCCTCTTTGGAGAAGAGCAAATGAGCCACAAGCCTCCATTACAGATTTACAAACAATAAATATACTTAGAAAAAAAAAAAAAAAAAAAAAACTATCACAGTACAGTCAGTACTCACTAGACTCACTCCAAATTTCGAGTCCAAACTCTAGATAGAACAACAAGTGAATGTATCCTACGGTCAAAAATGGCGACCAACAACGTAAAAGAAAGGAAGAAGAAATATGTGCACAAGTTATTAGTTGCATCAATGAGGTGGGCGTTATCATCGAAGCTAAAGATGTGGCTTACACTAATTTGGTTACCCGCCATTGTCGTAACAAACTTTAATCTCTTTCAACTGATATATGCATCTCTCTGAATCTCTCTTTTCATTAGGTCATTAGTCATATACCAATACTACTAAGTCTGCTGAGTCTATATACATGCATATGTTTACCATTCAAGTTCAACACGGTACTAGATTTTATCAAAGAAAAATTCCCCTCAATACTGCCATTCAATACAAAAATAGAGTGAGGAAAGTACATTCAGTTACTATTGAAACTCATATACACTCATGGGTTCAGAATTTCAGACAGAAATAAAGCTCGAAATCCATGATCCCAACAGTAATTACCAATGACACTTGTAATCAGGGGCGGAGCCAAGGGTTGACTAACCCTGGCTCCACCGCCCCCTCCCTAAAATCCTAATAACTATATAGAAACCCCTAAGATGTATACTATGTTCTGCATTTAGCCCACCTATGCTTGGTATTTAGTCCACTAAGTCCAACCTATTTATAAATTTTTCTTTTAGCCCCCCTTAATCTTAATCTCTGGCGCCGCCACTGCTAGTAATAGTACTGAAACTACTACTACAGTTTCTGATGACGGGGGAAATAAAAACGAGCATTCGTTAACAACAGTTCATGCTGGTTAGTTCAGAATTGCTCATTCAAATACGACATGTCTTTAAAATTTAATTCCTGGACCCTGCCTATCTCTAATTCATGTCCACAATTGAAACATACAGCTACATTTCATGTCTTTCAGGTTTCAGAACATCCGTATCATATACGGATTGTCTATAACTACATAAAGATGATTGAGAAATTAATGACAACAACAAGAATATACAAGCAATAGCTGTGGTCCTGTGAAGACGATTGGCAGTACCTTGAAGCATGTCAATCCGCAACATGTAATGCAATTGTACGCAAAAATGAAATACAAAATTGGACTAAACATAGCTGATGAGATCTCAAGAAATATGCAATTTGTCTTGATGGAAAAAGAAAAAGGATATCTGAATTCAGTATATCATTTCCTCACTTCAGAACTGTCTGAAACTTATAAATTCAAGTAAACAGACAAAGCAGATGGCAATAGAGGAAAACAAACTAGTCGTTGTTCAAAACACAAACAAAATGCTAACTTATGAATCAATTAGAATCATCCATATCCACACATAACCAATAAAATCAAGCATGAAGTAAGTAATATAATTGAAAACCATTCCGCTTGACAATCATATCAAGCATGATCCATAGATGCAACTACACAAAGCAACACGTGAATCTCTCACAACTAATTAACGAAATCGGACAAAGCAGCCACGAACATGATATCACTGATCTACAATATTGATCTCTTGCTACAATTCAAATTAGTACATAACTGAAGACTGGAGAAAAGATTATCAGAACAAAAAAATGAAGAAACAAAATGAAAATCTCGCCTCCGTGGGAGAGATCGATGATATTTTCCTGCTTTTTCAATGTAGAGGTTTGGGAGTTATATTTTAGTAGGGCGGAAGAGAACCCGAGGAGATGTGAGAATAGTGAGATTAAAGATTAACGGAGGGGCCGATTTTCAAGGAGGGGCGATTTATGGCGATTTAAAGGCGATCTCAAAGTTATTGGTTTTCATCTGTTTAAACCATCTCTTTTTGATTCCTCCTCATTGATTTCATTCCCTCTTCCTTTTTCCCTCCCGTAAGCTTCTTTTTGGTATGGGATCAGAAGAAATGGAAAATGGTCAGAAGAGGCTCTGCGAATCGGGCGAAAATTGAGTCGACTCAGTTTCAAAATCTTTACTAATTTTCTCAATGGTTTCATCAATAATCTGTTTCTCTTCTCTTTGAATCCTTATTAACATGTTTCTATCAACTCTTTTAGATAATTTTCTGTTTAATCTTTCACTTCTTACTTAGCTTTTCTTTTCTTTTTTCTTAGTTTTTGCTTATCTTACTGTTTAAGCTTTTTCCTTTTTTGATTGTCTTTTTTCTAATTGCTTGTGTCATCTTTCTAATGGCTTTTTAGATCTCTTGCAGGGCCTCTTTCAAGCACCATGGCAGGCATCCAATTTTGGACTTTGGCATGGTTGTATCTTCTTCTGTCAACTTTATTGTTGCAGCAAACAACAGTTCTGTTTACATCTCCGATAGCAGTTTTGCAACCCATCAATAAAAGGATGGTTTCTATCAGTATGATCCAATATTTCAGTTTAGAGCATGTTTATGATATCAATGGTTCTAGTGAGTCAAGTTATTACGGTTTCCATGATCCGATTAAATGGTGCGAGTCTGAGAATTTGAATTTTCAAAATTCAAAGTTTCCCTCTATAACTCAGCGTAAATGGTGGACATGCATTTTGGAATTGATTACGTATCAGTTGACCTTTATCTCATTCAATTCTACCTATACCTTTCCAGCTCAAAAGAATATATCCTTTCCTAATTCCTCTCAAAATAGTTATACCAGTATAACTAATTTTGGTTATATTATATATGATTCTCATTAATATAACGCGGAGGAACCAAAGTGTTTTCTTATCATCTTCTCTAAAGTAAAGTCTCAATTTTTTATTATCAGAACTATGGCTTCGTCTTCAAATCCTCAGGACTCCTTAATTACCTCAAAGATGCAAGCAACTAAACTTCGTGATCTCAATGCCAGACAAGTCAGGAAAGCTGTTGGTTCGAATAGAGCTATATCATCAGCAACTGAAGATTTGAGCAATTCTCTTATTGGTAAGCTTTTCTCAAAAGATACTTTTGAAACAAATGAAATAAGGAAAGAAGTCACGCAACTGTGGAAGCAATACAGAATCTTGAATATGCGTGCTATGGATAAGAATATTTTTCTTTTCAAGTTCACTTCAAATGAAGTTGTTGAAGCTGTTCTTAAGAAAGGTCCCTGGAACATTAAGAAGTACCATTTGAACCTCAAAAAATATGATCCCTCCATTGCTGTAAAGGATCAAGTTTTTACTCATCAAGAGTGGAACGTTCAGTTCAAAAATATTCTTCTTGAACATCACTCAGTTCAGGTTATTGATGAAGCTCTAGTTGAATTAGGTCCAAAGATTAAAACTGAACCAGAAAATTGTAGACCTGTGTATGGCTCAATTATTACTGCAAGAGTCAAAATATATCTTAAGAAACCTATGCATAGAGGTGGATGGTGGAATACAGCTACTGGTGGTGTTACATGGGTTCGTTATCATTGGGAAAGACAACCTCATCTTCTCTGCAAAGAATGTTTCACTATAGACCATGATGATGAGGAATGTGAAAACACTGCATTGGACTTAAAGATCAGAAAATATACAAATGAAGAATATGTTACTTACTGCCATAATATTGCTAGAGCTTATGGTGTTGAAATAACTGAAGATTTAGATCTGTTGTTGCAAAGGGTCTGTGAAGCAAGTCAGAGGCAGCTTGAAGAAAAAGAAAAAGCTGAGAAACAAGAAGAAGAAAGAAGAGCTAAAATATCAAAAAGTGAAGATAAAGAAGATAATTATGGAACCAAAGTTACTTTAAGTCCTGTCTTACAGGCTCATGATATTCACAAAAACATTATTGGTCTTAATACTGGATCAACTGATAGATTGGAACATTTTGATGGGATGGAGCATGACTTAGTTGAGGAAGGAGAACTACCTGCAAGAGGGTACTCCCATGAAATAACTGAGGCTACTGCAATTTTGGTAACTAAAATCTTATCCTTTGATTTGCACTCTAAATTTTCTAATTCTTATTCTTTTTTTCTCAATAATTCTGCAAATATGAAAGTCTTAGCTTGGAATGTTCAAGGTTTAGCAAAAAAATTCACCAGAGATCAAGTTTTTGTTCTGGTTAAGAAACACTCCCCTGACTTTTTGTTTCTCTCTAAAACAAAAATATATAGTGATAAAATGATCTCCCTGGCAAATTCCCTAAGTTACTGTAATTATGTGAATATAGATAGAGTTGGTCTAGCTGGTGGTCTAATTCTAATGTGGAAAGATGGAATCCATTGTGAAGTTCAGGATGTCTCAAAAAATATGATGCATGTTATCACCAAAATAGATCCTAGTAAGCCAGATGTTCTTATTACATTTATGTATGGATCCACCTATTTTGATAAGAAAAAAGAACAATGGGATTTTCTTTTAAGAATTAGTGAAAATATCAGGCAACCTTGGTTAGTAACAGGTGACTTGAACTTTCATATGCATGACTTATCTGAAGCTGTTAACTTTTCTATTGAGGATAGATATGTTCAAGACAAGGTGAATACCTGTGGCCTTATGTCTATAGGTTACAGTGGTAAACATTACACTTAGACTAGTAACAGTTTTGGAAATGGCAGTAGAAAGTCTAGAATAGACATGGCTATAGGTAACAGCTATTGGTGTAACTCTTTTCCACAGGCTAAGCTTATGCACTTAGTTCAGGCTGGTTCTGATCATTGTCCTATCTTATTAATTCCACAAGTTCTTACTAGAAATACCTGGAGGCCTTTTAAAAATTGTGCCATGTGGATGAAACACTTTGCTTTTAAAACTCAATTATCTATAGCATGGGCTACTAATGTTTCTGGGTATGCAGGCTTTCAATTGATTGCTAAACAACATAGTACAAGGAGAAGACTTTCTTTTTGGAATAAAGTTGAGTTTGGAGATATTTATAGAAATATTAATACTTTACAAACTCAACTTGAGAAAGCTCAAAATGACATTATTTTCGGGTCTCAGCATGAAAACATTGTTACTCTCACTAGAAAACTTGATGAATGGTTTAACATTAAGGCTGAGTTTTATAAGCAAAAATCAGGTGACACTTTCATTACAGACATGGATCAAAATACCAAATATTTTCACACTTTAGCTAATAGAAGAATATTCAGGAAAAATATTGACTGCTTATATGATGATAATGGTGTTTGGTTTAATGATAGTGATGATATTGCTAATATGCTTGTTAGACATTTTGAGCAGGTTAATAAAACTTCTAATCCTAAGTTTACTGATACAACTTTTGACATCATCTCCACTGTTATTACTACTCAAGATAATTCTCAGCTCAATAGAATACCTTCTAATAATGAAATCTTTGAAACCATTAAGCATATGAATGCTTGGAGCTCACCTGGCCCTGATGGTTCCCAACCTGGCTTTTAGAAATACAATTGGGACATTGTTGGGCAAGATGTTACTAACGCTATTCAAGGTTTTTTTTTAAATAGGTTTCATGCCAAAAGCTTTCAATAAAACTTATCTTAGTTTGATACCTAAGACTGATAATGCTACTAAACCTGTGGATTTCAGACCTATAGGTTTGTGCAATACTATTTATAAGGTTATTTCTAAGATTATGGCAGATAGAATTAAACCTCACTTAAAACATCTGATCTCTCCTTATCAAGCTGCATTTGTTCCATGTAGAGATATTCATGACAACATCATTGCGGCTCATGAGATGATTCACTCTATGAAGCACAAAGAAGGTCACAGTGGCATTATGGCCTTAAAACTTGATATTTCTAAAGCTTTTGATAGAATAGAATGGCCTTTCTTGCTAGGAGTCCTTAGAAGTTTTGGTTTTGATGAGAAATTTTGTGGTTATATAAATCAGTGCATCTCTACTACTCACATTTCTGTTCTCTTAAATGGTTCCCCTACTCATGGTTTTAACCCATCTAGAGGCATTAGACAAGGTGATCCCTTATCACCTTATATTTTCATCCTTTGTATGGAATTCTTATCTAGACTGTTATTAAATGCTGAAACTAATCATCAAATTTCAGGAGTTAAAGCAGCTAGGAATACTCCAGGTATTACCCATCTAATGTTTGCAGATGATATTCTTATTTTTGCTCAAGCTGATATGCACAATATTGCTGGTATTATGAACACTCTTGACTATTTTGGTAGTGTTTCTGGTCAAATGCTCAACTTGAATAAGTCAAGTGTTTATTTTAGTCATAATCTTAGTCCTAGTACTGAAGAAATTCTTGCAAGAGAACTCAAAATGACTGAAATGAAGGATAGTGATACTTATTTAGGAGTCACTTTGTTGTTAGGAAGAAACAAAACCAAAGCTTTTAAGCCACTGGTTCAATCTTTTGGTTCTAGACTTAAGATTTGGAAAGGAAAAACTATGAATCATTCTGCTAGAACTGTTATGGTTAAACATGTTTTAAATGCTCTGCCTACTTACCAGATGGGTTGTTTTAGAATTCCTAAAACTTTGATTGATCAGATGGATGCTATTCAAAAACATTTTTGGTGGGGACATAGTAGTAATAGAGGCCTTTGTTTGATAGGTTGGAATAATCTGAGTATTCTTAAATCTTTGGGTGGTCTAGGTTTTAGAAACATTGAACATTTCAATACTTCTATGCTAACTAAATTGGCATGGAAAGCTTGTAATGATGATAATTCTCTGTGCATGCAAATTGTTAGAGCCAAATATGGCAAAGATGGCAGTTTACTCCATTTAGATAAATTAAAAGATAATTCTTCTTGGCTTTGGAAAAGCATTTACTCTGGTGTGAGGTTGTACAACAGAACTCTATGTGGATAGTTCAGTGTGGCACTAAAATTAGCATTTGGCTTGATAATTGGATTATTGGCTTCAATAGTCCACCTGTCCCAACTGTGGGAATTTCTAGCCTGTTATCTTACATTCTTGTTTGTGAGCTTTTTTTACCTGGTACTAGAATATGGAATGAACATCTAATCTTCTCTATCTTTAATCAAGAAACCTCTAATGTTATCCTAAATATGCTTATTCCTCCTACTGGTGAAGATTATTTGATTTGGAAACCTGGCAGAAAAGGTATTTTCACTGTAAAGAGTGCTTACAATATTATATGTGTTAATTCTGTCAACAATGCCATTGCTGGAGATAACATTCCTAAAGATGTTTGGAAACATTTATGGCAATATAAAGTACCTCATAGAGTACAACTTTTTGTCTGGAAATGCTTAAAAAGCATTGTTCCTGTTAGAGCAAAACTTGCTAGTTATAACCCTAAAGTAGAGCCCCATTGTAAGTTTTGTAATCACAGTATTGAAACTATTAACCATCTGCTGGTTGAGTGTGACTATGCTAGATCCATATGGAATGCTTTAAATGTTGATATTGTTACTGATACTCAGCAATATAATTCTTTCCAATCTTGGGTAACATCTTGGTTCATTGCAGGTGCAGAACTCCAAAATAGTAACAGAAATGAGGATTATGTGATTAAGTTAATGTGCATTATATTGTATATTTGGAAGGACATGTGCAATCTAATTTTTCAGGATGTTGCTCCTAATAAAAACAGTACTCTCTCTAGGATAAAAAAAATCTTATTCAACTTTGTAATCATAATGTTATTCCTATAACTGTTAATAGACAATGCAGTACTCTCATCAAGGAATGGATCCCTCCAGAGGAAGGATTTATTAAACTGAATATAGATGCCTCTTATCTGTCTGAAACTAAGAAAGGTAGCATTGGTCTAATTGTGTGTGATCATGCAGAACTTGCAGTAGGAGTTAAAGGCTTTTAACTGGAGGAAGAAGTGGAGGAAGATATGGGAGCTGAACATTTTGAATGCAAAGCTCCAGTCATGGTAGTAGATTGGATGGAGGAATGTGGCTATAACAAAGTTATCTTTGAGATGGATTGTGCAAATGTGGTTAACTATGTTAACAATGGAGAATCCCAAGTGCACTGGTTTAATCAACATTTTATTTCAGCTATCAAGAACAAGTTTTCAAGTAATAATTTTTGGTTTTGCAAGTTAGTTAATAGGCTAGGCAATAGTGTGGCTCATGCACTAGCAAGAAAAGATAGACTTGAAGCTCTAAGTTTCTCTTATAATTCCAACTTTTCTCCTCATATCTCCAAATGTATTGAGGAAGACTATGTTTTTTCTAACAGTTAATCAATAAATCAGCACTTTAGTATCAAAAAAAAAAACTTCTTTTTGGTACCACTCTTGACGTGCACATCAGCGCATGCATCACAGTATACCTTCTTCTAGGGTTTCTGTATTGGGGTTCTAATATGCCTAGAATTGTTTCCTTCACACCAGGCACATTGCCTCCTACCCCTTCGGTTAGTCCTATAAAACCAGTTTCTGGTGGCAACGATGATCTTTTTCAATGTCCTTTTCAAGGGTTGGATGGGTGCAGGAATAGTGCTGGAGGGAGGGGCTCTTGAAGGTTTCATTGTTCAATCATTTGAAAAACCAGCATTACAAGGGAGTACAAGGTTTAGACAGATGCCGAGAGAGGTTACGATGTGTCTATAAGGCTTGAGAGGTTGTTCTGCTACAACTGGAGAGTTGGTTGTGCCCTCAATGTATGCATGTGAATGCCTGGGATAAGAAATGTAAGACGCATCAAGGAATTGCAATGCTTGCTCCCTCCAATGTTACGGGACCTGTGTCTTGTACAAGGCATAGTTGCTCCTGTTAGCACTATTTCCTCCACTAATATTTCGGCTGACAGTTCCAATAAAACTGCCTTACCTACTTTAAGTTTGGTACTGTTGAACACTGTCTTTCGGATCAAATCCCAACAGTTTCCAGCATTCCTGCCAAATGTAGACTGCATTATGCTCGTACCTTCATATCTGTGCTCCAGAAAGTGATTGCATTGCCCATGGAACATGCCTCTTGGATTCAGTTCTTTCTTTTTCCAGTCTGCACTCTTCATACTTACATCCCACAAACCAGTCAGGAGGAGAAGGCCAATACACGGAAAAAAAACTTTAAATTAGGTTTATTAACCTTGCCCTGAACCAATGGGATGGAGCTAATGGGAGTATGGTGATGGTTCACAGAGTACCATAGGAACATGAGCTAAGGCAGAGTTTATTAGAGAAGAGAAGGAAAACCAAGCCGAAGAGCCAGGAAGCTACCAATTTAAAGCTCTATAGAGGGAAGCTCGAAGATGGCTTATATGCGGCTGCAATTCGCACTCTTACTTCCAGCGGAGTATCACCCAAAAGTGAAGACACACTGAATGAGCTGCGATACAAACATCTAAGAGCATACATGAATATGCAGTCTCTCAATTAAGACCACGACATATTTCATCAATACTGAACTATTTCAGTAATCACTTTTATATAGAATCTAAATCGATTGGACGGCTTCTAGACAGCTCTCCTGCTAGTATAAAGCGATAACGTCTTCGGGATGTAACAATGTTTTCCCTGACTATATAAAAGACATATGTATAGAATCTTAATGATTGGACGGCTCCTAGACAGCTTGACTGCTAGTATAGAGCGATAACATCTTCAGGATGTAACAATGTTTTCCCTGACTATACATAATAAATATGACGCTTGAATTAGCTCATATCGCTCAATTCTCGAATAATCATAATGCTCCTAGACAGCCTGCCTGCTAGTATAGAGCCATCAATTAATCAACTAATTATTTCTAGTCGCAAGATTCATCAATTGAATTCCTAGAAAATATTCTACGTTCGTCATAATATTTCATTACTTCAACTCATGGCTTTTCCCAGTAGAATTCCATGGGTTAGTAATAAATATTCAACGTACGGGCATCTGAGCCACAACCGAGTAAGCCCCGAGAAAATGGTGCAAGTGTACTTAACAATGATCCACGAACGAGCACCCAAATGCACGAACGAGCATTAAAAAATATGGACGAACGAGGAAACCTATGCAAAATAGGGAAGAAAAATAATAATAAAAAAATAATAGAGAGGCGCGCCTAGGGGACCAGGCCTACCGGCCGGCCGGTCATGCCGCCGTGGCCGGTCCCACGCCTCTCTAGTTTATTTTATTATTTTTCCAAATCTCATGAAAACTCCTTCATTTGAGCAAACTCCCTCGTTTGAGCAAAACTCTCAGTTTCTCCATATTTCCTTCAGACAATGAAAAAATAATTAAAAATAGGGAAAGGTGTCACGGGACCGGGCCTACTAGCCGGCAGTCAATGCCCTAGTCGTGGACGGTCCAACACCTTATAATCCCTTATTTTATCATTATTATTTTTTCCTTCATCTCATGAAACTCCCCCGTTTGAGCAAAAACCATGGTTTTTCCATATTTTCTCAAAAATTGCTCAAACGGTCGAAAGCCAAAAAGTCAAATGGTCACATGACCGACTAGGCTTCTCCCGTAAATATTAAAATATTATTATTTCAATATTATTAAAATATCGATCGCACGAGCAATGCCCTACTTGCTCATTCAAGCAAAATTGAGAGTTTCAGTCAAGATCAAACTCTTCTGAAAATCCAAGATATTGCTCAAACGTGCGCCAGAAAATACCAAAATTCTCAGTACCGAGACACGGCAACATGGTGACACGGGCATGTCACCTTCACCAACCATGGTCGGCCCTTTGGCTTGCAACGATCCGGTCCCACACATCTTCATAATTTGACCTAATTTGTTCATATTGGGTTCAAACTCTTTCCAAATAATTTGGAATTTCATCAAACGACCGTCAGTCAGTCCCACGACCACCAAGGGCCGGTTTCATGCCCTCTTGTTTGGTACCTAATCTCTCCATAATTAGGTTTCATTGCCTAATGCTCAGACGAGCACTATTTTAATAAATGATTAAACCAGCGGTTAATCATTCTTTCACCAACTGGTCCGCAAAGGACTTTGGTGCTTGCTCATTCGAGCATCTGGGCGCTACATGGTATCCCATCATCCCATGTATTCGGTCCCTCTCTCACACATTAGTTGGTTTTCAGTAAATCATCAATAGATCAACAATCAATCAAAATTAGGGTTTCAAACCGAATGTTATGCAAAGCATAATTTTGAACAGGTTCAAACACCACTATTTTATGTTGATCAAGCAGCCAACATTTCATGATATAATATTCGGTCCGGCTACCAATATTTTAAATTAATATTTTATTTGGTCGTGTTACCAATAATCATTAAACGAGAAATATTTGCTCAAACGAGCAATATTTGCTCAGTTTATCATTATTGATTCAACTATCAACATTTAATAATTCCTCAGACGAGCAATATTTGCTTAAACTAATAATATTGGTTCAACTATCAATATTCAGCAATTCATCATACGAGCAATATTTGCTCAGACGATCAATATTTGCTCAGCTTGTCAATATTCATCATGTTGATTCAACTATTAACATTCATTCGAAAATTATACATCTGTCCCAGCAGACATGCTCAATGCATGAGTCTTAGAGAATTCGTCCATCATGCTCAACTCAACAATACTAAGACTCATTGTCTAGTCACGTCAATAACTGGCTAAATACACGTCTGTTTTGCAGACTCCACATTCGTGAGACATCAATCATGTCACGTGAGGGGATATTAAATAGGGTTTTGGTTTGGCGGCCTACGGCACGTGTGTTCACCCACGATGAGAGTGTGATTAATTCATGCAAGCGTCTAGAGGAGTTATCAAAGTAGTGGGTGTACAATCAACCAAGTTTCCGCATGATGAGTAACTGGTCTTAACATGATTTCCCACTTTCCCACTCTTTCACTCCAGCAACCATCACACTTACTAGGATCAATGTGTCTATTATTCTTACAATATAAACAAGTCTCTGAATCCATGATTGAAACAAGAACGCTCATCTGAACAAAGAATTCTCACCACACAAGAATTCTCATTGTCTGAGCAATCACTCTCAATAGAGCAAACATTCAATCAATCAAAACTTATCTTATTTCGAACTCAACAGTTCACGAAAAAATTCACAACACATCCACAATCCTTTATCAATATTGATCTCACACACTTCTCAGCTTCCCTCCTATAGACCAACCTATCCTCTCTTGTGACCGAATTGACTCTGGAACGACCATTGTCTTGGTTTAGGACGAAGTCCTACAGATTGATCTCTCGAACTCAAAGTACTCTTGTGCAGTGCATCTGTTTGAGGTTAAGCAATTTGATCGGTTGAGGAGTCTTGTCCGCACGGTTGTCTCTTCACTTTCCTAAAAAACCATTAAATCATTTTTCCCCATCAACAGATTGGCGACCACAGTGGGAGATTAATCTCTCGGTTTCAATCCCAACTTTCACAAAGATGGTCGGTCTTAGATCTGGTTCAGTTACCAACCCGGGTTCAACACCCAATCCTAACATTGCAAGTTCTAGTGGTACTGCCACTGCCGGTACTACTCCTCTCAACGTTGCAGGTTCTAGTGGTACTGCTAACACCACTCCTCCGGCCAGAAATGTCACACCATAAGTAATTACTACTCCTCTCAGTGCCGGTGCTCCAGTGATCACTCCTGCAAGTGATGGTACTGGCACCATCAATAATCCTCTCTTCGGCCAGGCACCCGAAGAAATCAGAGAAAATCCTCCTACCATAGTTGATCTCATGAAGGTACAAGAGACTCTCGCCAAAAATCAAATCGACATGGCAGCAACACAGAAGGAGTTGTGCAATTATCTCAAGACTCTCACAGACAAAATGTCAGAGAAAGCTCAGAACGGGTCGGAGAAAGGAAAATCCAAAGAAACATCCCCGGCTGTTGACCCTGAAATCACTCCAATTCACGTAGTGGATGATGATGAAGTCCGCAAAGATGCAGATAATCCACCAACGAAGGAATCCCCAGGTTTCATCACTCTTGAAGATTTAGAACTCCTTTTGGAGGATCTAGGAAAAGACAAAACATAATCTGTCCATCGTCACCAACCTCCATACCCTGCTGTTACACAGAGAATACCTCTTTCGAAAGGTTACACTTCTCCAACATTCACACTTTATAATGGAACAGGCAATGCTCGAGAACACGTTTCTCGATTTCTGGAATCATTGGGCGAACATGAGCACAATCATGTCGTTCGTCTGAAGGAATTTTCAAAGTCTCTGACAGGAAGAGCATACACCTGGTATAATAACATCGCACCAGGAAACATTGCCATTTGGGGAGAGATGATCAACACTTTCTACAGAAAGTACTTCTTAGTCTCATAACAAGTCACTCTCTCCGATCTGGGAAGGATGTTTCAAAGGAGCAATGAACATCAAAATGATTATGTGAAAAGGTTCAGAGTCCAGGCTTTGGACTGTCATGATCCAAATGTCATAGAACAACAACTTGTAGACTTGTGCATAAATGGAATGATCTCGGTCTACAGAGCTTTACTGGAAAATCTCTGATTCCAGACTTTCTCAGAGCTTCATGAAGCGGCCAAGCGATCGGCAACTACTGCACCTGCTTTACTGGAAAGGGCAAAGGCTACAAAAGCTGAAGAACCATGGGAAACGCGAGGCAGCAGACACTTGATCAACAAGCAATATAGCCTCCAACCTTCCACGAATGTTGTTGCAGAAGGGAGCAAATGGAAAGCCGAGGCACAACACAAGCACGCTTCTCCAGCCCCTCCAAAAGCACAAAAGAAGGATGATCAAACCCGTAACGCATAAACCCCGACTCAGCGCACGGAAGCTGATCAAGCAGAGCCTGACTTCCCTTTTCCCATTGAAGAAGTGATCGAACTGCTAGTGGTCTGGATCCAAGATGGTGCAATCAAATTACCATATGTCAGGAAAGAACCAACTGAAGAGAACATGGAGAATCCTCGTTATTTCCGCTTTCATAGGTTCGTCAATCATCCCACGAGTAACTGCAGGATTTTGAAGCGCATATTCAAAGAAAAGGTCGAATCAGGAGAGCTTAACCTGGGGAATGAAAGAGTACACAGAGACCCTCTCCCGGTTAGGACTTTTACCCTCTGTGAACCACATGTCAAGGAAGCAGTTCAATCTTTAATCGAGCATGCCTGTGAATTGTTGTACCTATCAAAAGCTCAAAGGAAAGACATGTTCGTTGCAATAAATCACATCGTGTCAGGGAAGCGTTTATCAATTCAGGAGACGCTCCTTGAACCTCCAGTCACAGACAAAGAGATGTATGACTGGGGACTTCTCACCACAGTCTATCTCAAAGGAAACGAATTCAAGCGAGCATTGATCGATGTTGGTACTGCTATCAATATCATCCCGTTGAAAACTCTCAAAGCCGCTGGTATCACTCGACAAGAAGCTACTCATGCCCCCATTTCAGTCACGGATCATGAAGGAACGCCCAGGGATGCTTATGGCTACATTACTCTTAAGATGAAAGCAAACTCGACCTTGACAGAAACCAAATTTTACATAATCCGGGATGATCCAGGTATGACATGGTTCTCGGAAGAGCATGGATTCACGCTGAAAAGAGGATTACCGATGAGGCGCCTACACCTCTCTTAGATGAGGAAAGCTCTGACTCGGAAGATTCAACAGATGTTCCATCAACAATGCATTTGGAGCAATTCTGAACTCTGGTAGAGTTGAAACAAGAGCCCGAAGAAGATGCATTAACATTTCTCAGGAGGTTCCGTACTCATGCAAGTCTTATTCCTCCTCATACGTCCATGTCATCTATTTTCAAACATGCTCTCCTAGTCCAGGGACTGAAACCGGCTAGCAACTCTGCTGTGGTGAGAAGCTATGAATGGGTAGCTTCACCACAACAATATTTTACGAAGTGGTTGAATATGAAGCCTCTCCAAATCGAGCATTTTACCAACACATTCATTACTGAAATAATGTCCAAACACAACAAGCAATATCCTGGATATTCTCCTTTGCACGAGTGTCCACATGTGCCGCAAGATTGGAAAACTCCACCAACATGGAATCCCAGTGTACGAGGAATTCCGAACCGGCAGAAGATATTCAGGGCACGAACAGTCAAGCCTAACAAGTTTCACGAAGGAGATTTGGTTCTCAAAGCAACAAAGCGCAATCTCCATTCTACAATGAACTCCAACTGGGAAGGACCTTTCATGATATCTAAGTCTGTTGCTGGAGGATATCACAAATTAGTCAACATAGATGGCAAAGTAAACGTGGCAATAATACATGAGACTTGGATCAAAGCATTTGATGCCTGAGATATTAGACATTTGAGGTATTGGGGTTCAAAGCACAAACACCCAAAACATCCGAATTTGGCATTTAAGTTTTTCTTTCACTGTATTTCAATTCCTCCAAAATGTTTGCAATACTTGCATTCAGTACTTGAATTCAGTAATTAATCAAAGTTCATTTACTTAAAGAAAATCTTTATCAAACCAAAAATAAAATCCACACAACCATTCACTTATCCAAAAACAACCAGAAAATCAAAACCAAAAATAAAACCTCACGTCTCTCAGAAGTTCAAGGTTCAAGGAATCATGAAAATGAAACTAAAGGAAATCAGCAAAGAAAGATTTTCGCTCCTCTGCAATCTTCAGGTCTCCCAAGGATGCTTTCTCCAATTCTAATTCTTCAATCAACTGGGCGATCTTAGCCTCCTTGTCCATCACAACATCATTTGTCAAGGGTACATTCTTCTCGACTGCTTCTTTAATGGCTTCAATTCTTTCACGAAGCCATCCCACATTGAAACCTAGTTCCTCATAATGGTCCAAGTTGTACTCCCAATCAAAGAGTACATCTTTCTCCACAGTTTCTAGGTCTGGTTCGAATATCATCTATAACACGCAAGATGGCTACTACCCGCATTATCAAGAAATAAACGCGATTGGGATCTTTTGTAACAAAAATGTGACCATACCGTTCCCATATTTTATGATATAAACCAGCATATCCAAAATGGGGATGCTGAATCCACCAACTAATTCATGATACGGGAGTGGCTCGCTGAATGGAGGATCAAGAGCAACCCTTGTGAAAAGACGAGGGTACCCAAATATACCTCAATCTAAAACTTTTCCACCTATAAGTCCTTTCTCCGAAAGTGATTGTCTATGGACTGAGTCGAGACAATACAACTAATCGGTTCACACTTCGTGTGATCGTCTATGGATACGAGATCGAGACAATACGACAACAAGATAACTTGCGTGATTGACTATGGATATAAGATCGAGACAATACAACAACGAAGTATGTATACTTGATATAGGTTCGAACTTAACCAAACACAATAGGATTGCTATCAAGTAAATAGGAATTAACGTTTGTGTATTTTACTTCTAATTATAATAAAATAAATATAATTGTGGAAATAGAAAAGTAAAAGACACGACAAGATTTTGTTAACGAGGAAACCGCAAATGCAGAAAAACCCCGGGACCTAGTCCAGAATTAAGCCGCTATACAAAATCTAAACCAACTTCGTATAGTTGAGACCAAGCAACTAAACCTATAGTTCACCTAGCTCCCTCAGTATCCCTGGGCCTCCAACTTGTAATAAGTCACATACTTGGAACAATTCCTTTGGTTCGTATTTTAAACAGTAAAGGAACAACAAATCTGTTCGGTAACAACTCTTTTCAAACAACGTGATATGAGTTTGACAAAAGGCTCTTCCGTTTATCCCAATAAACTCCTTTGTTAGGTTCTTAGATCTATCTATTAAACAACTACCAAAGTAATTGTCTAGACTATGAAATCAATACTCTTAATCATAAAGAATTGTATTGATGCCGATCTACTCAACTAATCAATCAAGGTCATCACAAAGATAAACCGATTATAGTTAGATCCCCAGCCGATCAAGTTTTGTGCACACCAAAGATTATGAACTCAAATAAGAAATCTTCTTAGATCTTCAATAAACACCTGCACACAAACAACTTGAATCTCTTGTGATCAATCACACATAGAACGGAGTCTGTTAACAATGGATTATCACAAGACGTCTTTAAATCTACAAACAGTTCTAAAGATCCCCGTCGATACTTCGATCTAGTTTGAGTGAATCTTATATCAAAAGAGAAGATTCTCAAGCATAAACAAACTAAGTGCAATCAAAGTTCAACAACCGTTAGTCAATCAAATCAATCGAAAACTAATAATAAATTGCAATTATATAGTTTCCAACCAACGGTACTCGTAGAGCTTCCCAATCCCAAAGAAGTCTTTAAAACGAGCGGTCGTAAGAGATTTCGCCTAATTAGGGTACTTTCCTCTTCGAATAGACGGCTCCACCAGTAACAACACAACTAGGTAGTTTTGCTGGCTCTAAGGATTAGTTTGCTTGAAATGCAAACTTCAATATTTATAGACCAAGGAAGTTTGGACACCAAGGAATTTCCAAAAACGAATATTCTCAAAGATATGCAATAAAGTCCAAATCGGTTTTCATAATTCCTGGAAATGCACTGTCCAAATATTGACCGAAATCTCAGTAGAAAATCTCCAATTAGTAAATGCACATTACTAATTTTTATTTTCTAAAGATATGCATGTAATTGCTGGAAATTAAAAGCATATAAAAACTAAAAACCTTAATTAAAAGATTCTCAATTTATTTCGATCCGGGATTCTCCATTAGCTATTAAGCAATATCTTTGAACAATAAAAGATAAGAGTTACTGCACATGTTCAAAGTATGTCGAAATCTTTACTTTGTAAATCCTTTTTCATATTTACAATCTTGGAACTGATTTGCCACACTTCCAAACAAGTTTAGAATTGGTTCGTCTGACTTCCAAGAACTATGTGATTGATTATCCTATCAAATCAATCATGGGTTTAACGGTTCTACCAAAACAAGTTTTGGTTCTACCTCCATTTGGGTACTAAGATTAGTCACGCTAGTTACCAAAAGTTGGTTGACTAGGTACTAGGATCGGTTACCACATATTTATGGTATAAACTTGTATTTGACTGCACAAGTCATAGGATCGGTTCCCCAATTACTAAAAACTTGTTGTACCTCTTACAAGGATTGATTCCATCTTGTGATCGGTTGCACCTCTTACTAGGATCGGTTCCCCAATGTCTAGAGTTGGTCATACCAATTACAATAAATCGATCATACCATCTCAGGTGATTACTTAAGATCGGTTTCACTAATAAAAGTCATACCAATACAAAAGTCAGGCATTGTGAATAGTTTTACCAAGATACATAAACAATTTATGAGCGGTTATACTAAACACACATATTGGTAATCCAAAGATTTGCAATGAATAACAATACCAATAAGCCTAGCGATTTCCCTTTCGATTCATAAAATAAGTTTATGAATGTACTTCCTTTAAACGAATGTAAAACATTGTTTCCTAGGACGAAATCTTTACCCATACCTATACATAATCACAATAGCATTCATACGATTATGCGATGTCTTATATACGAAGTTCAAAAGATAGACGTTATACTTCGTATTGTAATTCCTTAATACCATGTCTAGCTAGAGTATAATCATTCACAACTTCGCAGTTATGTTTTCAATATGCACGACTTGAAAGATACGTTAGGAATGAAACAGTTCAAGACAAATATTACTAACCTCAAGTGGAAGGATGATGTCGTCGTTGTAGCTTTTTACTTCTTCACATTCTTCAAGTCTTCACGTAATACTTGTAAGTCTCATATCCTAGTAACTTTCTAGCTAACATATACGAAGTTGACTCTAGTAAATAATCAAGCGACTCTTTAAATGAGTTTTGATTCACTAAAATATGACAACCAAACTTGACATACCAACGCTTGGTGGGTTCAACCGATCTATGCTCTAACAACCTGCATTAGGGTATTTGTGCACCACTATACGAGTCTCAGTCGCTGGAACAGTTTCTGTTATCTCTGGAACAGTTTTTTCTATCTCTGAAGCGATGGTAACTTGAACTTAGGTCTCTTCAATAGCTTCAGCAGTAACATCCTCACGATCTTGGGGTGCAGAGATGATTGTACCACCACTTTGATCTACAACATTGCTTGCATCATCAATATTAGCTCTGTTATTCTCAACATCATTGTTTCGCACCTGATAGTGCAAAAATATGGGTCAGAGTGCTTCAATCATGGAATTCAAATAGAAATCATAAAATCCAGCATGTAAGTGAACTAACACTATCTAAGTTCTTTATTATGCATCCAAGACACAAGCAAGTGGTGTAAAGATACAAGAAAGATGCTTTACATCAAGTCCGTCTGAGACAGTTTTACACTTTCCTGCACAAAGCAGCGATATGGGAGCAAATGGTAAGGAATATAAGGTTTATTCATATACCATTCTCTTCGTATGGATGTCCTATACAACTTATCCAAAATTCATAGCAATTGGATAAACGAGCAAAACGATGTGGCCGAAACATTGAACTACATGACAGTTGAAAATTTCTGGAAATCTCTTGGAATTTTACTGTTTCATCAATTTCGGTCCCTAAACGTGCTTAAACTCAAAAAATCTTAATTCATAACGCTTTGAAATTTCCAGGGCATGACAAAACTGGGTCAGACCGTAAAAATCCGACATCGGATGAAGATTCTACAGCGTTTTTACTATGGGGCTGAATTCTGAATTTTATGGTGACGTATTTCGGCTAAACTTCTCATTTATTCACATGGATTTTCATTCAATCATTCACAAATCAGCAATTTTATTATTCTATGAAGAAAGTACAAGATGGATACTTACTTGAGTAATCTCTAAATTGTTCGAGGGGTTGATATTGCCGGCGTCACCATTGGAAGCGTCATTACCTTCATTCGGTTCCGCCTCTTGAGAATTTTCTTCATCACCATCTTCCGAAGACGAATGGGCATTATAAGTACCTTCATTTTCCATGGAAATATCCTCCTGGGTATATCAACAACGATCATTACTACCTCATTCGAGAAATACCATAATTGATCGTACATGGAAAATACTTACATCAATTTCTTCCTCATCGATGGTGCTGGATTCCTGAGTTGCTTGCCCAGGAACGAGTCGAAGACCGTCAATGCTTGATGGAGTGAAACTCTGAAATAAATTAACAAATATTTGTTTTGATCCTAATTAAACGGACAAGAAAAAGTCATGGTGGAAAAAGCGCTAACAACTCACCAAAGAGACAGCTGGGAACTTTACAGTATTCGGTATCATCCTGTAATCCTTACTTCTGGATTCTCCGCCCCGAAGGCTTGCTGATATTTCCGAGAAATCCACATCAATCCGAGGTCTCACAGTACGACCATCTTGTGGTAATTAATATATAATTATTATGTCTTTGCAAAATCATAAGAAGAATACTTACTGGTGAACATCATGGAAGTGTTTTTCGTTTATCGCCGCCAGAAGGATATTTAAATCTCGGCCAAGCGGAGATCATCTCAACAGTAGGAGGTTCTTGTGAGGGAGTCTGAGTAGCCATCACAAAGTCATAGAGGCGCTCAATTTGTTGGGTCCAAAAGCTTATATAACCCGGAGTTCCATATGTGGATCGGTCAGAGCAAGGAAACAAATACCCACGTCCATTCAAGTATGTGCAATTCAAACGAGTTTTAAGTTGCTCAACTAATGGTTTATTCTTTCAAATGTTCGGAACACACTGTTCAAGACCCATTTGGCGTGCTGCTCTGTCAATATTATATTCTTCTACAAGGAACTCTCCATGTATTACCGATACTAAATAACCAGGAGTGCAACTCAGCATAAAAGATCTCTCACCAATAATCAGGTCTGTACCAGACACCAAAGTAGTATTTTCTCCAACAACATTGGAAGTAATTAACTGAGAAACATGAGGAGGTACTTCTATCCACGGACGAAAATTAAATTCAGACTCGTTATCTAACATATCAATGAGGCGTGTCTTAAGCCGAGGCTGTTTTGTGGACCAATGCATTATCCTAGCATTATCCTTCTCAAAGAGAGCATGACGAGAATCAACATTCGGTCCTTGCAAGACACTACGAGGAATTGGTGCATAATCTTAATGGGTACCCGCGGGTAATGGTTACCCGGTTATTCTAACTTTTATTCATCTTTTTAGCAAAATCATAAGTATTTTGTTAGTTTTGGCTTAGAATCTTTATTTATTACACTAATGAAGAAACAAAAATACATTTTTGTAAAAAGATTTAGATTCAAGCCAAAAAGAGAAATATATTAAGTTTTTGATTTTTTTTTTATAGTTTTCTTGATACCCAATGGGTACCCGGAACCGACGGGTACCCGGGATTTTTAACGGGTCCGGTTCTGGGTCCACAAATTTAGGATCGGACCCGACTGTTATAAGTAGGGTCCGGGTCCATTGATATCCGGGAGGACCCGGACCCATTGACAGCCCTAGTATTGATAGTTGAATCAATATTATTAGTTAGAGCAAATATTGCTCGTCTGAGGAATTATTAAATATTGATAGTTGAATCAATATTGATAAACTGAGCAAATATTGCTCGTTTGATGATTATTGGTAACTTGACCAAGTAAAATATTAATTTACAATATTGGTAGCTGGACCAAATATTATATCATAAAATTTTGACTGCTTGATCAACATAAAATAGTGGTGTTTGAACCTGTTCAAAATTATGCTTTGCAGAGCATTAGGTTTGAAACCCTAATTTTGATCGATTGCTGATCTATTGATGATTTACTAAAAACCAACTAATGTGTGAGAGAGGGACCGGCTACATGGGATGATGGCCGACCATGTAGCGCCCAGATGCTCAAATGATCAAGCACCAAAGTCCTTTGCGGACCAGTTGGTGAAAGAATGATTAAATGCTGGTTTAATCATTTATTAAAATAGTGCTCGTCTGAGCATTAGGCAATGAAACCTAATTATGGAGAGATAAGAGACCAACCAAGAGGGCATGGAACAAGCCCTTGGTGGTCATGGGACCGACTGACGGTCGTTTGATGAAATTCCAAATTCTTTGGAAAGAGTTTGAACCCAATATGAACAAATTAGGTCAAATTATGAAGATGCATAGGACCGGATCCTTGCAATCCAAAGGCCCGACCCTGGTTGGTCAAGGTGACATGCCCGTGTCACCATGTTGCTTGTGTCTCAGTCCTGAGAATTTTGGTATTTTCTGGTGCACGTTTGAGCAATATCTTGGATTTTCAGAAGAGTTTGATCTTGACTGAAGTCTCAATTTTGTTTGAATGAGCAAGTAGGGCATTTCTCGTGCGATCTTATGATCCGTTAAGAAAATCTTCGTAGAGATTTTGATCCATCTGCAAAATAAGCATGTATGCCTTAGTAACTAAATCCAAAGCATATTTGGATTGAGTAAGAAGTAGAGACTATTGATGATCAGGCTGTCTGGATTCAATGCAAAGAAAGTAATAAAGCTCACTTAAGTCTTTCTTAGCAAAGACTGTATTGAGTTTGGCAATGAAGGATAAAGAATAACACCTGAACTTCCCACTAAGATGATATCATCCACATATAGTAAGAGGAGGAGAGCATCAGTTCCACAGAAGTATAGGAAAAGAGAATGATCTGAGCTTGACATAGTGAATCCTTGTTGAAGAAGAAAACTTCTAAACATATGGAACCAAGCCCTGGGTGCTTGTTTAAGGTCATATAAGGACTTATTTAGTTTACATACATGATGAGGTTTATCCTTATCAATATACCACCGTGGTTACTCCATGTAGACTGCCTCAGATAGATCTCCATGTAAAAAGGCATTGGAAACATCCAATTGCCTTATTTTCCACCCCTTAGTGAGAGCAACAGTTTGAATGGTCCTGATGGTTGTGAATTTAACTACATGACTAAAACTCTCTGTATAGTCAAGACCATCTATCTGATGATAACCTTTATCCACCAACCTAGATTTGAACCTCTCAATTGTGCCATCTGATCTCAACTTCACTTTATATACCCATCTACAACCAAGAACATTCATTAAAGGATGATAAGGAACTAGAACCCAGGTGTTATTGAGAAGAATAGCTGTATATTCCTTGTCCATGGATTCTACCCATCTGGGATCTTTTTGAGCAGTTTTGAAGGTCTTTGGTTCATCAAGAGAGATGGCTTTTGAAGTGAAATCCATGAGTATAGAGTGACTGGTAGAGAAATATGTCACAAAGTCTGGGAGATATTTTGGTTTATGAACACCCAATTGAGACCTAGTTGTCATTGGATGAGTAGGAGCATCAATGATTGGTTCATTTGTAGGAACATGGTTGAGCTCATTTGTGGGTGCAGGTAGATTAATAACAGGTTCAGTGGGTGTTGATATGCAGACTTCTGGGAGGTCATGTGGTGGCTCAACTGTTGGAGATGGCGGTTCTGGAAAAATAATATGATTAGGATAAATATCTTCAAGAGGGGATGGTGGTGTGTGTGAAGGGTAAAAGGATGGAAAATTGAAGATGGTTGGGGTTGAGAAAGTCACAGGACAATCTGAAGTGGATGAAGTCTGTTTTGTGCAGGTGCAGAAAGGGAAAGTGGTTTCATCAAAAAACACATGTCTGGATATGTACACTTTCTTAGTGGCATTATCATAACACCTGTAGCCTTTGTGGAGCTGACTGTACCCAATGAAGGTACACAAAGCAGACTTTGGACTCAGTTTGTCCTTTCTATATTGGCCCAAAAATGGAAAACATGCACAAGCATACACCTTCAAAGAAGAAAGATCAGGGAGCTTACCAAATAAAACTTCAAATGGAATTTTGAAGTCAATAAGCTTAGAAGGAGTCACGTTGATCAGAAACGTAGCTGTAAGGAAATAATATATCCAAAACTCCTTACGCATACAAGCAGCAAAAGCAATAGTGTTTCCAACTTCAGTAATATGCCTTATCTTTCTTTCAGCAGCACCATTTTGTTGAGGAGTTTTTGGACAAGAACAATACACTACAATGGCAGAGGCATCAAGAAAAATTCTTAATGTTCATTTGACCGATTCATAAGCACCATCACATTGGAAGGATTTAATCTTGGTTGAGAAAATATTCTCATGAACTGTTTTGAAGTACCGAAAGCAAGCAATATTCTTATCCCTTGTCTTCATGGGATAAATCCGATGGTATTTACTGTAGTCACCCACAAACAGAATATAGTACCTAAAGCCTTGCTTGGATAATGTCGGTGTTGGTCCCCAAATGTCACAGTGAATGAGCTCCAAGGGTGCAGTGGATTTTCTTTCAGAAGTAAAAAATGGCAGCCTCTTGCTTTTCCCAATCTGACAAGAGTGACAGAGAGCACTTGAATCATCCTATGTGATTTTGATGAGAGAAGATGACACAAGCATCTTAAGAATATGATTGGAAGGATGTCCTAATCTCTTGTGCCATAGAGTGGAAGGACCCTGAACTGTCACATGAGCTTGAGAAGCAACAGAAGTAGTGGAGAGCATTGGATACAAATTAGTAATTACCCTCTTTAGGAGCTTCAGCTAGAACTTGTTGTGAATGTAAATCCTTGATGGAGTAACCCCAAGGAGAGAACTCAACAGAGCAGAAGTTATCACTGGTGAGTTTTACTGAAACCAAATTTTGATTCAACTCTGGCACATATAAAACATCTTTAAGTACAATCTTAGAGTCAGTGGTTTCCAGAATAATGTCACCCACCTTGGCAATAGGTAAGAGTTTTCCATCACCCACCAAGACCTTTTATGGACCAGCATATGTCAATGGATTTTGAAGAATAGAAGCATTAGTGATATGGATGGTAGCAGCTGAGTCAGACAACCAGCTGATAATGGGAGATGAGGTGTTGGCTGACACTTGAATGGAGCTATTTGCTTGAGGTTTTTGACGATGCTGCTTAGGACCATTGGGTTTAGTATACCTGTAGGGGAAAACTTAGGCTGAATGACATGTTTTCTTACAAATTTGACACACACAAGTGGTATAATCAGGTGGAGTATACTGGTTAGAGGGTCCTGAATTATTCTGATGAAAGGTGTTTTTAGTGAAGAATACGGAAGTCGTGATATTATCAAGAGCTAGAGTAGTTTCAATGTGTTGATTCTTGATCCATTATTCATGTTGAAGAAGACGAGACTTTAGCTCACTAAAACACAGATCTACATCTCGATTTTGAACGGAGATAACAAAATTGCCATAATCACGACCCAAACTATTTAAAACATGCATAACTAAGTCAGAATCATTGACCTTCTCTCTTCTCTCTAATAGTATATAATGAGTCAGAGATTTCTGTGAGTTTCTGTAGATACTCAACAATAGAATCTGACCCTCTCTTCATGTTATACAACTGATTTCGAAGCATGGATTTCCTAGCAACAAACTTATTTGAAAAGGTTTTAGCTAAATAGTCCCAAACCTGTTTAGATGTAGTTTGTCCAAGAATATCTTTCGAAACAGAGGAACTAAAGGTAGCATTGATGCAGTTAATGACAAAACGATCCCACTTACGCCAAAGAGTGAAAAAGCGGGGGTATAACAACCACACCCAATAATTCGTTCGACAATCTGTATGGACTAAACTCCAATATAATTCTGAGAGCACCAACTTAAAAGTGAGATTCAATCAAGAAATATATCAAAGAGCTTTATCTCTATTTCTCAACACAATCATCAAATCGAACAGATAGAAATACGTGAGCCTGATTGATATGAGAAATAACTTGGACGATACCAAAGACCAATGCCCAAGTGTCAATCAAGTTATATCCAACAAAGAAGGTCGGATTTATCAACTGATTGAACTATGCACAACCTGTGATATTTAAATTATATAAACAAATATAATGCGGAAAAGAAATAAAACAGACACCAGAAATTTTGTTAACGAGGAAACAACAAATGCAGAAAAACCCCGGGACCTATTCAAGCTTTGAAAACCACACTGTATTAAGCCGTTACAGACAATATCCTACTACAAGTTAACTTCGGATTGGAATGTAGTTGAGCTCAAATAAGTCTCACACCGATTAAGGTACAGTCGCGTTCCTTACGCCTCTAGAACCACGCCGTATTCTTCCCCCTTGATTCCCTTAGATGATCTCACCCACAACTAAAATTTGATACGACCCAAAGTCAAAGACTCATAAACAAATCTGTCTCCCACAGATATGTCTATTATTTATTTGGTTTTTGTTCCGCCTTTTGATAAAAATCAAGGTGAACAGGAACCAATTGATAATCCGGTCTTATACTCCCGAAGAGCAACCTAGAAATATCAATTACCTCACAATAACCTAACTGATCAACATAAAAAGTTATTGCGGAATCACAAGGAAGCGTTCCCACATTAAGGCCTTGATAAACATTGAATTGACATAATATTCAATTTTCATATAACCGTTAGAGATGCTGGAGTCTACAACTAAAGAGTCTAAATTGGAGTATAGCGAACCCAAGAACAGACTACCGATGGGAATTCTCTTACCCTTAGCCATCTTAATAGCAAAAGGAATTACAAATGCTTTCAGCAAGTCCCCACTGTCTTCAAGTACATTTCTAGACAGCAACAAGCACAAGAAAGCCGCAATGGTTAATGTACCATCAACGGGCCAGTCGGGAATTCTATCTCTCGGCCACCAATACCTTAACCATTGAGCATAACAAAATTTGCTGGATAATTGATTAAAGTCATCCATCTTAGCTGTCAAGATGTCAGACATTACAGTCTCCTCCGCTGAAAGTTCTTCAAGAAGATTACCCGTAATTGGAAGGTTTAACAAAGAAACCACATCCTCCAAAGTGATGGTAAACTCTCTTCATCTGAATATAAAAGTGTGAGTAGGAACGCACTAGCGAGCGAGCAAAGCTACCATACCTCTCACATCGTGATAAATAAACAAGTCTCCAGCTGCTTGGATAGCCCTTGTCACTTGTGCCTGATCCAACATAGTTCGGACATGATTGTAACCCATCATATGTCTTTCCCATCCATAAAATTCTACTAAAGGTCTTCGGGAAAGCTTAAACTCTATAAGTGAAGCATAATAGTGTCCTCCTTGCAGATAAAATCGAATTATCGCTCGAGGGGATACTAATTTCTTCTGAGTAATGTCCCTGGGATTGACAAGAAGACGAAATGAAGAGCCTGGAAGACGTTTTTCGAATCTATATTAAATCACAAAAAATTCGTCATTCGTGTTTGGAGTATGCTTGATCACCGGTTCTTCCTCTTCATCAATTGAAGCAGTGTCATCCGTGTTTGGGGTGCTCTTAGTTACCGCTTCTTCCTCTTCATCAATCGGAGGAGTCTCATAACCATCGTTCGACATCTCTGCAAAGTAGCTGTGACATTCATACAACATTTGTACTTCAGTATACCGTTTGTAGGTGCAAATTTCATCAAAGCAGTGGAATTAAAACACAACAAAATGATAAGGATATTCACGTCAGCGTCTACAAAAATGGTAACTTTCCAACTCTTACATGTTTACGATTCCACTAACAATAGTGATTGTGATACAAGGTTGATACTTCAAAACTTTCTCGTTTCTTCGAACCTGCAAACACGAGCAAACCTCATTATTAAAAAATCAAAACTTGATTTTCATAAAACTGTGAACATAGTTTTCATTGTGTGAATATCCACTTTTGAATTGTAAAAGCTCACACTGAGACAATATTTCATCATAAATAAGTGTCTACTTTCAATGATTATTCAAAATCGATTTTTGATTTTCAACAGAAATATAATATAAAAAACGTGAATTACTCACGTAATTTAAATTACAAAAATCGACGTGAGTAAACTCATGTAAATAAAAAAAAATCGTGAATATGTCACGTATTTTTGACAAAAAAAAATAAAAAAATTCTCTCATACGAGCATTTGCCTTTAAAACAATAGTTTATTCAAATTTCGTGAAAGTTCACACTTTTAAATAAAAAATAAAATTTTGGTTTTCATGAAAGCTCATAAACAAAATTTTATAATTAGACGCAGGTCTATTTTCAAAAAAAAAAAAAAAAAAAAAAAAAAAAAAAAAAAAAAAAAAAAAAAACTCTCTCCTAAGTTGGGGATTATTGTTCGTTTCTTAGACTAACGAACGAACGTCCATTCCTAAAACAAGGGTTTTTTTTTGAAAAACTCACGTCCACATATACGTATATACATATATAATTATTTTTTTAACTTGAACAAGTTACAAACTTATGCAATTTTTTTCGACCTTGGTCGGTGCCTGCCGGACGGCGGTCGGTGGCGATGATCTCCGACGAACATCCTGCTCCTCTCCTCTGTTGCTCGGACGTGAAGAGATGAAGGAGAAGCGTGGTCGGTCGTTAGAGAAACAATAGGAAAAAAAAGGTACTTATCCCTTTTATATCAAATTTTATTTCCAAAACCTAAATCCACAAGGATTTCCTTTCTTGGGCCTGGCCCGTATGCTAAGCCGACCAAGATTGAACGTTCCACCACCCAAATCAGTGGTGCCACACCAATTTATGCTCACCATCCGATGCTCCATTATGCTACTGGGACCTTCATTCAAGCAGTGGCTCGCTCGTACACGACATCATTGGAACAAATCGAAAATCCGATAACATTCTTTTTACGACTTAGTTCAATTATTTATTTCGGCTAAAAATCACCATCCAATGCTGACTGAGGAACATGACTGTCCCTCACTAAGCAGGGGACTTAATGTTGATGGTGGATTTTTGACAAAGGCTAAAATCGTAAAATCATAATGTTGCATATTCCTGGTCCAGTAATCATATGAGTATGGAGACTCATGTCTCTCGTTTAAGCATGAAAGCTCATGCCACGATGATCCCTGACAGAGTATATTGCCTCTCAGATCATCCATAAAAATCTACGATTGAGTGTATTGCCTCTCAGAGCATACGAATATGCAGTCTCCCAATTAAGACCACGACATATTTCATCAATACTGAACTATTTCAGTAATCACTTTTATATAGAATCTAAAACGATTGGACGGCTCCTAGACAGCTCGCCTGCTAGTATATAGCGATAACGTCTTCAGGATGTAACAATGTTTTCCCTGACTATATAAAAGACATATGTATAGAATCTTAATGATTGGACGGCTCCTAGACAGCTTGCCTGCTAGTATAGAGCGATAACGTCTTCAGGATGTAACAATGTTTTCCTTGACTACACAGAATAAATACGATGCTTCAATTATCTCATATCGCTCAATTCTCGAATAATCATAATGCTTCTAGACAGCCTGCCTGCTAGTATAGAGCCATCAATTAATCAATTAATTATTTCTAGTCGCAAGATTCATCAATTGAATTCCTATAAAATATTCTACGTTCATCATAATATTTCATTACTTCAACTCATGGCTTTTCCTAGTAGAATTCCATGGGTTAGTAATAAATATTCAACGTACGGGCATCAGAGCCACCACCGAGTAAGCCCCGAGAAAATGGTGCAACTGTACTTAACAATAATGCACGAACGAGCATTCAAAAATATGGACGAACAAAGAAACCTATGCAAAATAAGGAATAAAAATAAAATAATAGAGAGGCACGCCTTGGGGACCGGGCCCACCGGTCGGCCGGTCCCACGCCTCTCACGTTTATTTTATCTTATTTTATTATTTTTCCTAATCTCATGAAAACTCCTTCATTTGAGCAAACTCCCTCGTTTGAGCAAAACTCTCAGTTTCTCCATATTTCCTTCAGACGATGAAAAAAATAATTAAAAATAGGGAAAGGTGTCACGGGACCGGGCCTACTAGCCGGCTGTCCAAGCCCTAGCCGTGGCCTGTCCCACACCTTATAATCCCTTATTTTATTATTATTATTTTTTCCTTCATCTTATGAAACTCTTCCGTTTGAGCAAAAACCATGGTTTTTCCATATTTTCTCAAAAATTGTTGTAGTTACCTAAAATCTGAAAGAGGTTAGAAGTGGGATTCCACGGTTTCTGAAAGTGAGTTACGGGAGGTTGAGCACGAACAGTCTTCGCCTAAACCACGCACAATGGCCGTTCAAAGGCTGCTTCAGTCACATGGAAGAGATTTAGGGCTGGTCTTAGGGAGGGAAACAGATGAAGAGAGAGATCAGAGAATTCTAGGGTTTGAAAAAGAATTGCTCTGAGAGGTTATGAGAAAGATTGTGATAACTTGGAGAAATAGATGACCTATTTATAGCTGAATTCTCTAATCTCAGGTCGGTGAAGATAAGGATTGCTTTCGGTGCCGTGCGGAGCGATTCTCCCGTCTCTTCAAGAATAGATAGAGATAAACTAGGTTGAGTTTGTCTCATTATTCCACCGCCTTTACTCTCTTCTGCGGTGAGAAATAACCCGGGTATTTCTCACACATGCCGTAGACTGCCAGATCAAAACCCTAATTTTTATCCCCCCATTTGTGTGAAGCTTAATCAGCCTTTGTGATGACGTGTTGAGAGAGGGAAATATTATCTTTTAGCCGAGTTGGCCGAGATAGAGAGATATTCTCTGATTTGTAAGAATGATTAGGATGAGTCACGTGAAAAGGCATGGGATGCCTAAGAATTCGTGTGGAAAGGATACTCGATTCCTACATGAGGCTCATGCCTACCATTAGGAATATTCATCCTTATTTGAGATTTTCCGAGAGATTTGAATCTCTTTGAAACCTTGAAGAGAGATTTGAACCTCTCTAAGACCTTGAAGAGAGATTTGAATCTCTCCGAGATTTTGCAGAGGGATTTGAATCTCTCCGAGATTTTGCAGAGAGATCAGAATCTCTCCGAGATTTTATAGAGATATCAGAATCTCTCTAAGATTTTATAGAGATATTTGAATCTCTCTGAGATTTTGCAGACGGATTAAAATCTCTACGAAGATTTTCTTAACGGATCCGAGTCTCTCTGTGGTCAGCTGGGTCTCGTCCTGGAGAGATAGAAAAGGCTTTGTACGCCCGATTAATGCCTCTGCGAGACTTTGGCTCACTTGTCTTTGACCAGCGTATCTTGCAGAGATGTGCTAGGAATCAACTGTGTGTCCATATGATGGGCCAACAAGACCAGTGTATCTCGAAAGGATGTTCTAGGAGTCTGTCGAAAGGGCCCGGAGGCAGAATTACCAGCGTATCTCTCGGGGATGTCCTAGGAGTTATTCGGAAACCTTAGTAAGTCGAGTAAGAGCCTAGAGCAGACATGACCAGTGTATCTCGCGATGATGTACTAGGAATCAGTCCTTGATCTCAAATAGGGTGAGTCGTGCTTACAGGAGATATGCATATCTCCGCTCTGGGTCATAAGTACGTCGAGGACGTCTTTACGCATATACATAGCCTACATGACCAGCAGTATCTCATCGAGGATGTATACTAGGAATCATGGCATCACACTTAGTTGTGTCTCGCAAAGACATGCTGGAATTGTGGCTGTTCTGGTTCATAAGTCTGTCGGGGACGTTTTACGCTCTACAGAACCTACATGACCAGCAGTATCTCGTCGAGGATGTGCGCTAGGAGTCACGGCATCATGAACAGCAGTGTCTCGCGAGGACGTATACTAGAAATCATGGCTAAGGATGCCTTGAGGGCCAAGGGCTTAATCTCTCCCGTGAGAGTTGAATTTTGTCTATGGTCTTGAAATGACACTTTTTCCCCTTATCCAAATTTCACCATCAACATTAAGTCCCCTACTCAGAGTAGAACCTTTATTGTTCTATGATGAGTATATATATGGTTAAGAATCGTTCAAGCACGAAATTACAATCCACTTGCGGAGTCCCCGAATTGCTGCTTAGTCTTTGCTTGCTCTGAGTCTGGACTTTGAATCAACTTTGGACCTGGGAGCTTTCTGGGACTTTGTGTTAGGTGACGTTACTAGCATGATAATTGTGCCTTGATGAAGAAAAATTTCGGTTTTGAGAGAGTAAACTTGCGAATTAAATTATTTTTTTGATCAAAGCCCTAACTCCTTCCTTCTGTGCAACTCTGATCTTGGAATTGATCCTAGACTTGGAATCCCTTTAGGATCTCACATTGGGAAGCGTCATCGGAAATGGGAAAAGGATCTTGTAGAGATAAAATTTCCATCTCGGTCGAATGGGATTTGCAAATTAGGGTTTACTTGGACAAAACCCTACTTTCTTTTCTTTGTGCATCCTTGAGCTTCCGAGTTCGTGCAAGTGAGTATTTGGGGAAGAGAGGGATTTGAGGGGCTTCCTGGTTGTCCATGAGGTTGTAAAAATCATATGATAATAAATTGGCACTTACTTTTAAAGTTACGGAGTCCCTATCCCATGTAAATTCTGAATTCAGGCTTGTACTGCGCCTAAACCCTAATTTCTCTTTTTGTCTGCATCTGACTCCTTCAGACACTCTGGAGATGCTTGAAGGGTTAGCACTTTGTATGACGAGAGTTCGTTCAATCCCTTATACTAATCAGACACCCCTTTTCCGAGAGAAAATGCCTATCTTTGAAACCAAGGGTATTTTCGAAACAACCAATATGAGCCTGATTTTTCTGACATGAAAGACTTCGTGAGATTCCTTAGGCATGGTCACGGCTTGAGATTTTGAGAGAGGAGCATGCCTAGTCTTGGTTTTGAAAATTATGAACTCAAACTTCCCTGTTTGAGCTAAATTCCCTTTATTTTCTCTGAAAATCTGCTTTTCTGGATTTCGTTTCAATCCCGTTCTTCTTAGAACACTTAGAGAACTTAATATTAATGTGTATGAGGCCTTTGGAATGAGTATATGAGAGCTTGGTCGGTCTCTGGCTGTATTAGGGCTTTGTTCTTTGAAAATACTCAGAATTGCGAAATAAGGGTATTTTGGTCAAAATCCCTAATGAACTCGTTTTTGTTAAAGAGTAATAAGCTGAAAGTGATTGATAGAGATATAGAGAACCGTTCAAGAGAATGGGGAGAGGATCGGTGTCAGGACCCTACTTTTGCCTGCCAAGTTCAGTTAAGGGCCACCTGAGTTATGGGGGTCTAATAACCTGTTTAGTTTATTTAGTATAGTTAATTAATTATTATTATTAGTTAATAGTTGATGTTAAGTAGGATTAGTAGAGTGTGTGTGTGATTGGCACATGTGCACACCAAACCCTCTCATTTATATCCCCTCCGTTGTTTGTAGAACAACTCATGAAAATTAATCAATAAAATTAGTCTTTTCTCTCTAAATATTCTGTTCTCCCCAGTCTATCTCTATCCTTAGAGATCAAGAATAGCTTCTGTGCTAATTTGTAAGGCAGGTCCTTACAATTGGTATCAGAGCGCTCGATTCCTGTGTGACCGAGTGACAATGATGATCAACAGGGTTGAGTTTGAAGCTGAAGTGAAAAATTCGATTGCCGAATTGACGGTTGAATTAGAAGCGACAGTGAAGAATTCGTTTGCTGATTTGAAGGTTGCATTGGAAGCTCTCACTGCTGAGTATAAGGATGTGGTTGATTGTATAAATAAGATCAAACCAGATGAACTTAAACCCTCATCTGATTTTATACATGAAATCGACGCAGATTTGGAAGTAATTCCTATTAAGTCAAAATCAGTGAGTGATTTCACCCTCCATTCTTCAAATTCTATAGATTCAAATCTAGCAGATGGAGAAAATTGTAGAACTACAGCCGAAATTCAATTCTCTAACGTGGATGAAGCTAGTTCTGTAGCTGGAATCCAGAAGTACAAGGGTGATTCAACGTTTCTAGCTTATCAGGAGGGTAAACCTTTCAATTCTACACTTGATTTTCTTGATGTCTTTGTGGAATCTCAAGGTACAAGAGTTAGGGTTTATCAGCAAAGTAATTACAACACCTTGAATCTGCTTTCCGTTGAAGACTTTCAGCAGATTGGTGATTGGAAGTTTATCGTAATGATAATCTTAATCAATTTCCTTCCTGCTTCATCAAATTTCTCAGGTTATACTTCACACTCCTAACTCAAATTACTTCTATATGTGATGTATTACCTAGCTTTGATGTTTTTCGAATGTTATTTGATCGTGGTAAAGAGCTTGAAGTTATTGAAAGGTATTCATATTATATTGGAAGTAGTTTTAAGCTCTATTTGGATCTGGATACATATTGTTATTTGATTGCTCTTAATGGGTTGATTCTGGGGCATCAAGACAGTGCAAATTTTGATTGCAAGCTGATTATAAAATTTGGGTATGAATTGGAATTGTTGTTTGCAAACTTGAATGGGTCTTTAAATGCCAGAAATGGGAACAGACGTGAGGCTAGCAAGCTGTGTGATGAAATGCTACTGAGAAATATCAACAGCCTTATGCTACTTGTGTTGAAGGTGCTAGTTCTCATAGAGTTCAATCTTTTGTTTTCCTTGTCAGAAATTGCTTTCACTTTGTTCATTACTGACTCTATGAGTGGTATAAGTAATATTTGGATTTTCATTGAGCCATCTAGAGTATCTAACTGTATGCGTTATGGTAGTGATGATGGATGGATTGTTGGTTGGAAAGAATTTCTGGTAAGTATGGTGGGAATCAAGGGAGTGGTTTGCACGTGTACTCAGCTAGAGGTTGTAGCCTTGAAGTTAACTGTCATGATTAAGGTTTTGAAAACTGATGGGGTTATTTTGGATGGGTTAGTTAGTGAAGGCACAATGTATAACTTGTCTAATCAAATGCATTTGGAAGTTATTGGTTATGAGAACTGGCTATATATACAACTTAAGAGTGGTCTGTTTGTGGAGATGGAAACAAAGAGAGAGTTATATGGTTATGAGGTCTTCTCGCTAGAGTTTGATTGTTTCCCGCAACTGCAACTCATGCTACATTTTCCCATGGAGTATGTGATGGAATCCGTTGTTGCACGTACCCTTAATACTAGAAGAAGGATTGCTCAGTACAAGGGAGTTAGCAAATTGCAGTACAATCTTGGTATTGCAGAAGTGTTAATGACATTTTTCATTCTATGTTATTATAAGGAAATACTTGCGAAAGCTAACAGTGGTGGAAATGTAAGACACGAGTGGCTGTATGAATTACTTAAACAAATGCTTAATATTCTTAATCAGTTAGAAGATGCATCTCATAGGTGTTCTTCCGTAGCTATTCAAAAATGCAGTCTTATAGAAGATAATAGAGTTGTTTGTGATGCTCTACTTGCCGTAAGCAGATTACAACAGAAGATTGAATTAAAAGAGTTCGTGTATGCTGTTGCAAGAGCTATCTCTTCTATGAGATTTATAAAATCAGTTTACTTCTCTTCAATTATCAATTCGAGTTCGGAATTTGGAACTGATTCTTTGGACAGCAAGATAAATTTCAGATGGGACGTACATATGTTTAATTTAGGGTCATCTATTGCTATTGAAAGCTGGAATTTGTCAACTTTCCTCTCAGGATGCGTAACAAGAAGCAAGACTTGTAATTATTACCTTGAGGAGGCACCTGGATGTTTCATTCGGAATAACCAACAAGTTTTGAAGCAACTGAAGCTCTCCACATCTAATGGCACAACACCACAGGGGAAGAAGAGACTGTCGACTTTCCTCTCAGATTACCCCAGGGGGAAGAAGAGACTGTCGACTCCAAGCTAACAAATCAATTCCATAAATTCTCATCTCGCATTGCAACTACAGCTCCTAATTCAGTTAGAATACTCATCACTAAAGCAGATCGAGGTCTACAGCGGATGTACGACTTGCTATATTTTCTTTGCACAAGTCTTGGACATTACAAAATTGCGAACGGGTCTAGCTGGATATGACATTGTTTTAGCCATTGAAGTGATAAGGACCACAGATATATGAAAAACGGCCTCAAGCAATTGAGAACTCCATCCATTGTGAAAGATCAAAAGCCCAAGTTACATGTCATCAATGAAATTTGTATCCCTCTTAGAAGAGACAAGCTTGCTGTGTTAGTAATGGAGTTATATTCGCGACTGCAACTCTATATGCGAGTTAATGCTCACTGCCCAGGGAGTAATGAAGGAACAGTTGCTGTGCACAAAGGTGCTTCTACAATTATTTGGAACACAAATTTTGAAATTGTTGTCCAGAGCTGCAATGGGACCATAGCTAAGACTGTGATTGTTGCAAGTGGTGCTCTTATTAGTATCCTCCAAGCCACGAATGACGAAGCTACCGAGTCTGTTTCCTTTGGGGAACTAAGCACAGTAGATTTAAGTGCATCATTTTTGAAGGAGTACAACCAAGCTTCATGCCTTCAGTTCAGATGAATGGTTCAATCTTTTATATGGATCTTGGTGTTGAAGTTTGTGAAGTTCACACTTATTCGAGATAGAGATGCAAGCCTGCCACCGTTGTACTCTCCAAAGTTCGACATTATTTCATATCCTTGAGGACAAGGATAATTTGAAGGAGTGGGATTTGTCAGGACCCTGCTTTGGCCTGCCAAGTTCAGTTAAGGGCCACCTGAGTTATGGGGTCTAATAACCTGTTTAGTTTATTTAGTATAGTTAATTAATTATTATTATTAGTTAATAGTGTCATAAACATGTAATTATGTTAAGAATATCTAGGGTAAATCTCATTTATTACTGGGATGCCCTTGTGTCTAGCCCTATAAATAGAGGTTTTAATGTCCGTCTATTGTACACATGAATAAGAAATCTCTATTCTTTTCTCCCTTTACTTTGTGTATTCTTCTCCTCTTATTCTATATCACAAGACGTAATCAGCACGCTCCCAACTGAGCAATCACACCGAAAGAAAAGATAAATCAAGACCTTTCGTTTATACCATAAACAAACGGAAGTGTTCACGCCATAAACAGATTTTTACTTTTGAACGAATTTATGTTTCTACCTTTCGTTTTCTAACTTTCCAGTTAGCTTAAATTATTATTATATGATACACTAACTTCGTTTTTATTTGGTTTTCGTATCTGCATGTTCATCTCGGTTTGATGGCTCTTGTAATACAAAGCTTCATGCGGCCGTTTGTGGTGATGTGAATCAGTATACAGTAAACAATTCTATCCACATTGATTATTTATATTTAATTTTGAGTTTTTGATTAAAGAAATTTAATTTCCTTTTCTCTAATCCTTTTAATAGAAAAAAAAATCCATCAAAAGATGGTTTACAGTTTCTATTCCCCTAATGAAAATGTAATCACCAAAAAACAAAAAAGTTGGCGTTTTTCTTTCTTCTCTAATTTATTTTTCATAGAGAAAGAAGTAAAAAAAAATCCATCCAAAGATGGTTTATAGTTTCTCTTCCTCTAACGACACTATAATCATCAAAATTGGTGTTATCGCAACTTGATTACCTTTATGGTAACTAATCACATGCATGGTTCATAAACCTCCGACCGATTAAGTTTGGTATCTTTGTCTTTTAGACAAGGATCATGTGATTTACATATGGTTTCTATTTTTTTTATATACAAGAAACCATCCGTCCACCTCAAAGTAGGTTTCCTAAGCGATAACTAAAACGAAAATATTTTTATTTTGTCGATACGAGTTTGAAAAATCATAAAAACCAATTTCTGTGAATTTTTTCACTGGTTTCTATAAGATAAGAGAAAATAGATTGGCATATTTTCTAAAATTTTACCAATAATGGTTTGATTTTTCCGTATTCTGGAAGATTGATCGTTTCAAACAACTTTTTACGATCAATTGTGTATGGTTTTATTTAATAATAAACCATTGGTTTCCATTTTCCTTTACAAGAAACCGTTCATCAACTAGAAAGAGTGGATTTTATCTCTTCAAAGAAAAATAACGATAATGATTTCTTTATATTCTTAAAAAGAAACATATAATTCAGTCAGAATTTATTTCATATATATCGATCCCTAAATGATGAAATATCGTTATCATGGTATAAGTCAATCGTTAAATACCGATGAACGAGAATTTGCTGCATTATTTAAAGATATTGAGCAATTTTAATTTTTTGTTTTTGTTTTTCTCGGTTATAATCTCAAAAACTCGGATTTGTTCCACTTATAGTTGGATTACGGGCGGACACTAAAGATCAATGAGTGCGCACCCGGCATGTTAGCCAATATTATTAGTCATTGTAGTGACTATATTGATCTTAATTCAATTTTATTTTGATAAAGAAAATCCATAATTTTATTCCGAAAAACTTAATTTCTTTTGGAGATTTATTTGCGTATTCTATGTGTTTTTGGCTACTACCAGCAAAATCCATGATGGATGGTAAATGTATAATGACTATTCAAAAGTATATGTCTTCGAATTATTATAAATATATGTCTTCGAATTAATAGGATAATACTTTACGAAACTTTTTTTCGTTTTATGAGATGAAAATATTTTCGCCACAATCAGGGGGAGACTATACACTACCAACAAAAGTTGGTGTTAATTAACTTCAATGTTATATCAGTTTCTTTCCCATCATGACCAAATCGAAAAAGGCTGCTACTAACTAGGCGTAAAATGTCTCATTTGCTTTTATATAAATTTTTGCCTCTTAAGAGGAAATCCAGTCACATCTAGTAAATAAGTAGCGTTCCATGAGAGGCTACTGGTAGTGCTCCAATTGAGTGTACCAAAACACCATTCACATTCTCAAAATAATATCTCATCCCTTGATGATGATGAGATCATAACGCCCGTGGGCGCTGGTACCAGTAAATTTTGAATTTTTCAAAATATGTATATACTTGAGAATTGTGTGGGATCGTGGTAAACAAAAATGATTATCGAATATTCATTTATGGTAGCTACTAAAATAATAAAGATGGTGGTTGTTAACCCCTCTGCAGAGGAATATCGACATATGTTATTGGTTGTCATACAATCCAATTAGGTTAGATTAATTTCTCAGTTAACGCAATTTTGAATCCAAGACTTAACACCTTAAAATTTCCAAACCTATTACTTACAGGTTGGTGTAGTCATACTGTGTTGTATGAGAAATATATTCGTTGTAATAACGATTTGAGGGTCTTTTTTATTTCATTTTATTTTTCCAGACCCTAGGATTGATTCAATAATATTTTGTTCTGTATATTTAATGCATTTGGCGTGGTAGTCTTTAAAGGACTGATCTTGCATTCACACAAGAAATGTGGTTGGGAACATATTCAAATTTGTAATCCTTGTAGGATTCAGATTATATATATTTAGGCAGCCACCTGACTCGATTATATCGGGTTTATCAATCCTTTATGTGTTTTTAAAATTTTGGTACGAACCAAAAATCCGGATTAATTAGTTGATGATATCAACTTTTATAGATCTCTTGAGGAGTCCTTAAAAACACAAAAATCCACGCTTTAGCAGCATAATTTCTATTTATTTATTTTTACTTTCTTAAATCTGCAGTTAGAATTATGCTAGCTTAAACTCGTTTTTGAGATAAACTAGAGTTATTGTTTCGATGCTGGTCTTCTGTAAAACTCATATAGTTGGGTTAGCATCAATATTTACGTCAAAAGCTGTACTCTTTTTCCTTCATTCAGGTTTTGTCCCATGTGGTTTTCCTGACAAGGTTTTTAACGAGGCAACATCTCCCTGACGTTTAATTCAAAATGTTGATATTGCGCTTTTTTTCCTTTGTCCAATTTTTTTCCCATTGGGTTTTAATGGCAAGGTTTTAGTGAGGAAAATTAATTCAACATGGTGGTCATCCAAGGGGGAGTTGTATGGATTTTGGTTATTTGGTGGATTCTCACCATTAACTAGGTCTTTTTGTTAAACCACATCAACATAACCATCTCCTACGAATTTGGATATCATTCTGATCCATATAAGGTATGACTACAAACTTTGGTCACCTTTGGTACTTTAACTGCGTATTGGCACTTTGTTGAAGAAACTACATCAATTACTTTTGTAAAACATCTCCGAGAAGCTAGCAATCCAAGAAGCAAGTCCTCAATGTATTTAAAGAAACGTGAAGACTCGAGAACACTACTGTTAGAAAACTAAAACAAAAGAAGACTTCATCAACTATCTGATATCTTCATGAAAGCACAACAATCATCTGCATTCAAGAAATCGCACCAAAATTTGGAAGTCTCAACTCAAGGATTTGCAAGCCAAGATTTAACTGAAGTATTTACCAGGGGGAGCATCATAGTGAAAGGTATTTTACTGGACTATCACGTTGTACTCTTTTTCCTTTGTCAAGATTTTGTCCCACTGGGTTTTTTCTTGTCAAGGTTTTAACGAGGCAACATATGCATGTCCAACTTTGTTATAAGTTTTCTCACAATTGTACTCTTTTTCCCTTCGACCAGGTTTTGTCCCTTTTGGATTTTCCTGACAAGGTTTTAACGAGGCAATTAGCTTAAACACAATGTCATCAAGGAGAGTGTTATAAAAGTGTAATTATGTTAAGAATATCTAGGGTAAATCTCGTTTATTACTGGGATGCCCTTGTGTCTAGCCCTATAAATAGAGGCTTTAATGTCTGTCTATTGTACACATGAATAAGAAATCTCTCTTCTTTTCTCCCTTTACTTTGTGTATTCTTCTCCTTTTATTCTATATCACAAGAAATAGTTGCTGCTAAGTAGGATTAGTAGAGTGTGTGTGTGAGTGGCACATGTGCACACCAAACCCTATCATTTATATCCCCTTCTCTATTTGTAGAACGGCTCATGAAAATTAATCAGTAAAATTAGTATTTTCTCTCTAAATCTTCTGTTCTCCCCAGTCTATCTCTATCCTTAGAGATCAAGAGTAGCTTCTGTGCTAATTTGTAAGGCATGTCCTTACACTCGGTCCTTTCTCTTTTAGAATAAATTCCTTTTCCGTAAAATTCTTGAAATTAGGGCTATTTTTCGTCAAAACCCTATTTCCCTTCGACTTTGATCCCTTTGGAAAAAAATCCCGAGAGAATAAGTGACGTCCCACTGGCTTAGGAGAGAATTCTCCCGCATGGGAAGAGCTTGTCCATGACTTGGAGGGATTTTAGAAGAAAGAAAACCCTCAGTTTCCTTATTTGATCCAAATTCCTCTAATTTCCTCTTTTAGCTCCAATTCCTTTTTCCTTTTTCTTGATGGCTTCCCTTTTGAGCTAGGATTGAAAATAAAACTATTTTCCACCTCTTTTGGGCGTGACCTAGTTATGGAGGTCGTTCCATCCTTCTTTTACACAATCTGTTTGTATTAGGACTCTTCGTTTAGGTGTTTGTCAGAAAACTTCAGTTTTGAGACGCTTGCATAGAATGGCTATAAACTCTTCATTCGGACTCCGATTTGAGTCCCCGACCCCAAAATTTAAATGTAAGAGGATAATCTTTCTAATTCAAAATGAATCACTTGATTCCGAGTTTGTTTGGTCAATCATATCCGTGTATACTTTTGACTTCGGAAATCCCGTAAAAAAATTTCAGGAGTTTTCAGATTGGACTTACTTCTGTGTTGGGACCACATCTCCTAGCTCGTATGCCCGTTTGAGGCGCCCTTTTGATATGTTTATGGTAAGACATAGAGGAACATATTTTCTTCGGGAAGTACCCCTAAATTCCTTATGGTTTGGCATCAGTTTTCAAGTCTTTGCGCTGGAATATGCGGATGTCTGTTTTCGAAAGGAGTCCTTGTTGCGTTTGAACTCTTGATATATTGATCCTCTTAGGAAACGATCTCTTGGAGTTTTATGACCTTATGAACCCTCCATATATTAGTATAGGTCGTGATTTTTGCCTCCCTTGGTAAGAGACATCCCCATCATTTGATTTTATGTTTATACCCTTTGTCGTGAAGAAAACGTATTTTCCTTGATTCTTTGTTAAAATGTGGACCCAAACAAATCCACGAGTATCTATTGAGATGTGAGATGGATTTATTGATAAGTATAGGACTCTAGGCATGAGGGTATGCTTGAAGGGATTAGGAGAAGACAAGGCTTGAAGAGATTAGGAGAGGACAAGGCTTTAGGGGAAAAGACCGGTCTTCATGTAAATCAAACCATAGTCCTGTGTTGTTGCTCCCTTGATTTTAACTTATGTAGTTTGAACTTTGCAGCCTTATATGATCTTCTGTTTGTTTGTAGAGTACTCTTCATGGTGAGAACGAGTTTGACCTTGGTAGAATGCAGATGAGCCGGGCGACGGATTATATCGTGAGAATGATAACTCCGAACGGTCTTGCTTCTGATGATCTTGTAAACCTGGGAAATTTGGTGACAACCCGTGAGAATCTTTGCTTTCAATATGAGGTGGTTGCAAGAGTGGCTCGATTCTGTCAGGATCCGTTTGGGTGAATTGAGTTCAGAGAGGTTCTTAATCTGAGTTGCGTATGGTAGATGAAGAGTTGGGACATGCTAAGCAGGAGGCTCGAGATGCAGAGACCGAAGTCAAGCAGCTAAACATGAATAAAGAGATTTTCTCTAGGGACCTTTTCTAGATGATTTTCTTCATGGTTGATATTTTCTCTCTCTGAACCTTTTCTCGTATGCATCTGTTAAAGGAATGGGACCTTCATGAGTTCAAACTTGATGCAAACCCTAGATTGCTTCGTCGGGTATGCGAGTAGATGAAAACCCTAAGTTAAATTTGTAATAGGTGTTCCTCCTTTGCGCGGCCTTCACTCCAGAAGTTGTAGAAACTTTGTTTGACATCCGACTTCAGTGGTTGACCCCAACTATCGAACATAAAAGACCCGACTTTCATTTATTAGAGTAAAATTAGGATTTGGAGATTATTTTTCTGGTGATAAACCCATGTGAAGTTAAACCCGGGAATTCAAATATTTAGCAGCAATTCCTTCAAGTGTTTTGATAACATCTCTTGGACCGTATTTTGAAACATCATTCCCTTTTAACACGTGGTAGGAGAGACATGGACGGATATTTTTATTAATGGAGAGTTGTCGAATTATCTACCCATTTTCCCAGTTCGTCGAGTTATGTGACTGAAGTATGAGCCGCATCCGAGTAGACTGGAAACTGTATACTCCTATTCAAACCGATTGCGAACCCTAGTTTGTCTCCTGCATGTGTTCATTGTTGAAGAATAATTTGAATGCTTCTTTTACTTGATATAGTCACGTTGCACGCATATGAAACCCTAAAACATCTTATAGGGACGAAACTATCCATATTTGAACCGTCACATCTTCAGTCAGGATCCGGGATATAGTTGTAATTGCTGAATACAAAGAAAATGCTGACGAATGAGAATTCGACGATACTGAAGAGAGATGCGAGATTTATCGAGTCACAGATGATTCCCTTTCACGATTTTGAAGGTCAAACTCTAATCTCATAGTCCCCAAGTAATAATATGTTATAATGTGGGTTTGAGGAGTTGAATGGTGTCGATGTGTCCCAATCTTTAGAGACTTTTGCGTTGATTGTTTCTAAATCTTTATCTGGAAACTGGATGTCAGGTCACCTCTTGTTGTTCATGCAAAGGTGCATAGCATGATTTTCCGTTAGTCCCTAGTTTGATATATGACTAGTGATTCTTATCGACTCGAGACGCTTGTAAAAATGAAGTAAAACTCTTGTAGCGTAAGAGATAGAGTCTTAAAGGCGAGAAAGCGATACTCTGCGGGTTGGAGACGTCTTTGGAGAGTCGTGTAGAGTGTCTGGCCGCATGTGTCTTCCTGGACAAGATGAAGTTGTTGTTGCGCCTCTACTAGGTGTCTTGAAAGGGATTCATGTGAACTTGTTTAGCCAAATCATCTATCGAGACCTATCTTTCTTCTTGGATATGGTAAACCAAAATTAAGAGAAGTAGATACGTCATCGGACCAGTACAACAGTGAACGCATTATATAACTAGTAATGCAAGAGACGTGCTTTAAGGATAATAGAAATCTGGTTTGCATTAAGGTTGCTGATGATGGAGTTCTTCGAAAGTCCCCACGGTACATCCCAACTTGAGGAAGTGGTTTTCTGATTTGGGGAGACATAAGTGGTCGTCGCATCTTGTTCTTTGGTCGTCACGTCCAACTCTGACACATGGGCTATCTTATCGAGCTGGTCTTTCGAAGAGAAGAGGCTTTGACTATGGGAACTGCTAGCAAACATCTGGATGAGTATCCTGAATAGTTAACCTCACGAGTATCACTACACATCTGTTTTTCCTTGATAGATTCGACTGCAAAGATATTATGCTTTTCCAACTTGGGTGAACTGAGGTCCCATCGAAAAATGATACTGGATAATCGTTGGCGTAGCTGAGATGGAGGTTCATTGAGACTTGGTCGTACAATTGCTAGGACTCCCCTTCTTTCTGACGGGATGGGTATTGAGATAGCATATCGATAGGCGGCTTTACATCTTCGGATAAGTATAATCTTTGGCCAAGCGTCGTCCTGGAATCTAGTCCCGTCTTATATTTTGTCGCATTCTGGTCATGATCCTCGAGTCCCCTGTGATCAGATTGAGGGTCCTTGACCTAAATGAATTTTGGAGCAAATATTCGTCAGAATCTCTAATTTTAGAGAAGCATCTGGTCTTTGAAGTACTTGAGAGTGATAAGTTCGACATGATGGTTTCTCCTTTGATCTGTCGCGTTCATAACGAGCTTCATCTTCTCCGGTGAGGTCGATTGCAGACAGACTGGATCCCGTCCATGCTATTCTCATCAGTTTTAGTACTCCTTCTTTAGGAAACGTGTAATTGATCTTATTTTGTTAGATCTATCCCTACTGGTAACTCTAAAGGTGTTTTCAGATAAGTCTGGATGTCGATCTGAGGTTTTGCAAGATTCTGTTGAGTCACAGGAGCTCGCCTTGGTCCTTACCCAACGTTTTCAAGGATTAATAGTAGATTTTTGTGGAAATAGGTTACTGTGACGTTTTTTCCATAGAGGGAAAGTTTCGGGTGATCCGGGACGTCACTAACTTATTCACTAAGGTTAAACACTCGTTTGAGAGAGAAAATCTACTGGTAGAGATAACTCTCTCCGCTAGATATATAATGGATTTACAGAGACTGAAACAATGGAATGTCTTTTTGTATTTGGATTGGTGGAATCAGCTTCCTTCCTAATGGTGATCGTGATTGAGATCTGTAACTGAGTGGACAACCTCCCACTGTGGTCGCCAAAATGTAGTTACCTAAAATCTGAGAGGTTAGAAGTGGGATTATAGGGTTTCTAAAAGTGAGTTACGGGAGGTTGAGCACGAACAGTATTCGCCTAAACCACGCAAAGTGGCCGTTCAAAGGCTGCTTCAGTCAAATGGAAGAGATTTAGGCTGGTCTTAGGGAGGAAAGCAGATGAAGAGAGAGATCAGAGAATTCTAGGGTTTGAAGAAGAATTGCTCTGAGAGGTTATGAGAAAGATTATGATAGCTTGGAGAAATAGATGACCTATTTATAGCTGAATTCTCTAATCTCAGGTCGGTGAAGATAAGGATTGCTTTCCGTGCCGTGTGGAGCAATTCTCTCGTCTCTTCAGGAATATATAGAGATAAACTAGGTTGAGTTTATCTCATTATTCCACCGCCTTTACTCACTTCTTGCGGTGAGAAATAAGCCATGTATTTCTCACACATGTCGTAGACTGCCAGACCAAAACCCTAATTGTTATCCCACCATTTGCATGAAGTTGAATCATCCTTTGTGATGACGTGTTGAGAGAGAGAAATATTCTCTTTTAGCCGAGTTGGTCGAGATAGAGAGATATTCTCTGATTCGTAAGAATGACTAAGATGAGTCACGTGAAAAGGCATGGGATGCCTCAGAATTCGTGTGGAAAGGATACTCGATTCCTACATGAGGCTCGTGCCTACCATGAGGAATATTCAGCCTTATCTGAGATTTTCAGAGAGATTTGAATCTCTTTGAAATCTTGAAGAGAGATTTGAATCTCAACGAGATTTGAATCTCTCCGAGATTTTACAAAGAGATCGGAATCTCTCCGAGATTTTGCAGAGAGATCGGAATCTCTCTGAGATTTTGCAGAGATATTTAAATCTTTTCGGGTCCAATCGGGTAATTACCCGTCGGTTCCTAAGTTGTTAATGGATACCCATTGACATCCCTAATCAATACTCAACAATTCATCATACGAGCAATATTGCTCAGCTTGTCAATATTCATCATGTTGATTCAACTATTAACATTCATTCGAGAACTATACATCTGTCCCAGCAGACATGCTCAATTCATGAGTCTTAGAGCATTCATCCATCATGCTCAACTCAACAATACTAAGACTCGTTGTCTAGTCAAGTCAACAACTGGCTAAATACACGTCTGCTTTGCAGACTCCACATTCATGAGACATCAATCATGTCACATGGGGGGATATTCACTAGGGTTTTGGTTTGGTGGCCTACGGCACGTGTGTTCACCCACAATGAGAGTGTGATTAATTCGTGCAAGCGGTTAGAGGAGTTAGAAAAGTAGTGGGCGGACAATCAACCAAGTCCCTGCATGATGAGTAACTGGTTTTAACACAATTTCCCACTTTCCCACTCTTTCACTCCAGCAACCGTCACACTTACTAGGATCAATGTGTCTATTATTCTTTTAATATAAACAAGTCTCTGAATCCATGATTGAAATAAGAACGCTCATCTGAACAAAGAATTCTCACCACATAAGAATTCTCATTGTCTGAGCAATCACTCTCAACAGAGCAAACATTCAATCAATCAGAACTTATCTTATTTCGAACTCAACAGTTCACGAAAAAATTCACAACACATCCACAATCCTTTATCAATATTGATCTCACACACTTCTCACCTTCCCTCCTACAGACCAACCTATCCTCTCTTGTGACCGAATTGACTATGGAACGACCATTGTCTTGGTTTAGGACGAAGTCCTACAGATTGATCTCTCGAACTCAAAGCACTCTCGTGCAGTGCATTTGTTTGAGGTTAAGCAATTTGATCGGTTGAGGAGTCTTGTCCGCACGGTCGTCTCTTCACTTTCCTAAAAAACCAGTAAATTATTTTTCCCCATCAACACTCTTGCATTGTTTCTTCCTAATTGTTTTCTCTTTATCACAGCATTGAGATTCAAATTGGAATTTTGGTTTTTGCGGTGTCTGGTGAAGAAAATGAATATATGGAGGGTGTTGAGATGATTGATATGGTTGTAAACTTGGTGTTGAAGGAGAAGAAGTGTATGGTGACCTTTCAGGTACATGCTGCAAATTTGATAACACATCTGGTTATATGTAGGTAACACTTTCAAAATATGATCACAACTTTCATAAAAATAAATAAATATATATTCCTATGCTTGTGGTTTCAATCATTCTAACACTTTCGTTCTACATTAACATCGACAAGACCGCTCGCTCGACCAAGAACAACTTGCATTATAACAACAACATACAAGGCAACCCTGGCATTTATTGTAATGAAACAACCCAACAATCCATTTGCATCACGATCGTTGATGTTCATTGTTTCTTTAACAAATTTATGAAATATATTATCCGAGAACTTGTTACATAGCATTTGGGCATCACTGACTATCTTGTGTAAAGTAATGCTTTCATTTTCGGGTATGATAAATTTTGTACCCCTAATTTTGTTACGCTTGTTCATTTGAGAATCAAATTGAAAATCCATATTCAAAAATATTACACAATAGTACTGTATTGTAGAGAAGATAGGATTTGGATGATGAAATTTATGTTAGATTATAATAAGTGTGAGTGACAAATGGGAGGCGAGAAGAGTAGAGAATGTGTGGGTTGAAAATAAATTGGAATTAGGTATTTATAGGTTGATGGATTTATTGTCGTTGGATCATATATACTGGGAGATGTAGTCTGTACCGGGCAGTCGAGTCTCTACCGCTGTCAGTGTAGACAACACCGAGTGGTGTAGTTTTAACCGAGCGGTCGACACTAGCCCTCACCTGGCCAAGTGGAAATTTTCCACTTGGCTAGGTTTTTTTGCTACTTTCCCATGCCCATAATGGGTACAAAAGTGGCAAACTTGAGGCTTTGACATACCTATAGGAACCGGCCTAACACACATTTCAGAGATTAAAATAGAGGAAGGGTTTAAAGATAACACCCGAACCTGATTGGTTTTAATGTGAGCTTTTTTTAGCTTTCAAAGCCCGGCTAGTTTGGGCCTAGAGAAATTATTGGAGGCTTATTACTAGAAGACAAAAAAAAACATTTTGAAGTGAAATGGGAAACCCCTTAGCCAACTACTTTCCTTAGTGGCTAATTTATTTCCAATTGATCAGTGTTAATTCGTTTGATTAAAAGGTGTTGAATTTTGTTAATCTAGAAATCAACTAATGTTAATTCATCAACAATGCATGAAACTTTTTTTTTTTTTTTGGAAATAATGCACAAAATCAGATCTCAAACAGCTGAGTCGCGGACTAAGTCGCTTTCTTTAAGGTGTTTCGCGACTCTGCCTCTTGATTGTGCTAGCAGTCAATTCTTGTCGAAAACCTTATGGGATAAAACAGCTGATAACTCCCTTGTTCGATTTTTATGCACCTTGAGAAATTGAACCAACTCTTACTCTTTCTAACACTTTCTCAACACACAAATAGATGAAAATGTTGTATGTTCATCTTCTCCAGAAACTAGTCTTTTATAACTCAAAAGGAAATCAATGTGTTTTTAATGAAAATAAATTTCGCAATAAGTGCCCACTGAAAATCCTCCATTACGGTCATAAAACGGAAACAATATAATTACCAAAATGAATAAAATTAATTAGGGATTATTAATTTGAAAAACCGTTTTGGAAATCAAGAGGTAACACAACAAAAAATAAGTTTCTGGATCAGCAGACCTCCCAAGGCCCCGCTCTCGGACTAATGTAATATAAGTATTATATTATAGGATATAATATATACCCTAGTGAAATTGTATGGGGTGGGACTTGAACCCAAGCCTATAGTGTGGGATCTCAAAATAATACCACCACACTATCTCTCTAACTTTGGCATAAAATTACAAAACTATGTTTTTAAAATATATACCCCAACATTTTTGAAAAAAAATCAACCCAAAATCGGTGGATTTCATGCACTCGTAGACCGATTCTGGGTTGATATTTTAATTCACGAAGGACACCCAGAATCGGTGCATATTACTTACTACATAGGCCGATTGTAAGAAACGAGGATTGTAAATGTACATATAGACGGATTCTGGGTTTAAAATTATACAGAAAAGTTGGCATTTAATCCACTAAGAATCGGTTTGTAGACATTTACATGAACCGAATATGGAATTAGCAGTTAAGAAATCAAAGGCTATATCTTCTTGAAAATATTTCTTTTGGTTATGGAACTTTAGGTATTTGGCCCGAATGTACGAGCATTATAGTGTCGATTCGTTCTTCATCTTCGGCTACCTCATCATCAAGTTGTTTCAACCTTCGTTGATGCATTTCTTGTTGTAGTTTAAACCGATTCATAATTATATTCCTCTTTTCATTGGATCTCGCCATTGATAATTATGAAATTTAAAATTGAGAATACAGGTAAAAAAAAATACGTAAAATATATGTAGAAGTAGGTGTGAGTAATTTGATGAAGTAAAGGGGCGTATATATAGGAATTGTTAGAGCACTGCTCGGTCGAACTCGCAAGCGTTGGTATCTCAAGCTTGTTGTCAAGTTTAGTTGCCAAAACTATAAGTCTTGATTTCTAGTCTACTTATAGCTAAGTCTCAGATTAGGATAGAAAGTATAGTTGAGCATTAGACTTCACGGCGTTCATCAATTGAAGACGAAGAACTACTAAGGGGAGCTTGTAGAACTTCATCAACAAAAGGTATGTGGAGACTTGAACTCATCTATCACTCAAAAGTCTATCTACTCTATCTCATATTTGAGACAAAAGTCGTATAGCTATATAGACTTCGATTATACACATTTGATATTTCGAGCTAAGTTTAACTCGCTTACATATTTCTCGAAATATGTGTTGGTAAGCTTTCGCTTTAACCAAGTTCATCTTATATTCTTGACGAAAGTCAAAATATGATCATGTGAAAATCTCCTTGTAACATCTTACATGATTTGTGTGAGATAGTCATTTGATGTAGACTCGGAATGTTTCGTATTGATCATTCGATCACTAGAAAATTGCTTTGAAGCTAATAGTTTGTGTGACACAGCTATTTCCGTCTTCTAAGAATGTTTCAATGATTGAAATGGGAGTTTCGAACGATTAACTATGATTGGATATGGCACAGTATGCGTACTTGTATATGTGTATTCCAAGTCCGGGAATCTAAGTATGCATAACCGGATGCGTACTGGTAAAGTCAGTTGAAGTCAGTGAACTATAGTATGCATACCCGTTTGCATACTATGTTCAACTATAGACTCGGAATGTTTCGTATTGATCATTCGATCACTAGAAAATTGCTTTGAAGCTAATAGTTTGTGTAAGACAGCTATTGTCGTCTTCCGAGAATGTTTCAATGATTGAAATGGGAGTTTAGAACACTTAACCATGATTGGATTATAAGAACATTATGTGTACTTGCATATGTGTTGATCCAAGACCGGAACTTAGTATGCATACCTGTATGCGTACTGGTTGATCAGGTAAAGTTAAGGAGCTAGAATATGCGTACATATACGTGTACTAGCGAAGTCAGTTGAAGTCCGGGTACTAGAGTATGCTTACATGTACGCGTACTGGTTTCAACTGAAGTTTGGAAGTGTACGACATTATGCGTACCTGTTTGCATACTGGCGAACACAGTCCAAGTCCGGCTACTTAGGTATGCGTACCCATTTGCATACTTGAGTGGGTTATGTTCGAAAATCGGTTTATTCATGAACTAATACATTTATATAATAAGGAATGCAATCTTTTGCAAACCGTGGCTATAATGTTCATGAATTGATTCAAGTGAATCAAAATCGATTTTTCTTCAATTGTGTCTTGTATACTTCTATGAGGATATAAACAATTGAACAACTCTAGAACTAGTTTCATTTGAGTCATTTGAACTAGTTATGGTTAATATGAATAAGGTTGATATGAAAGAGTTCATATGGCTAACTTCGGTTAACTATTGTTGAGCCAACAAGGTGCACACGTTTAGGTACGGTTACTCATATCTAAATGAAGTCACTTTTCATTTGTGTGTAACAAGCTAAGTTCAATCTAACGGTTGAAAGATATTAGCTTGAGTCTAATCAGGTTTTCATCTAACGGTGAATATTGAATGCTTTGTTACCAAGGTAACATTGATTGCAAACCCTGATTTGAAGACTTTATAAAGGAGAACTCTCGCAACTGGGAAACCTAATCCCTACACCTCTTGTGTGATACTAGTTGCGATTAGAGTCAATTCTCCTTTAACCCTAGGTTTTCTCCAAAACCCTGTAGGTTAACGACTTAAAGACTTCATTGGGAATGTGAAGCCAGACCCAACTATTTCTATGAAGTTGCGTGTTCTTATCTTTCTGTTTTCTATCGTGATTGAGTACTATGTTCTCTAAGATTTACTCGAGATTTATTCTCCAATAGGCAAGATAAAAAGTAGTCACAAACATCTTCGTCTCATCGTTTGTGATTCCACAATATCTTGTTTCGCTACCATACGATTAAGATTATTGTGAGGTGATTGATATTACTAGGCTTTTCTTCGGGAATATAAGTACGGTGTATCAATTGGTTCCTGTTCACCTTGTTTTATCAAAAGACGAACAAAAACTCTTTGGTATTTCTGTGGGAGACATATTTATCTATTCAATAGACTTTTCTATGTGAGACGGATTGGTTTATCAAGTCTTCGACTTTGGGTCATAGCAACTCTTAGTTGTGGGTGAAATCAGCTAAGGGAATCAAGTGCGCAGAGTCCTGCTGGGATTCAGAGGCGTAAGGAACGCGACTGTACCTTGATCAATGTGAGATTGGTTAGGGCTTAAGTACATTCCAGACCGAAGTTAACTTGTAGTAGGCTAATGTATGTAGCGGCTTAATACAGTGTGGTGTTCAAATCTGGACTAGGTCCCGGGGTTTTTCTGCATTTGCAGTTTCCTCGTTAACAAAATTTATGGTGTCTGTGTTATTTCTTTTCCGCATTATATTTGTTTATATAATTGAAATATCACAGGTTATGCGTAAGTTCAATCAGTTTGGGAATCCGACCTTTGGGTTGTTGATTAAATTGATTGACACTTGGATATTGGTTTTTTAATATCGTCCAAGTTATTTCCTATTTTTTGATTGCATATTGAATTGAGAAATTGAGATATAACTCTTGGATATACTTTTCTTAAGATTGAGTCTGACTGTCTAGTTGATTTTCTTGAAAGTATATTGGAGTTAGTCCATACAGATTGCTAAGAGAAATATTGGGTGTGGTTGTTAGACCCCCGCTTTTTCAGGAATGAAGTATGGGAAATAGATGTTTCAAAATAGCCATTGAACAACATCGTTTCCATTGAACGATGGGAATTTCAATGCCAGTGATATTCTTAATATCGCCAACGATATAGTGAATATATGTCGATAGACAGACTATCGCTCAGTTGAATTCCCATAGTGGCGCAACTGATTTTCCATGCCACCTGGTATGCCAAATAGAATTTTTTAACATGGTGCATAGGAATATGCCTAAGTGGATGGAAATAAACCTCTTGGTTGTAGGAGTAGAGGTGACCATCTAATTGGTCTATTCATAAAAGGTCAAACTCGAGTGTTAAAAATAACATGATAGTTATCGTCATATCTCGGAGTCGTCACAATATCACATCTGTTTTTATTTTTTCAACTTTATGTGTTTCTTTAAGTTTGTCGTTGCTGGGATGAATTAGAGTGATTGAGACCAAGCATCATCATTGTATTTTATTTAAAATAGACACATCATTTAGAGAGAAAAAAACTCGGATATCGACACTTGAATAGCAATATGTGTGTGTGCTCCCTGTCTACATCTCCTAAGAAAGAGTGAAATGCAGGATCCATGGAAACTATCATGTAATCTGTTAAAAATAGGCATGCACTTGGATCCAAAAGATTTAATTATGTTATCAATTTTCATGAAAAAAATATATATTTATATTTAATAAATAAATCGATTGGTTTGACCCTTGTGTATACCAACTAGAATTATGAATAAGACCAGTGGGAGCGTATCTAATTCAATTAGGATTCATTTTGGTATTGACATTCATATAAATATTCTGGGAAATACCGTTCACCTTAGTCAACATGCGCAAACTTCATTATCTACATATATATCTTCTAAATCTATTCATGTGATTGAACTTTGATTGATTCTGAGTATCTTGGTGATTTGTGATACAATTTGTTAGAGCACTGATTGGTCGAACTCGCAAGCGTTGATATCTCAAGCTTGTTTGTCAAGTTTAGTTGATCAAAACTATATACTTGATTTCTAGTCTACTTATAGCTATGTCTCGGATTATGATATAAGTTTGTAGTTGATCTTTAGACTTCACGGCGTTCACCAATTGAAGAAGGAGATCTATTGAAGAGCTTGGAGGAACTTCATCAACAAAAGGTATGTGGAGACTAAAACTTATATATCACTCAGAAGTCTATTCTATTCTATCTTTTAAAAGAGACTAAGTCATATAGCCATATAGACTTTTGCATTATACACATTTGAAATTTCGAGCCGAGTTTATCTCGTTTATATATTTATCGAAATACGTGTTGTAAGCTTTTTAACTTTAGCTAACTTCATCATCTACTTGACGAGTTTAGTTTTAGACAATTTATTTGTTGGAAACTAAATATTAAGTTAAGATGATCATGTGAAAATTACCTTCAACATCTTACATGATTTGTGTGAGACAATCATTTGATGTTAACTTGGAAAGTTTCGTATTGATCGATTAATCACTTGAAAATTACCTGAAGCTAGTGGTATATGTAAGATTACCATTGTCGTCTTCCAAGGATGTTTCAACGATTAAATGAGAGTTTTAGAACTACTACAAGTCAAAGGTACGGATCTATGGTTTGCGAACAGTGTTTGCAAACGACTAAGACTATGTAAGTCCGGAACTATGGTTTACTCTATTTGCGAACACAGTGGTCGGGTTCTAAAATCGGTAAGTATGATATTTCACCTATAAGTCCATAATATTTAAATTATCCACCTATAAGTACTCTTACCGAAAGTGATTTCCTATGGACAAAGTCGAGGACAAATTGGTATTCACACTTTGTGTGATCGTCTATGGACGAGATCGAGACAATACAACAATCAAAGTGTGATTACTTGATAATAGGTTCGGACTTAACCAAACTCTATAGGATCACTATCAAGTAATACGGAGTTAACGTTTGTGTATTTTACTTCTAATTATAATAAACAATTATAATTACGGAAATAAAAAAAGTAAAAGACACAGCAAGATTCTGTTAACGAGGAAACCGCAAATGCAGAAAAACCCCGGGACCAAGTCCAGAATTAAATACTCTCAGAATTAAGCCGCTATACAAAATCTAAACCAACTTCGTATAGTTGAGACCAAGCAACTAAACCTAGTTCACTTAGTTTCTTCAGTATCCCTGCGCTTCCGACATTCAATAAGTGCATGCACTGGAACAATTCCTTTGGATTGTATTCCAAACAGTAAAGGAACAACAAATCTGCTTGGTAACAACTCTACTGATTCTTTCCAGATAAAGATATCTCAAGTCATATGCAAAGACTCTTCCCTTTAAACTAATAAACTCCTTTGCCTGGTTAGATCAATCCAATCTCTATTACCTAAGTAATAAGATTCATATTTGTAACAATCAAATATATCTCAAGAGAACTATTAGGTATTACCGATCTCACGCAACTAATCAATCGAATAAATCCGATTCTAGTTGGATCCCATCCGATCAAGGTTTGTGCTACACAAAGATTATGAGAAACCAATAAGAAATCTTCTTCATCTTCAAATATTCTTTAATCTTCAATTAAACCTGCACAACACCCCTTGAATCTCTTGTGATCAGTCACGCACAGAACGGAGTCTGTTAACAATGGATTATCACAAGATGTCTTTAGATCTACAAACAGTTCTAAAGATCCCGTCGATACTTCGATCTAGTTTGAGTGAATCTTATATCAAAAGAGAAGATTCTCAAGAATAAACAAACTAGGTGCAATCAAAGTCCAACAACCGTTAGTCAATCAAATCAATCGAAAACTAATAAACTGCAATTATCTAGTTTCCCACCTACGGTACTCGTAGAGCTTCTTGATCCCTCAGAAGTCTTTAAACGAGCGGTCGTAAGAGATTTCGCCTAATTAGGGTACTTTCCTCTCCGGATAGACGGCTCCACCAGAAACAACAAAAAGATGAAGTTTGCATGGCTCTTAGGATAGTTTGCTATAAATGCAAACTTAGGTATTTATAGATCAAGGATGTTTGGACACCAAGGAATTTCCAAAATCGAATTATTCTCAAGATATGCAATAAATTCCCAAATCGGTTTTCATAATTCCTGGAAATGCTTTGTCCAATATTTTCCGAAATCTCTCAATAGAAAATCTCCAATTAGTAAATGCACATTACTAATTTTTATTCTCTAGAGATATGCATTTAATTGCTGGTAATTAAAGCATATAAAACTAACAACCTTAATTAAAAAATTCTTAATTTATTTCGGACCGGGATCTCCTTGAATAATTAAGGAATATCTTTGAACAATAAAAGATAAGAGTTATTGTTCGTGTTAAAATTATGTTGACATCTTTTCTTTGTAAATCATCTTTCATATTTACAATCTTGGAATCGATTATACCATACTTCCAAACAAGTTTAGAATTGGTTCATCTGTATTCCAAGACAACTATGTGCTTGATCAAATATCAAATCACAATCATGGGTTCAATTGGTTCTACCAATCACTAGGATCGGTTATACCTTAATATGGATTAATTGTGATCGGACACACAAGTTACCGGGACCGGTTACATCAGTTACCAGGATCGGTTACGTAAATTACCAGAACCTGTTACCATATACTCATGGTATTGCTTGTGATAGGTTACACAAGTCACTAGGATCGGTTACACCAATTACTAGGACCGGTTACACCAATTACAAGGATCGATTACATAACTCTTTTGTGATCGGTCACACCAATTACAAATATCGATCATACCATCTCAGGTGATTACTTAGGATCGGTTACACTAATTAATAAAAAACTAGTCATACCAAATCATAAGTCAGGTATTGTGATTAGTTATACCAAGATACATAACAAGTTATGATCGGTTCTACTAACTCACACATATTGGTAATCTAAAGATATGCAATGAATAACAATACCAATAAGCCTAGCGATTTCCCTTTCGATTCATAAAACAAGTTCATGAATGTACTTCCTTTAAACAAATGTAAACATTGTTTCCTAGGATGAAGTCTTCACCTTTACCCATACACATAATCACAATAGCATTCATACGATTATGTCGATGTTATATCTACGAAGTTCAAAAGATAAGCGTTATACTTCGTAGTCTAATTCCTTAATACTATGATCATATGATCATGTCTCACTACTAGAGTAAAATATTCATTCACAGCTTCGCAGTTATGTTTTCAATATAGCACAACTTGAAAGATACGTTAGGAATGAAACAGTTCAAGTCAATATTACTAACCACAAGAGGAAGGATGATGTCATCGTTATAGCTCGTTACTTCTTCACATTCTTCAGGTCTTCGGGTAATACGTGTATGTCTCATATTCCTAGACTTTCTAGTCTAACCTATACGAAGTTGTCTCTTGTACATAATCAAGCGACTCTTAGATGAGTTTTGATTCACTAAAATATGACAACCAAACTTGACATACCAACGCTTGGTGGGTTCAACCGATCTATGCTCTAACAATCTCCCCCTTTGTCAATTTTAGTGACAAAACTCTTAATACATATGGATAAACAAATTACAAGAATTCATTATACATACGCTTGATTCCAAGTTTCAACAACACAATAACCTGCATATATTCAATTAATAAATGTCGTTGTTGACATCTGAATAACAAAGCTTATACTCCCCCTAAAGGTAAGATAAGCAGATATTCAATCCGAACATCTTTGTTATTCCCCTTTTGTAGTTAAGATAACTACACAGCAATATGATATATTTCTCCCCCTTAGTCAATGTTTTACTCTTTTCTTAGATATAACGTTTAAGCACAATTGTCCTTTCCTTAGTGATTGCAAATCACTTGTTTACACCATATATTTCTCCCCCTTTTTGTCACAAAATGACAAAGGTTCGAGCAAATAAAGGTCAAACCGAAAGAATCTTACAAATCTAAAAGACTTGTACAACCTATAAGAGTTAAGCACGAAGGTTTCACATACCACTTTAGATAACCAATATTAAAACCGAAAATACAAGTAATTTAGTTTTAATATGTTATCAAAGAAACAATTTCCCGAAGCAATTTTCCCTAATAGTTTAAAAAATTGACTAAGAAACATAGTTCCCTTGTTAAACCGATTGTAAATATACAATCGCTTATTTCGATAAGACCAAAATAAAGATCAGAATTAACTTTATTTCTCTCATCAGGTTCTAATTATTCAGACAATAAGTTAGACCCTTCTCTTTAGACAAGACAAGTACTAGGTTATTTAACTACTATTTCTTGTCAAGGCATTCGATTAGACTTGAATAACCGAATCCTTTTATTTGACAAGTCTAACTAAGATCAGAATTAACTTAGTTTCTCTTATCCGGAATCGAATTGAACTAAACAAATGATCCCATATTTTGTTAAGCCATAAACAATACATACAAACCAAAATAAATTGACCTGCACAATTATTTTCTTAACCGGAAGCAATTGAAATAAACATAGACATTATAGCACCGCAATTGCACCGAAATTTCGTCAAGCAAAAACACTTGATATCAAACAATAAAGAAGATAGCAAAACAATAAGCTTAATAAATTAACACAGTTTTTCTTAACCGGAAACAATTGAATCACACACACACATAATGGAATATATATCAATTGTACCGAAATTTTGTTAAGCAAAAGCAAAATATATGCAATATAAGCAGGCTTTTCTTAAACAGGAAAACGATTAACTAACAAATTTGTTACCTCAGATTCCTCATCCTCTTCTCCCCAGAAAGATATTTCATTAAGCGCAAGTTCAAGTTAGAACTCTCCCCCAGTATGTTGTCATCCTCTCGCAAAAACAAAAGAACAACAACAAAGAGCAACCTTTACCAGAGAAAGGTTGAATCGGTTTTCACTAATGCGTGCCTATAGAAAAAGTTGAAAACCCAAAACACCTATGTTTATGCTAAACACAACTCATGTAAACACAAATTGATTCAACACATTGTGACCTTTTACATATGAGTTTCAATCGGAATACCTTATGATCCTTTGAGAAAGCCTACCAACATGGGCTAGAACTTAATCCCGCTAAATCAAAAAGTCACACAAACGATAAGGGTTCACAACATATGAAATCGAATATTAAGGTTACGAAAACCGAAATCATACATCCCATAAACCGAAAACACATAACAATAATATAGACATTCAAGCACAGGCTATGTAATCGGAAACTATCACAATAAAATTTATAAAATAATAACTTTATTCATAAATAATTGATAGTTTTATTCAAAAATAGACCTTATACAATAATCGAAATAAATCAAAAAATGTTGTTTATTTTTCTTGGATTAAGCATTACAACATATAGCTTAATCTCTAGTGGTGCTCTTATTGTTCATTGAGGTTTCTTCAGTGTTCAAACTCTTGAAGCATGTCTCGAGAGACTTGTCTGCAACCACTTCCTGTTTTTCAAGCTTTTCGACTTGAACCTTCATGTCTGAAAGATCAGCTTTTGTTTCCTCAATCATATCCAATCTTGATTTCGAACTGTCATTATGAGATTGGTTCTTAGTTCTTCAAAACCATGGATATAGTCAATCATATTATCAGAAGGTATCCACTTGGTTTTTGTTGGAACTTGAAGGTTGTAAGCCAACATACATGACTCATCTTGAGATCCAGCAGAACTATCGGAATCATAATCAGACATGATTTTTGATATGATTTTCTTCTTCCTTTCTGTATTGATTCCTTGACAAACCTTAACCTTTTGAGCTTCTTCCTTATTGGCATTTGTAAAACTGCGAGTTATTGGAGGCATGCTCAGGGATTTAAATAAGAATTAATCAGGGTTTCTTAATAAAAGCAAGAGAAAGTTTCTCTTAAGAAGAGACAACTTTTGGACCGAAAATACTCAGGAAATTCCGAAAATATACACAGAATATATTTTTGTTTCCTATGTCAGAACTCTTCAAGTAGGAAGGTTTATTAAAATTCGAAAATTTCAAATAAAACCTATTTTTGGAAGATCATGATAAACATGAACAATTTTTAGACAAAAATGGATTCGCAGCTATCCAGAAATTGTCATAGATTTTTTTCAGATAAAAAAAACACAAACTAAAAAATTGTGCTCTCGTTTTATGTGCTTTTGTTAGAGCATTTCTAGGTTGAACCCACTAGCATTGGTATGTCAAGTTAGTTGTCAATTTTAGTTGCCAAAATGCATTCTTGATTTAGTATACTAAAGATAGTTTCGGACTAGATTAAGTCGAAGAAGTAGTTACGAAGCTATCCTTGAATGATGAAGTTTGAAGACTACAAGAAGACATCAACAAGGACTTCATCAACAAAGGTATGTGGTAATTGATTTCATTTGGATTCTTGTTCAATTATACCTGTCTAATCTATTCAAACAAATGCTCACTCTATGGAACCATTCCTATGACGGTAAATAGACATTTATGTATATATACTCAAGGTAATTTGAGCCACGACTTTTGTGACAATAACCTTTATCCCTGTAAAGGTTCTCATGTTATAGTGAATGAGCTTACGAATTCAACGAGCCAAGAATCACTTAATTATGAGTTACAATGATGAAGTTATGAGTGATTTATTAAAGTAACAATTATAAGTGCTGCTGTAATTGTTACAGTTCGTTTGTAGGAAACAATCCATGAACTGTTTGTAACGGTTCACGGACTTGAGCCCAATTACGTGACTATAAGCCTTTTTTAGTCAAGTTTTTGATGTTATCTAACCAAGATAGCTATTACTCCAAACATATTTGATTACCATAAATATGTTTGTGATATCTTTAATTCCTTCCTAAGATAAATTGTGATTTATTCACATAAATACAATATTTGCTAAATTAATTATTTATTTAATTATCTTGGCAAGAGTTGTAACTTAGTAAAGACTCCCAAAATTAGGAGAGCCTTGAAAAAGGAAAATAGCTTTACTCAGCTTCCAAGCTACCTTGTTCACTATAAATAAAGGGTTTGTGAGTGATGCACGTTTTTTATCACTTTGGAAAATTGGCGTAAGCTTCACAGGTTGTTTTCCATGTCTTCTGTTCTTCGTGAATAAGAGTGAGATAAAAGTCTTTGTATTGGGGATCACAAAGCCAAGTTGATAATAATCTTCATGATTGTTTTTACAACTTGTAATCTAGGTTTTTCACCTCTTGTCTATTCAAGGTCTTCTCTTCTGATATAAGACCATTCAAGAGTTGTTGATCATAAACCATAGGTTTTGATAGATTTCAGTTCTCGATCGTATACCGACTCTAGTTGGTCGAAATCGGAGCTATAAAGAAAACTTCGATTAAGGTATCTCGTAAATAATCCTTAAGAAGTGTTAAACAAGATATCTCTATATTTATTCTAGTTGTTCTTGTTGTAGAATAATTAGGTTTCTCTTCCTTCCTTGAAGAGTATAATAAACCCTAATCTACAAGTTTGTTTTGATATTACTTTTACCTAGTAATTGTTTTTCTCAAAACAAGCACAAGATTTCCAAAACCTTGATTTACATCTAAAGGGAAATCGATTCGGTGTTTTGTGAAAACGAAAGATCGAAAAGTATCAACCGTGTTGTTGTATCTTCTGAAGAGGACCTTGTTCTGCCAGAAGATTTTTGGGATTAACTTCTAAAGAGAATTTGTGTTCTGCTAGAAGTTATACGAGAAGAATTCCTAAAGAGAATCGGTGTTTTGCTAGGAGTTCTACAAGTGCTTGAATACAGCTAAAGCAGGAATTACATCTAGTCCGAATAGGTAGTAGGAAATTTGTGTAACAGCTTATAATCAGTGTGTGTTTATTCTGGACTAGGTCCCGGGGTTTTTCTGCATTTGCGGTTTCCTCGTTAACAAAATTTCTGGTGTCTGTGTTATTTCTTTTCCGCATTATATTTTCTATATAATTAAAATATCACATGTTGTGCGTAAGTTCAATCAGTTTTTGAATTCGACCTTTGGGTTGTTGATTAAATTGATTGACACTTGGATATTTCTTTTTCATACCGTCCAAGTTATTTCTTATATTCAATCGGGCTCGCAAATTCCTATTTGTTTGATTGCAGATTGAATTGAGAAATTGAGATATAACTCTAGGATATACTTTTCTTAAGATTGAGTCTGACTGTCTAGTTGATTCTCTTGAAAGTATATTGGAGTTAGTCCATACAGATTGCTAAGCGAAATATTGGGTGTGGTTGTTAGACCCCCGCTTTTTCAATTGGTATCAGAGCAGGCAAACACGTTTAAGACCTCATAAGTCTGTGTTTGTAGCAATCTGACTCTATGGACAAAAGTGTTATCTCTATAAACGTACCGTCAGTCTTCGATGGATCGAATTACTTATGGTGGAAAATTGCTATGTGTTCCTTTCTTCAAGCACGTGATTTTCAATCATGGGTTCGTGTTGTAAATGGCTATGATCCTCCAACAGTTATAGTAGACGGTGTAACTATTGCAAAGGATATTGGTAGTTATAGTGATGTCGAGATTAACACTGCAAGGCGAAATTTTGACGGATTAAATGTTATCATCCATGCCATTACCCCATATCTTCAGCACCACATGACTGCGTGTAATAAGTCTAAAGATGCTTGGGATATCTTAGAAACCGTATTTGAAGGGAATGCCGCAGACAAAGAAACAAGGCTTCAAAACCTAGCTTCTGACTGGGAAAACCTTCGTATGTTTGATGATGAAACCTTTGATGAGTTTAACCAAAGACTTTCTCAAATAGTTAACTCCTCTTATTCGTTAGGAAGAACTATTCCGGAGAAAGTTATTGTATGCAAAATTCTTAGGTCTCTACCATCAAGATACGAGTTTAAGAAACATGCCATTGAAGAAGCAAACAATCTTTCTACACTCTCCAGAAATACTCTTGTTGGAAAGTTAAAGATCTTTGATAATGAACACCGGTCTGGAAAAGAGGTGATTTCTCTTAAAACTATAAACAATTCTTAATCCTCTAAGTATAAATCTGGTTTTCCAGATGCTAAGGATGTTACTCCACGACAATTTAGAAAAAATCTTGAGAGACGGGAAAAAGAGTTTTTCTAAAGGTGCAACATCTCCTAATAATGAGGTACAATGCTTTGATTATCGTGGTTTAGGGAACTTTTCTTCGGCATGCCCTAGCCGGAGCCGTAGACAACTGGCATATACAACAGCTATGCCTACTCTTGATGATGAACCTGAATATTATGATTATCAAGAGTACACAGGTGAAGTTGCATTAGCTATTGGAAATAATATTTTGGATACTGATTCTGACGAAGAAGTGTTCCATGTAGATCCAGTTGCTAATAAACTTCTTAAGCAATGTCATCAGAAACTTTCGGAAGCTGAAAGTACCATATTCAGTGAGAAAGTTAAATATGACAGACTTCGTAGTCGGAATAAAGACTTGCAAGACGACCTTGATTCTATTGGTGCAAGAGATTATCTCAACGAAATACGAAAGCTTAAAGAAGAAATTGCCGGAGGTCGTGATCGGGAAATTATTCTTCAAGAAAAGATAGATAACTTGGAGAACATTGAGATGAACTTGTTATTTAATTCGGAACGAGAAGATCTCAAAGTTCAATGTGAATCATCCAAGAATGATCTAGTTATTGCGCTTGAAAAGTTCAAAAGGTTGGAAGAAGAAAACTCGAGCTTAAAAGAGAGTTTGTCTAGAAATAGCAGCTCATATAAATTAACCTCGATATTGGGAGCATGTAGAATTCATCGTGATACACGAGGATTGGGCTATGAAGGAATAGACGCTCCTGGTATTTGCAAAGAGGTTATATTTTTCAAAGCTAAAGATTCTTCTCAACCAAAATCTTCCACGGATCACAATAGTGAAGTATCTCTACCAACTGCCGATGACGAAAAGAGGAAATTTTGTCAAGCTCCAAAGCAAGCACATATACATTCAGGTAACACTTGCAAAGGAATTGCAAATATATGTGCTCCAAAGCAAGCACATATACATAACTTTTTCCATTCTACTAAACATTGCTTTTATTGTGGAAAACCAGGTCACTTGCAAAGGAATTGCAGATTTCTTAAACGAGATAAAACCAGATCTGATTCTGTTAAGATGACAAGATCTGATGTTCCAAACTGGAGAAAAATTGAGTCTCATAATATCAGTTCTTCTAGTATTCCCCCCAAGAAGGTTGATAATTATATTGGGGATAAAAAGAAATACGTTGCTCCAAAAGCTGCTCAGAAATGGGTCCCAAAGAAGATCAATAAAACAACGAGTGCTATTAAGAAGGATCTCCCAGACAAGAGTTCGACAAGGGATAACATGTTAAAAAGGTATGGAACAGTTATTGAAAGTTTCAAGGAAGTTGTTAAATTTCTAGAGTCTATGCATGATTTTGTTTCGAAAACCTGTGGTGAGCAAGATTTTGTTCACCTCAACACAACCTGATTATGTTGGAAGTGCATCCTCACCAAGAAGCCCTTGTAAATGCGGTGAGGATTGCAAAAGAATTAGGGCGCACATATTATGTCAGGTATTTTTTTTATGTGGAAGTTGTTGACTTTAGCTAGATTCATTTTTATTCTCGACGAAAGTCAAAAGATGATCATGTGAAAATCGCCTGGTAACATCTTACATGATATGTGTGAGACCGTCATTTGATGTAGACTCGGAATGTTTTGTATTGATCATTTGATCACTTTAAAATAGCTTTGAAGCTAATAGTGTGAGACAGCTATTTCTGTCTTCTAAGAAATGTTTCAATGATTGAAATGGAAGTTTAGAACGATTAACTATGATTGGATATAGCACAGTATGCGTACTTGTATATTGATGTGTTTTGTAGTTGTAGTGGTAAAAAGATTCGAACTCTTAGACTTGTGAAGGATTTTTTAGACTCAAATTAAACTCAACAATTAAATAAAGTTGTATCAAAAATATAAAGAAAACACCGAGACTCTGGATTCCATGATTAACCAATTAAGTGTTATAATCTAATCAATATTCATGCAACTCTTTACGTTTAAAGTGATTCTAATATTTTGCAAAAGTAGATTTTTGGAATAACAAGTGTATTTCGAAAGCATAGAATATCAAAAACATAGGTCTAAGCATAATCTATCAATAGAAATCACAATCGTTTAAGAAAAATCATTCAATCAATTCTCAATCAAAGCAAATAATCATATAAGAAATTGCAAAAATAATTAAAATAGAATTATACCACTTTTCATGGAACGATGGCTTCCTCCGTCGCCTCGGCTAAAGGGGTTTAGCTCCTCATGGTAAAAACATGCTCAAAAGATAGAAACATGGCTCAAAAGGTGTTTTTATTGAAGTAAAATAATATCACAGCGAATCTGCAACGCTTTTCTGGCGTTACAGAAATCACCGATACAACTGAAGTGTTGTTAATAAACGATAAATCAGTTCTGTAGTTGAATATAAGACTGCTTCTGCGACGGTCCGGTGTGGGTCGAAGTTCTTCGTGTTCTTCAGCAGCAGCAGCGGGTTTCCTGCAACTTTGATTTTTCGGCTCTGTGGTGTTCTAAACTTCCCCTAACTTTCGACACCCCTTCTATATGACCAAAACAATCTATTTATATCAAAAATACCGATTAAATCTCTCCAGAATCTTCCAAAATCTCTTCCTTTCTCTTCACGGCAAAGTTGCGGCAATTTCTTGTTTTAGGATTTCCACGCATTTCTGAGCTTTCCTTTTGATTATAAACTCTTCCTTAGATAGATATCAAGCTTTGGGAAGGTTTATAGCACTTTAATCTCTCTAAAATTACCTAAAATCGGTCACACACGTGACTTTCAATATTTTGCTGTTGAGATAAAAATCCGTCGATTGAGCCCAATTTAATCGATTTCAACACCCATGTTAAATTCCTAGACCCATAAGGAGTCTACCCTATAAAAATCAGAGGTTTAATCGATCTCAAACTCCTCCAAATCACTACCACCAAAACTGCCAGAAACGTGTATATATTTTGGTTTTGGTTTCCCGCCAAAATTTAGAATTTAAACGTGAAGGGGTAAGGTCACCCCTTATCCAGTGGTCGCCCCTTATCCGTTGTTGGAGTCCGCATAACACTCGTCCCTTGGGTTGCATTTATCAACTTTTCGAGCCAATTTCGCCGCAAAAGCTTATTTCTCCAAAAACACCTACAAAGAGATAAAATACCAAAATAAGTACAAAAATGGGTACTAACAATATATACAATAGAGATGAAATAGACACATAAATGCGTCTATCAATATGTGTATTCCAAGTCCGGGAATCTAAGTATGCATACCCGTATGCGTACTGGTAAAGTCAGTTGAAGTCAGGGAACTATAGTATGCGTACCCGTTTGCATACTTTGTTCAACTAAGTTCGGATGTGTACAACGGTATGCGTACCCGTTTGCATACTGGCGAACACAGTCCAAGTCCGGCAACTTTGGTATGCGTACCCGTTTGCATACTTGAGTGGGTTAAGTTCTAAAATCGGCTAAGTCATGAACAAATATATTTATATAATAAGAAATGCAATCTTTTGCAAACCGTGGCTATAATGTTCATGATTTGATTCGAGTGAATCAAAACCGATTTTGCTTCAATTGTGTCTTGTATACTTCTATGAGAATATAAACAATTGAACAACTCTATGAGTAACACAATTAGATTCATTTGATTATCATTTGATCTAGAAGTGTTAGATGAATATGGCTAAATACCACGTGTATGATTCTTAATTACCTAACTTGATTTGTGATTGAAATTCTTAAGTATAACAGGTTAAAAGCAATAATCAAAGCCATTGGATGTTGGTTTTTATTGCAAAAGAAACTTTTTCATACACTTATGGTAACCATTCTTGGTGTAAATCCTTGTGGAAACGGTTATTCTTCCTTCTAAGCATATCAATTCTTGTTTACACACTTGTATCTTAGAAAAGATGATTACAATACTTGATCTTCATGATTACATATTGTGTATTGTTACCATGAGATAGTTTTTTTTTTTTTTAGTAAAACGATCTCATGAGATGCTTTCAATGATTGGTCCTTAGCTCGTATCTCCTTGTGGGATTTCTAAAATCCAATATATAAATCCTTCTCCCTGGAGAAAGGTCACTCTTGTTGTTCTTTCGGGAATGACAGTTTATGGGGGAAAGTTCTTAAATGAACTTGTGCTTAATTGATATATCTTTGAGGGGAGAAGCGGTTGTGGAACATGTAGGGGTTAACTTGTATCTTAATAAACTCCTTGATGAAGTCACTAAGTTTCGACTCTATGATATCATCTAAAGTAAAGTTGATATGTTCTCTTTTAGTCATGAATAATCTCTTTGAGAATTTCATTATGATCCCACAATTTTCATACCTTTGCCAATTTATATTGACAAAAAGAGGGAGAATTATTTTGTAGTTCACACTACATATACATATGGTTTATGGATCATTATGTAAGGGGGGTGGTTTTCATTGTGAGATGAAGTATTGACTAAAGGGGAGTGATACATATCACCGTAGTATTAATGTTAAAGTTGTGATACAATTGAACTTTGATGCTGTGTAATAATACTATGATGGATCTTCAACAAGTACAGGATGAACACACGCATAGTTGAAGAACCAAGGAAATCAAGAATGTCAGATTTTGGAGCTGTAATGCTTTTAACAAGTACAATCCATATGTAAAATGGTTTTGTCACTAAAATTAACAAAGGGGGAGATTGTTAGAGCATTGCTAGGTTGAACCCACTAGCGTTGGTATGTCAAGTTAGTTGTCAATTTTAGTTGCCAAAATTCATTCTTGATTTAGTATACTAAAGATAGTTTCGGACTATATTAAGTCTAAGAAGTAGTTACGAAGCTATCCTTGAAGGATGAAGTTTGAAGACTACAAGAAGACATCAACAAGGACTTCATAAACAAAGGTATGTGGTAATTGATTTCATTTGGATTCTTGTTCAATTATACCTGTCTAATCTATTCAAACAAATGCTCACTCTATGGAACCATTCCTATGACGGTATATATACATTTATGTATATATACTCAAGGTTATTTGATCCATGACTTTTGTGACAATAACCTTTATCCCTGTAAAGGTTCTAATGTTATAATGAATGGGCTTACGAATTCATCTAGCCAAGAATCACTCAATTCTGAGTTACAACGATGAAGTTATGAGTGATTTATTAAAGTAACAATTTTAAGTGTTGCTGTAATTGTTACAGTTCGTTAGTAGGAAACAATCCATGAACTGTTTGTAACGGTTCACGGACTTGAGCCCAATTACGTGACTAGAAGCCTTTTTTAGTCAAGTTTTTGATGTTTTCTTATCTAGGCAAGATAACTATTACTCCAAACATATTTGATTACCATAAATATGTTTGTGATATCTTTTATTTCCTTCTAAGATAAATTGTGATTTATTCACATAAATACAATATTTGCTAAATTAATTATTTTGGCAAGAGTTGTAACTTAGGAAAGACTCCCAAAATTAGGAAAGTCTTGTATTAGGAAAATAGCTTTGCTTAGCTTTCAAGCTACCTTGTTCACTATAAATAAAGGGTTCGTGAGTGCTACACGTTTTTTTATCCCTTTGGAAAATTGACGTAAGCTTCACATGTTGTTTTCCATGTCTTCTGTTCTTCGTGAACAAGAGTGAGATAAAAGTCTATATATTGCGGATCACAAAGCCAAGTTGATAATAATCTTCGTGATTGTTTTTACAACTTGTAATCTAGGTTTTACACCTCTTATCTATTCTAAGGTCTTCTCTTCTGATATAAGACCATTCAAGAGTTGTTGATCATAAACCCTAGGTTTTGATAGATTTAAGTTCTCGATCGTATACCGACTCTAGTTGGTCGAAATCGGAGCTATAAAGAAAACTTCGATTAAGGTATCTCGTAAATAATCCCTGAGAAGTTTTAAACAAGATATCTCTAGATTTATTCGAGTTGTTGTTGCTATAGAATAATTAGGTTTCTCTTCCTTCCTTGAAGAGTATAATAAACCCTAATCTACAAGTTTGTTTTTATATAACTTTTACCTAGTAATTGTTTTTCTCAAAACAAGCACAAGATTTCCAAAACCTTGATTTACATCTAAAGGGAAATCGATTCGGTGTTTTGTGAAAACAAAAGATCGAAAAGTATCAACTGTGTTGTTGTATCTTCTGAAGAGAACCTTGTTCTGCCAGAAAATTTTCGGGATTAACTTCTAAAGAGAATTTTTGTTCTGCTAGAAGTTATACGAGAAGAATTCCGAAAGAGAATCGGTGTTCTGCTAGGAGTTCTACAAGTGCCTGAATACAGCTGAAGCAGGTATTACATCTAGTCCGAATAGGTAGTAGGAAATTGGTGTAACAGCTTATAATCAGTGTGTGTTTATTCTGGACTAGGTCCCGGGGTTTTTATGCATTTGCGGTTTCCTCATTAACAAAACTTATAGTGTCTGTGTTATTTCTTTTCCGCATTATATTTTCTATATAATTGAAATATCACAGGTTGTGCGTAAGTTCAATCAGTTTGTGAATCCGACCTTTGGGTTGTTGATTAAATTGATTTACACTTGGATATTGGTTTTTGATACCGTCCAAGTTATTTCTTATATTCAATCGGGCTTGCAAATTCCTATTTGTTTGATTGCAGGTTGAATTGAGAAATTGAGATATAACTCTTGGATATACTTTTCTTAAAATTGAGTCTGACTGTCTAGTTGATTCTCTTAAAAGTATATTGGAGTTAGTCCATACAGATTGCTAAGCGAAATATTGGGTGTGGTTGTTAGACCCCCGCTTTTTCAGCTTTCTCATCCAAAAAATTGAGCACAAACTAGGATGAGAGTGCACAATCTCCATACAACTAGGTTGTTTCGGAGTAAGCCTTTTCTTGCTTACAACGAGTATCAGAAACATAGTTCATGTTTCTCTTTGGAAATTTCTTCCCAAAGTATTTTCTCCCAAGAAGATGATCCTTCCTTGATCTATGAGGAGAAACAGTACTGATGTGAGAATTTTCGGAGATAGATAAATCTCTCTTAATTCGGTCAATGAGATTTTCATAAGATTTTTTCATTCTAAGGATTTCCTTATTATGCACATCAGTATGATTATCTTAAACAATTATCGGAAATTCCTGATTGTTTCCTTTGGCAGAGATTTTCTCTTTCCGTTTCTTCTGGAATCGTTCTTCATGTAAACAAGGACTGTTTCGACATGAGTGAGGAGGAACCTTTTTACAGAAGTGATTATCAACTCTTACTTCTAATTCTTTTGAGTTGATCTTATCAGTTTGGGGTATATTCTGTCTTTCTACTGAGGAATGATCTTTTAGTTTTTTAAGATAAGAAACTTCTTTTAATACTTTTACTACAATATTTTGAAGAAGTACAAGTTTCCTGTCAAGTGACTGAAAGTTATATTCCTTGAGATCTTTTTCACGGAATCGGTTTAAAGTTCCCTTTGGACAAGATTTCGTTTGATCATCAGTAGTTGTAGAAGATGGTTCTTCATTCTCTTTTGACTTGATGTAATTAGACAACCTTCCATCATCATGATCTGTTTCAGATGTGATCAAACAAGCCTTGTTATCACAGTCTGTAAAAGTCGAGCAAGGAATTTTATTTTCTTCATAAGAAGCAATTATAACAGAATCATTAGTCAGAGTCATATGATAAATCTATTGATCTTGAGTAAGAGATTTACCAAGAGCTTCTACTTTGATAGTGAGATCCATATTCTCTTTGGCTAGAATATTTAGTTGAATATAGTTTTCTCTGATCTCTTGCTTAAGAAGATTAGATTTTGTCTTTAATATTAACATCCTTGTAGACAGAGATCTTATAGGTTTTAAGAGTTTTACCAACTCTATATCAGCATCTTCTTTTCCATCAGAGATAGACTCAGATACTTTCGTAACTCCTGGTTCATGAGTTACTGAAGTAGGAGCATCTGCAACATTTGAGTACTCATATTCTTGCATGACGTTAACTGAATCAGTCATTAGATTCAATTCTTATAGGTTGGATCGTACCAAACATAGATTGTTAGATCTTTTCATGTTTGCCTGCTCTGATACCAATTGAAAAAACGAGGGTACCCAAATACACCACAGTCTTTATATTATCCACCTATAAGTCCTCTTACCGAAAGTGGTTGTCTATGGACAAAGTCGAGACGATACGACAAATTGGTATTCACACTTTGTTTGATCGTTTATGGATACGAGATCGAGACAATACAACAACCAAAGTGTGATTACTTGATAATAGGTTCGGACTTAACCGAACTCTATAGGATCACTATCAAGTAATACAGAGTTAATGTTTGTGTATTTTACTTCTAATTATAATAAACAATTATAATTGTGGAAATAGAAAAGTAAAAGACACAGCAAGATTTTGTTAACGAGGAAACCGCAAATGCAGAAAAACCCCGGGACTAAGTCCAGATTTGAACACCACACTGTATTAAGCCGCTACGACACTAGCATACTACAAGTCGCAACTAGTATCACACAAGAGGTGTGGGGATTAGGTTTCCCAGTTGCTAGAGTTCTCCTTTATAAAGTCTTCAAATCAGGGTATGCAATCAATGTTACCTTGTAACAAAGCATTCAATATTCACCGTTAGATGAAAACCTGATTAGACTCAAGCTAATATCTTTCAACCGTTAGATCGAACTTAGCTTGTTACACACAAATGAAATGTGACTTCATTTATATATGGGTAACCGTACCTAAACGTGTACACCTTGTTGGCTCAACAATAGTTAACCGAAATTAGCTATATGAACACTTTCATATCAACCTTGTTCATCTTAACACAACTAGTTCAAATGACTCAAATGAAACTAGTTATAGAGTTGTTCAATTGTTTATATTCTCATAGAAGTATACAAGACACAATTGAAGCAAAATCGATTTTGATTCACTCGAATCAATTCATGAAAATTATAGCCACGGTTTGCAAAAGATTGCATTCCTTATTTTATAAATGTATAAATTCATGAACAAACCGATTTTAGAACATAACCCACTAAAGTATGCAAACGGGTACGCATACCTATGTAGTCGGACTTGGTCTGGGTTCGCCAGTATGCGAATGGGTACGCATACTGTCATACACCACCAAACTCAGTTGAATTCCCGGACTTGAACTTTTACGCTGGTACGCATACGGGTATGCATACTAAGTTCCCGGACTTCAACTAACAAACCAGTATGCATACGGGTATGCATACTATGGTTCCCGTACTTGGAATAACTTGCAACAGTTAGCATACAAGTACGCATACTGTGATATATCCAATCATGGTTAATTGTTCTAAACTCCCATTTCAATCATTGAAACATTTTTTGAGGACGACAATAGCTGTCTCACACAAACTATTAGCTTCAAATAAATTTTCAAGTGATCAAATGATCAATATGAAACATTCCGAGTCTACACCAAATGACTGTCTCACACAAATCATATAAGATGTTACCAGGCGATTTTCACATGATCATCTTTTGACTTTCGTCAAGAATATAAGATAAACTTGGTTAAAGCGAAAGCTTACCAACACATATCTCGAGAAATATGTAAGCGAGTTAAACTCAGCTCGAAATATTAAATGTGTATAATCGAAGTCTATATAACTATACGACTTTTGTCCTCAAATAGGAGATAGAGTAGAACTAGACTTTTGAGTGATAGATGAGTTCAAGTCTTCACATACCTTTTGTTGATGAAGTTCCACAAGTTCCCCTTAGTAGTTTTTCGTCTTCAATCGATGAACGCCGTGAAGTCTAAAGCTCAACTACACATTCTATCCTAATCCGAGACTTAGCTATAAGTAGACTAGAAATCAAGACTTATAGTTTTGACAACTAAACTTGACAAACAAACTTGAGATAGCAATGCTTGCGAGTTCGACCGAGCAGTGCTCTAACAATTAGTTTTCGATTGATTTGATTGACTAACGGTTGTTGAAACTTTGATTGCACCTAGTTTGTTTATTCTTGAGAATCTTCTCTCCTGATATAAGATTCACTCAAACTAGATCGAAGTATCGACAGGATCTTTAGAACTGTTTGTAGATCTAAAGACATCTTGTGATAATGCATTGTTAACAGACTCCGTTCTGTGTGTGATTGAGCACAAGAGATTCAAGTGGTATTGTGCAGGTGTTTATTGAAGATTAAAGGAGATTTGAAGACAAAAAAAATTTCTTATTTGGTTCTAATATCTTTGGGTGTGCACAAACCTTGATCGGCTGGGATCCAACTAGAATCAAATTTATTCGATTGATTAGTTGCGTGAGATCGCATCACTTTATAGTTTCTTATTGAATTTAGTATTATCTATAACACTTCTTATGTATAGGAATTCAAACCATTTATGTTAGTTTATTCTCTCTATTTAAAATACTAATATTAATAATTATATAATAAAAATCTATTTGGCCATCTGCATCCAGTCTATCTAAGCATCCAATGGGTGCAAGTTCGTTGGATGTTAGATGGCAAACTTGGATCAACATGTATTGAACTAATATGGACGAGATTAAAGCTGATCCGGATCATTCTCACCCCCTACAAGCGGTACCAGAATTTAATTTTAGGTTAGGCTAAGATGTTTATCTAAACGTCAAAAAATAAAAAAATCTTAAGAAAACTACGAATTCAATGATTTTTTTTCAGTTGGGCTATTTAAATTCTTGTACTTTAGGTGGTTAGTTTACCCTTGGCTCTACCCACGAAAATCATACAAGAAAAATTAGAAAACAATATAACAGAGTGAAAGTTGAAACCCAAAGGGACTTCTAAAAGAAGCCTCTGAAAATTCAGGGGCATAATTTTGGTAATATAATTTCTTGTCTAGAGCAGGATGGTCGTCTTCAATGGATGACAAAATTGAAGAGAAAGGAACCTTTCTCTGATCACTCTTAAGGATTGTTGTGCTTGCAAAATAATCAAATATGGACCACAAGACCGACCCACTAATAAGACAAAAACGGTTAGGTTTGGTCGGTCTTGTGGTCCATATTTGGTCATTATAAAAATATTTCAGATAAGGGGTTTTTGAAATTACTAACGGGTGACCCGTTTTTGTCTTATTAGTGACGCCCCTCTATTGGAATGTGACGCCCCAAGACCACAAGACAAAAACGGTTAGGTTAGATTATTGGAATGCAAAATAATCAAATATGAACCTTTCCAGTTACGATTGGGTTTTTTGGTTTTACGGTTAGGTTTGGTCTTGAACAAACCCAACTGTAAATCAGTTACGGCTGGGTTTTTTTGGGTCGAACCCAACTGTAAAACAGTTACGACTGTTGTTTTTTTTTGGTCGAACCCAACCGTAACTGGTTCTGAAACCTTATTTTTTCTATTTTTTCAATGAATCTAACCATTTCAAACATAATTGGTTTGTTGATTATGATTACTTCTATCAATATGCTTCTTCCATCTTTAATAGAGAATTCAATCGACGATTATAAGTTTTTCGAATCGCCGATTGATCGAAGACTGTGAAATGATTTTGATTAAAAAAAGAGGGAAAGATTTACTGTTGAAGAAGGAGAGGAAGTTAAGAAGAAGAAGAAGAAGAAGAGCTTTTTCAATTAGAATTAGGTTTTGATTTTAGTTTTTTGGTTTTGATTTTAGTTGAAGGGTATTTTAGACATTTGGTATTAAATCAAGAATACTTCATAACCAATTTTTTTGTCACTAGGAATCCAAGTGAAACCCCTCTATTGGAATGTGACGCCCAATAATAGGTTTCAAAATTATAATGTGTTGTGCGAAGACAAGTTTTTATGTGGTTCAATGCCTTTGCGTACGATGTAGGGATTATTAACGTGTGGCGATCATTAATGGTTAATTAAATTATGTGGATGAACTCCCAAACATAGACAAGATAATACGTCACATGAAATCTTAGTAAAAAAAATTCTTAGTACAGCATTCATGATATAATGATGATATTGTCTTCACTTACTATTACCCACCGGATCAGTCCGGATAAGATTGAGTTCGAGTTTGAATTTCATCCACCGGAGACTGATATGATATTTTTGTCAGCGAGTGACATAACTAGTTGTTAATACTGGTGGTTTGTCTTCCTCCAACTTTGTGATATATTTAACAACTTTACAGCTCTTTAGAGACAGAAAATAGAGAGACAAGACAGAAGAGAGAAAAAAGAGAAAGCACGGGGTATCTATCTATTTATCTCATCTGAAGAGATTGATGATGAGTCAAGTAAAACCACAAAAGGAAATCATAGAAGGTATATAATTTAGAGATAGTAATTAATTAACCGGAACAAACGGTAGCTAGTGTTTTTGGAATGGGAATTGGCCCCTCGTTCCCAAAAGGGAAACTACAACAATTCATTGTCTGGCACTAGTACTTGAATCTCCAGGCCTGCCCCCATCTATATAATGTAGAATAGTTGTGTATATTACAAATTAATCCCTTGCTTTTTCTCATATCATACACTGTGTATCTCTTTTCACCAAAACACTTTTCAGCTAGACAGTTCCCCACCACCCCCTACAATAATTAGTTTATGACCATCTTTTCTTTTTGTTTTGTTTTCATTTTCTAGCAAACCTATCTCTTAATTTGGAGACACATGCATATAATTTGTAACAGAGATTTGCATAATTTTGTGCCAAACTCAATAATCAGCCTCTCTGGAATCCATAATATTAAAAAGCATGCCCTAGGTACTTTGTACAATTGTACTGCATGATCCCATTTTACACTACAACTAAAGATGATATTAATTCAATGAACAAGAATTAGGCTAGCAGGTCTAACATATCTTCTAAGTGACAAGCCGATCAATTTGGTTAAAACTTACTAAACTTAGCTCTGAACGGACAAAATGTTGAATTTAATTAATCAAGTCTATAATATAAGTAAATGCAATAATAATGTTTTATTTTTGAAACCATTCAATGTGGTAAATATTGCTTCTTCTTTCATCTTTTGTCTGAGGTAAATGGGAAGAATAATACTTGCTATTTTGGAAAAAGTGAGTTTGGGACAAAAATACCATAAAGCTTGATGAGAGAGAGAGAAGCATACACAGTAGATCGATCGACAGTCTTAGGTACTAAAACAGGAGGAGGACTTGGTAGATCCGGAGATCCAATGAGAAGAGAAAATGGTCCCTTATCTTTGTTTTCACACTCCTAAAAAAAGATCGAGTACTACAAGCCTATAGCTTTATCATCATGAGTTTTGGAGGACTATGTTAATGCATGCAACAACAGAGATATATAGGAGTATAGGACCACCAGCCTGCCATAGCTTTGCTTACTTAGCTGATAAAGACGGTACAGTGGCAACCACAGCTTCATAGTACCGTTTTATTGGTCAAAAAAAATAGAAAGAAGAGAGAATAACAGTAAGTATGATATATAACGAACATCACCACATACAATTAATTAAAGATGATGAAAAGATTTTCGTAGATCTGGGATCCTCTGAGTTAAGTTTCCCTTTTTGTAGCAGACACGCTAGACATAGAACTAATGACAGCAAATATATAGCTAGCAGCAAGCAATCAAAGTAACTAGTTGGTAATCTGGTATGCCTGCCATATACTTATCCTTAATAATTAGTGAAAAGGTTATCATTAATTAGTTTATAATTTGGCCTACTTGGCTGGCTACACGGCATTAGTTTTGTTTAATTTTTAGAAGAATATTAGATGTCTCTAGAAAGGCACGTACAGTAAACACTCTATGGTTTGTCATATCGTCCGATACATTTCAGCATCCATTGTTAGCTAGCATGTTCTAAATTTTTGTGTAAGATCTGAAAAATGCGCAACTATTTGCGCATGAGCCAAGCATCAAAGCAACAACGTATGCAAGTCCCAGAGAAGTGCAACAAGATGGAGCCTAGAGGAACGAGATGATAAACGCAAAGCAAACAGGATACATATTTACTCCACAACTTAACAGTGAAAGAAGTTACTGGGATTTAATTGTGTGTGTGTGTGTGGTGGTGGTGGGGGGGGGACACACAGCAGTTAGTAATTCTCAACCTACAAAAATATCCCAAGATAGAACATTGAACTAGCCTTTTGAGGTTCACACTAGACCCCTTATTTATATACTAATTTAAGTCTAATAAGGAGTATATTACTGTTATACCATGATATCATGCTTCAAAAGAAAAATGATAATATCATCATCATCATTATTCATATTTAAAGAAAAGACAGTATGTGGGGAAGGGAGAGTCCTATGTACAAACCCTAAAGAAGGTAAAGTCATTATCATTCATAATAGTATCAAAATCTGACTACATTTGTTGTTGGCTGTGTACTGATTCGAAGGACACCACCCCTAAGATAAGGACATATCATAAAAGCCATCATCATCTCTCTCTGTTTAACTTTTTTTGGGGAAAAAAATAGAAGTCCCAACTCCTCTTTAGCATCAATAGTCATGAGCTGTAGTGATGTTGGCGTGTGTGTGTTTTTCATGCATCCAGCAGTAACTATTTAACTGATTGATTATTGTACCTGATTAAGTAGTTTACTGAAACATTTTTACATTTCAATCCAATCACAAACAAGGAAACAAACCTCATGGTCCCTATCTATCTCATCTCATCTCAGAATGACTTCAGGAAAAGAAAAAATAGACATTGCAATCAACTTGCTTAGTTATTGGGACATTTGCATCTTACAGCTAAAAATGGCAAGTTAGCACTTACCAATAACTAAGAATAAAATAAAATAGAACTACTAATTAATAATTTCACAGAATTAAACTTATTTATACATTTTAGTTTTGATGTGAAGTTACTTACTAATATCTAAGTAGTACAAGCAAAAATGATTTGAACAACCTAATTAAGAGTTCAAATCATAATTAAAACATGCATTATATTGCTACTGGTGGTATTAATAATGGTTATGTAAGCTGATGGTGATGGTCAAGGAGGTTTCATAGGAGAGTGATGAAAACCATTGTTGAGCAACCAATTTTGAGGTTTTAGTATTTGTTGGTGATGAGATGAGAATCCTGATGATGCTGCAGATGAAGTTGCAAAGAGTTGCTGCTGGTTTGTAGTACCTGAAGGCCAGATATTACTAGTATTGGTAGTAGCAGTATTGCCGCCTCTCATCCAACTACTACTAGCCGATTGTTGTTGCTGTTGATGTTCTCCAGCTGGTGCGAGAGAAAGGCCAGTTGCACTACCTAAACTCATATGTCGGCCTCCGTCATTACTAGGACTATTGCTGCTCGAAAACTGAAAGTTTATGATAAGATAATTAAGATTGTGATCAATTGATTGCTAATTGTAAAAACAATTATGAAAAACATAGGTGGAGTCATTGGATGTATAATGCACTCACTTGATAATGCGGAGGTCTAAAAGAGGGTGATTGTAAAAACGGACGATCATATCTTTGCATTTGATGGTGGTCATTCATCTGCTTACTCAGAGAGATTGGTGGTGTTTGAATACGAGTATTGTTGAACATTTTCATTGCTGCTCTCTGATCATTGTTGTTACCTTCTCGGCTTGGAGTGTTGCTGCTTATCATTGGTTGCTCATCCGGCAGCTGAGTTTGCAACCAATATGAACAGTAATTAGTTTAAGTTAAAAGCTGCTAATCATCATTATGGAGTGAGGGAAACAGAAACAATATTTACCGTGGACCTAAATCCTCGACCGCCATTTCGCCAATCTCCTTGCTCGAATTGCTTTAGTGGTGAAGCATTAGCACTTGATCCATAATCATCTTTTGATTCCAAGCTACTATTCTTGGAAGACGATGAACTACAGAGACTCAGATCAAGATTATGACTACTGTCTTTACCTATAATTAGAAAAATGTCACATTAAGCACACCAGGGTGACATGATTTTGAAATGCACATTTATATCCAACAAAGAATTCAAATTTACCAGAAGGATTTAGCTCACTTTCATAAATACTAGGATCAAAGTTAGTAACAGCTTCTTTTCCATTATATTTGATTGCAGCTTTGTCATAAGCCCTATAAAATTGAGGTTCATGTAATTATATCAAAATTAACAAAAGCCATAAGTTAATGGAGTACTAATTAAACGCAGCAAATGAACAATATGTACATGTATTTTACCTTGCTGCTTCAACTTCAGTGTCAAAGAGACCCAAATATACGTATCTGTGCAATGAAGAACTTTTAAGAAATGGGATAAAATCAATGTTAACAATAATTGAGCTTAAACCGACTAATTTGCAAAGAAACAAGAAGAAGTACTTTTTGCCTAAGAATTGGCCCATGCGAGCTTCCCACCGACCGCATTTGTGCAAAGTAACACCTCTATATTTGGAGCTTCCTCTAGGAAAACCGGTACTTTGACGACGAAGTACATGAACAAACTCCTCCTTTGTTAAATTAGTCATCTGTTCGGATTACATGTCATTATAACAAAAATGTAGTCTGGGATGTAGTAAATACGGTAGAAATGTAGGAGATACAAAAATGAACTAAATGGGTACCTGTTTCAAGTCATCTTGATAGTCGTCAAGACTGAAATTAATATCTGCTTCAGTTCCACGAAACTTGATAGCTGCTCTATCATATGCACTGAAATTGATCAAAAGGAAAAATCTGTCACTGATTGATCCTTCTTTCCTCAAGTCGAAGTTACAAAAGGAAAAAAAGTGCAAGTGTAAACATATAAGAAGCTTGGAGATTAGGGCGCCATACATAGCAGCTGCGTGTGCCGTGTCAAATCCGCCTGTACAAAATCACACGCAAACACCCATTATCCCAATAGTAAACGTAAGCAAAAGACTATGCACAATTTTCAAAAATAGAAAAACTCAAACATTCCAATTTCTGCTAAAAAAAAAAAAATCATCAGTAAATCCCATGAATAAAACATACCCAGATAAACTTGTTTTCCACAATCCCTGCATCAAAAAAAGAAAGAAAATAATCCTTATATGAATAACTGATGATCATAATGATTAACGAACATACAACAAAGAACTAAGGAGAACAGTGAACGTTATCCATAGATTTGTACTAACCATATGTGTGATTCCCAACGACCGGTTCTTCGATAAAATGTAACACCACGGTACTGCGAACTTCTAGACCTAGGTCCTCTTCTACTTTTCTTATTCATCTGTGCTGGTTGTTGTTGAGAAATTGTTGACGCTGATGATAATTCAGTCCCTGTATTCCCAGTCCCACCGCCACCCGCTGATGTCCCGGATTGACAAAATCTAACACCAACCCAGTGAGCTCTAGGCAAACTTCCTCCTCCGTCCATCTGTGCATGATCTAACTCAGGCGATGATGATGATTCACCCACCGGAAAAAATTGTCTTGTGATCGCAACTTCATCTGATGGTTCGTTATCAGTTGAACACTGAACTTCTTCTCCTTGATCTTCTATCTCCTCCTCTTCTTCTTCTTCTTCTTCTTCTTGTGTTGAGGACATAGAAAAACCAAAGATCTTACTGTTATTATTATCTTGGTTATTTCTATAATGATCACTACAACTAGTTCTTTTCTGATTGGGTCTAGATTTTGTTGCCGATAATCCAGCTTCTTCAAATTCTTCTGATCCTGTTTCTTCCATATACACAACTGAAGAACTCGAATTCTGATCATTATTTTTTATAAAGGAATTATTACTCAACCCTTTTTCTTTCTCCTGTTCTCGGCCTGCTCTTCCACCTCCATTAGCAGGTGAATCATTTAGATCCCACATACCTTCTTCTAAAACTTCTTCTTCCACAAAATCACCTCTCGGTTTCTCTACAAAGATCTAATATTTTCTCACTGATCAAAACCCTGAATTTACTCTTGGGTTTTTCATAGAAATGAATGAGGAAGCTAATTACTTTCTATGATCTTCCTTTACTATTCCTTAAACTGTTCCTCACGTTTCTGTCTCTCTGTCTATATCTATCAATTTGATTGTGTAAATCCTGTTGAGAAACAAAACCTAGGAGGAGTTGAAGAAAAAGGAGGGAAGATGTGCAAAATAATTAACTTCCAACAACAAAATATCCCCAACTGCCTAAATACAGAAATAGCAGCTAGACTAAACTAAAGGTAGCCAATGGGGTTTGAGAGGTTTATATTTACTTAGATTATTACTGTTTTCTCTTTGGTTGTTTCTTTCTCAAATCAATCATTCAAGTTTGTGTCACTTTCTTATTTTTTTCACCATTCAACTCTTTTTCTACTTTAGCTTCACTTATATGGATTCCATTTTTCTTTCTCATTTGCAGAAAGAGGAAATATGAAATTATTGAAATCAGGAAAATATATTTATATTGAATAAGGACTACAAAAAAGGAAAAAAAGAAAAAACACTTGGTACGTAAAAGAAGGCTTTGTAGTTCCACTTACACCCCTGCGAAGTTTCATGTAAAGTAAGTTAAGGGCGGATTAAATTAAGATTTATTTACTACTCTTTCCGTCCCACGATATATGACATATTCATTTTTTAATTTTATCTCACTAAGAGCAGTTTAAATGGGCAAGGCAAACTAACATATTTGTCCATTATACACTTATAGTTGGACGTACAAACAAGTAAAATGAACGGACAACAAGAACCAAGCACCTCAACAAGGGACGGTCGGCCTACACTCCGAGATTCGGCCCAAGGTAAGACGAGACTCTTCTCATGTTGAGATGGTTGTTCTTAATTGAGCCGGCAATGGCTACTCTCACCCAAAGTAGTTAATATCGTGTATCGGTAATCGTATCGGCCGGGCTCGATACACCTATACAAAAGATTATATCGGTTTTTACAGGTGATACATCATTAAGAATAAAATTTTAAATATTTATAAATGTTTCAATCTAAAAAAAAAACGGTGTCATGTGATGCATTAATTCTCAAGATCAAAAAATTCACATTACAAACTAAAGGGTACAGAATAAGAAGATGATTAGGAGGAAGAATTTTGTTAACAAATTTTCATATCTAAATAATTTGTTCTACCAAATTACCCTTACCGATATTATGAGTGTATCAGTGAACCCGATATATCGGTTTGTACTGGCCGATATGAGCGTTTTATCGTTCAATCCTTGTATCGCCGATATTTTAGATATCGTAAAGTTTTTTCCAGATGCACGATAAAAACTTATAATATCGGCCTATACAACCGATATTGACTACCTTGTTCTCATCCAACGGTAATAATTCCTCTCCCTATAAATAGAACCGAATTGAACGATAAAACTACTTAGCTTCCGAGTAATGGCTCAATCGTATATTAATCCTGCGGAGCTTACGATGGATGAAGATTTTTCGCTTTGTCGAAACTACTTAGCTTTTTATCCGGCTAGGGGTGCGGAACGACGTCCAAATGGATTAATGAGTATGAGTTATATCCATATAATCGATGAAAACTTCTGCAATGATACTGTACCCCCAATAACCGCAATGCGGCTGGGTTGTTTTGTCGATGTCATGATATAAAAGAAGAAGTTGTAGAATTTATAGCTTTGGTTCGGCTTGTTAATCGTTATTGACTTAGGGGCGAGACAAATGTTGATGTTATATTACAAGCTCGAAAGGAATGGTGAAGATGGAAAAGAAGAATTTTTCCTTATGAAGCTCATTACGCAATCTTAAAGGATTTTTGATAACACGTATGGGATATTAAAAAGTAGACATGCTACAAGAGAAAGACGTTGTTATAAATTTTAATTGAATGTGAAATAAAAAATACTAATTTCCTTTCATTTTTTTAGTTAGTTTTAATTATATACATAGTCTTAATTTCAGGTTCAGCTACAAATATTAAATAAAACATAATTATAACTACTCAATCCCACTCCAGCTTCTGTCATATTTGCCCCCCTGCATCAAACTCCCAAATCGTTAATATGATCTTGCAGGTTGGGACCCTTCATCAGTAGGAGGTCCTCCAATTTGATCTCCAATCCATGGACATGTACCTTGAGCTGGAGAACAATCGAAGTTTAATGATCTTCTATAATCTGGATAAGCTTGGGGAGGTTGTTGACTGGCCTGACGATATGGAGATTGTTGTCTCTGTTGTTGCACTCGAAGAACTGGATGATATGGAGATTGTGGTCTAACAGGTACTTGTGAGTCATACACTTCTTCCTGGGAATGTGGAGTTGATGAATGAAGAGAAAAATATGGACTGAAGTTCAAGGTCTCCCCCATTTGGCGGATTTGTTGTAGGTACTAGTTTCAATATCTCTTAACTCCATTTGATTCAATTGTTCTTGAGTCGTCGATGTACCTGTATAAGAATTAGGTCGATTGAGATCTTGTGAGACAATAGGAACCACATGACACTCTCCGGCAAGATTATAAGTCTCTAGTTCCCAACTCAAAACAGGTAAATCAGACTCACCTGGTGAAGAAGAAGATCTAGTTCGTCGTCATGAGGGGGTTGATGAAGAAGAAGATCATGATGAAGGATAAAATGGACAAAGTTGGAATCATTGGTGGTGTCTATGTTGGAACCTCCAATTTGGGTAATGCTTTACCTAATGCGACAAAATCCAGCTCGTAAATGTTTAATACTTCTCTACCAATTACCGGCTCTGTAACATTCTTGTGCCATTGGTCATATTGGTCTTCATTACAAGGGGTGAATTTAGTCCCATACCTTGTCCGAACTTTTCTCTTCAGTTCTACGTATTTCGAGCCATACACGGTAGCTAACACATGGAGGTTTATCTGGCTCTCCAACTCGACCAACTAACTGTCTAGCACATCTCTCCTCCATAAAATAAACACCAATTTTACTGGCAGAACTGTACAACAGCATGCGCTGGTGTAAAAATTCTTTGATCCTTTGGGCTCTGTCAGTGTTGAAGTCCTCAAAATCCACATACGACATCCAAATAGCATTATGTTTGTTCCTAATCAAGCACTCTTATCTCCATATATAAATGTTATTTCGCTCACTTTTTTTTTTTGATAACAGTTATCTTCTTTACACCTTATTCTGATTGGTAAAAATTTCTTCATGTAGTCATAAAATCTTTGTACACCAATGTTTAAATATGTATACCACCAAAAAGCTGAAATAAAAAACGTACAAAGGAAAGTAAACATTATTTAGTCTAACTTGCTAGATATTTGTAAACCGATTTAAAGTCAAACGAATGTATTATTGTATTTACCTCAACGAGGCCCCATAGACATTCGATGTTTGGCGAACCTATGCATGCGATATCGAGACAAAAGTATAATTCGGCTAATATAGTGGGCCCTCAATCATAATCGGCAACCTTTTCCATATCTTGCAACGCCTCTAGCCATCCGACTTGAGTGCTGGCGCTTGAATTGGGGAAAATAACATGAACCAAGTATCCATAAAATAAATACCTTAGCAATTTCAGTATCTTTAGCAGGGTCATACGCTTCCGAATCAAGATTGTTACCACCATGCAATTCGTTGAATATAAATGTCTTTAAACCGGAATTAGCAATTCCACCACTTCTTAAACTCCTATGATTTTCCTGTGTAGTTACCCTAAAGTACAACGGAAGTGCATATTTGTATTGGTCTTCTGCCAACCAACCTTCTTGGTTAAATGGAACATCATCTCCCATCCCAGAAGGTATCCCAAGTAACGAATACAAATCTAATGGTGTTATGCCTGTAAAGAATTAAATTGTTAATTTAATTTGTAAATACTCGTATTGATTGCATATAAATAAATCAAAATGTATGACATACCTATTTCGAAGTCCTAGAAATGAAATGTGTGGGTAGTATACCATCAACGCTTCATCAATATACCCACCAATTTGGGTGTATTTTTATGTGAACTTTGCATAAACTTTGCACACTTCGTACCAACCACCTCTTGGTTTTTAATGAGAACTATCTCGCTCTATTTTTGTAGATAGATGACCTTGACTTGATGTTAATTCTCGACCGGAAAGTAGAGTGGCATTGTTCTCTCCATCCGAATCTTCTTGGCTCCTCGGTAGAACTTGACTATGTTTACTTCTAGATGGTTTTCTATTTCTTTTTTGAGTAATATCTTGAGATTGAGACATTGTAGATGAGTGTGGAATTGGTTTGAGAATATGTAGAGAAATTGAGTTTATGTTGAAAATATGTAGAGAAGAATGAAGTTGTTGTGAGTAGAGAAGATTGAATTAGTGTTGGATTTATAGGAAGGGAAAATATGGTTGTTACAAAATGACCGTTGTCGCATCAACTTAGTGTCGGCTCAGCCTGGTACGACCACACCAATTTGCAACAGTCGTATCTGTTTGTCTCGGTAACTAGTTGTCCCACTGCCCAGAAGTGAGTTTGTCCATCCACCTGGCATGACAAATGATTTGATTTTTAAAGTGGTTGTAGTAAATAAGGATTCGAACTCTCGGACTTGTTGAGAACCGAGTTTCTAGATTTAATAAAAGTATATGCAAAAACTATTAACAAATGGTGTGAGAGGTACCAGGGCTTAGGATCCCACCAAATTCATTTCTTAAGGTTCAAATAATAATTCTTTTAACAATTATAGCTCAATAAATATATAAAATAAAGTGACTCTTATTTTTGCCAAAATAGATTCTCAAAATATTAGATGTAAATGTTAAGCATGGGACATCAAATCACCTAAGCTAAGCATGGCCCATCTAATCAAATGACAATTAATTAATTCAAATCATAATTTCAATTAAAATTAGTGCAAAAGCCATGAAAAGAATTAAAAAGAATTACCCAAGTGTGAAATAAGGCTTCCTCCATCGCCCCAGTGTTGGGGTTTAGCTCATCATGTCGAAAATGCTCTCAAAATATATATTTATGCTCAAAAGTGGTTTACAAATGATGAAAGGAGTGCAAATTATTAAAAACAGGATTTTGTGACGCATAAAAAAGTGTCGCATAATCACTGTTACAAAGAATGATACAAGAGCAATGTTATTGGCACTGCTCCGCAGTCGTTAGAAAGCAAACTGCCGCATATATGCGACAGTTTCCAACGACTTTCAGACGCGGGTCTTTGTTCTTCGTCTTCTTCTTCCCTGCACCAGCAGAGAAACGTCTCTGCAATTCTTCTTCTCGGCTCTGCAGCCTCCCAAATCTTCCCCAAACTCTCGACACCCTTCCTTGTCCCTCTAGAAATCTATTTATACTCCTAAGCCTCATTTAATCACGCCATATCTCCCAAATAATCTTCATTTATCACTATTATTCTCTACGGAAAAAATTCCCTTTTTTATCAATTCCTCGTGCATGCAGCTGTATTTCTTTCCTTCTATACCTTCTTCACGCTCAAGAATATCGATTAAGTCTTCCAAGCACGTGCAGTACACGTTTAAATTCCTCACAACTCGTGCAAGCTCATGTTTTTCCTCCAACTCCCTGTTTGGATTAAACCAAGTTATCCAGCCAAATTTGATCGATAAAATCACCCATACTAGCTTCCTTAATCCATAACAAGTCCATCCTATGAATTTCAGCGATTGAATCACTCTAAAACTCCTCAAAGATTCGATCGAAATTCTGCCAGTGAAGAAATATTTTTCTCGCCAAAACCATAATTCAAATTTTGTGAAGAAGGTCACCCCTTATCCAGTGGTCGCCCCTTATCCGTTGCTGGAGTCCGAATAACACATGTCCCTTGGGGTGCCTTTAGCAATTTTTCTGGGGTGTTTTCAACACTTTTTTCGGGGTTCCTCCGGTGCATTTTTGGGGTGTCTTTAGTACTTTATCCTGGGGTGTAAAACACCACTTTTCGAGCAACATTCTTCACAATAGCTTATTTACTAGAAAAGACATAAAACAAGTTTATTAGTGATAAAATGAGTCCCAGCTAATGTAGTTATGGGTGAAAAAGCGTCACACTTACGTGCTTATCAATCAAATTTGGGTAGTCCCATTGGAGTTGCTCTAATTGATGACCTATATATATCATTAAAAAAACGGGATATTTCTAAAATCACCCTTTTAACTGATTATTGTTAGTTTAAGAAACATGTATACTTTGATAGCCATGTTTATATTTGTTATGTGGGTGTTTTAAATTGCTTTTCAGTGATATAAAGTACGAATATCCGTGGTATAGTTACAGAGATAAATCATTTTTAAATTTTACTAATTATTATTTATAAGGGTATAATTGTGAAAAATACTTGAAATACTCATTTCTTCTCTTTGCCTTAAGAATTATGCAAACTTGAACTAGGTCACCTATTATAGGACGGAGGGAGTACTTTACATGATACTTTCCTGCTCATTAGGCTAACCCCTACGGTGATCTGAACTCAAAAATCAAGTTGATGGCAATCATCTTGAATCAGTTCCTATCCTTTACGGTAATTCAAGTTTATGCGCCTAATAGTTGGGCATATATATATATATATATATATATATATTGGTTTTTGTTAAATCTCATAAAATTTTCTTCATGATAAAATAGATATTATATGGGTTTCAAGAACATCAAGATCAACATTCAAAATACAAACAAAAGGTACTAACAAAGACTAATTCGTGAAGAGAAGTAACGAACTACCAACAAGGGTACCGAGCAATCCGAAGATTGAAAAAATGATTTTGGGATTATAATCCAACAATTTTGATAGATCTTTCTTCTAAAAAAAAAGAGATCTTCTCATGAAAAAAAAGTAAGATACCCATAGATTTTTTATCACCACACTTGAATTTTCACCCAAAATGTCCATTAAAATCACAATGAAACGCCCTGAGAGTGCATAGAAAATCTCCATAAAGGAGAAGACACAAACAGAAAGGGCAAAAAACCCACAAAACACCATAAAAATCTTCTAAAAGCAATAGAGATTGAAGCAAAAACTTAAACTAATCTAGCTAACTGAAATTACTAGATAACTAAGAACACAAGAAAAGGAAGGAAACCTGCTTAGATTCGGCCCCAAATGAACGAAATCTGAGCAGTAACGACTAATGGTGATGAAGATATTTTTTTGGTTTTGGAGAAGGAGCTAGAGAGGAGAAAAGAAGTAAGAAGAGTCTTCGAAAGTTTTTAGATTTTAACTCATAATGTTAAATATGATGGTTTATGATTGATAATAGTTAAACGCAAAAAGTAAAAATTTCGATGCATCCAACCATAAGGCATAAGATTTAGGATCACGTCCAAGCAATCCTTTGAAAGCCAGCTTCAATCAAGAGAAAATACGACGATTTTGGCATCTTAAATGTTGAATTGGAGAAACGTAGAAATTAGCTCGGGCAGAGGGGTTATTTTGCAGTTTTTTACTGTAGCATCACTACATATAAGAAATGATGTAACAAAAGTTCATGGTAAACCGTGGTTTTATACCCCTCCAAAATCGCCTCTCATATGGGACCTCATAATAGCCCCCTGCTTGTTTCTGGGTGCAGATCTTACTTCTTGGAGTAGGACGGTTTTGGAGTGGTTAAAACCACGATTTGTCCAGAATCAATCCTCATTTAAATGTGAATGATCTTTATTTTATTTTACATGTGGATTGTCTAGCAACTTTTTACTAAAACATCACCACCCTTCTCAATATGTTTTCCCTTCCATAGCGATTTATTCAGGTTAGCCAGCGAAAGAAGGGAGGGGAGCCGCAGCTATTCGGATCGTATAGGTGATCTTCTTTCACTTTATACGATACTTCTCTGTTATATCGTCACATGAAGGGGTTATTTTGCATTTTTTTACTAAATTTTTTCTAGGTATAAGAAAAAGGTAAAATAACACGAGCTGAAATTCGTTCAATTCTATAATTGGAGCACTGTGATACAAAGCATACATTTAGCTTACCTTCCCGTGGATCGAACTCTTCTGAAGTTCTGATCGGACAACTCAAATAACACGTGCAACTCATATGCCTTCTAGTAGTATTTACTTGGGACCATGGTTAATAATTAATAGGAAGCGTATCCACATCCACACCGCTGGACCAGCTACCAATAGATCTCACCCTTCAATCAAGCTTTGTACGTCCATGATTGTTGTTAGTACTCTCGACGTGTTAAGAAGAAATCAATTCAGTGTAATAATCATTTACATATAGTTTAAAATTAGTGGAACTGTAAGTAACCTCAAGTAAAATTGCCGGCACATATATAATCAAAAAAAGTTTTAAATTAGTGGAACTGTAAGGAACCTCAAGTAAAATTGCCGGCACATATATATATAATAATAAAAAAAAAATGGATACCAGCTCTTTAATTACATGTTAACCCAAGTCCATTGACCCTTAAAAATTCATTACTATTTTAGTTTCGAACTACAAATTTATCAGAGAAACAACACAACCAAATGGGGTCGACAATAACATTCTTTTTGTTAATAGGGAGTAGTGATGCAAATAACATTTTCGTATACACACAGAGATTGGCACGATACGTTTGTAAGAAGAGCACAGTAACTACAAAAAATCGGTGCTAATAGCGCGGTTACTATCCTCCCTGTGAATATGCAGACATCATTACTACCCTTAGATGAAAATGAGTAATAACGAGACAGGCTAAAGTTACCATCTGTGAAGAAGATGCAGCGGTAAGCACAGGTAAAGTAATTAAGCTTTTGCCGGTAACTCTCTGCCAAAAGTAAAAGTAAAACCAGGGCCGTCTTACAGTTTCGGAGTGCTCTAGGCGAAATTAAATTTTGAGGCTTTTTTATATTATACCTTATTAAGTCAAGAACATAGGAATTTTTTTATTTTTTGAGATAAGTTAGCATACTACTAAAAATGATAATTTGGATTTAGTTTGGCGGCTGAAGGCCGTTGATTTTTTTTCCAGTTTTTTAGGTTAGATTTCGGGTTGTATACTTCTAATTTGGTATAAACCATCCCAAAATATAACTAATAGATACTTTGAGTGGTTTTAGCTGTTACAAAACAGTTTGTAACAATTATAATTGTAACAACTGCCTGCTATATTTGTAAATGTGACAAAATCATTTAGTAACACTTATCGACTATTAGTAATTTATTTGTAAACAAAACTTTTTTGGGCCCAACAATTTGGGGCCTAGGCGACCGCCTAGTTCTCCTGCCCCTAAGACGGCCCTGAGTAAAACCATCGGTCCTATTATACTTGTCGTGTGACCCCACAACGATGTAGTTTGGTTGTGTTTTTTGATTTCGGCTTTTTTAAGATTGGAATTAATACACGAAGTCGATGTGTGATCAGAAAGAGAGAGGGGAGTCGGGGGACCTCTTTAGTGTGTTCATGAAAAAAAGTTAGAGAGGACCACGTAAAAAAAATGAAATCATGGAGATTACGATTTCGATTGTGAGGACTACATCGAAAACAATCTCTCCTTTCTTTTTTCTTTTTCTTTTCTTCACAGACTCAGTTCCTTTTGTATTTGCCGTATTTTAGCGACCTGACATTCAAATATATCAGAGCTTACAAATTAACGTTTACTTGTTCCAGCAAAACGTTTACAAGTTTCAACGTCCTTGACTAGACTAGAGTCTTCTTCATTAATTTCACCTGTGGGCATACTTAATGATTGCGTATGAATAGTAAAGGTGAGAGTTGATAAAGGATTTTTGCTCCCTTAATCAAAGTTGTAAAAATGTCAAATAAACATATATAGGGAGGGAGGGGTAGTTGGTTGAAAGTGCATATGCGGACCATGTACCAAGTAAGTTTCATAGCTTAGCCGAAAGAGTATAAATGATGCGTAAGCCTCATTTATAGCTGCGTAGCCTTACCAATGGACCATATTAAGCATGGTATCACTATGCCATGCAGTGGAGCAAATATGCATCACTTGCATGCATTTTGACGAAACGGCCTATACGGACAAGGCCATTACCATTATTGCTTGGCCACGGCCTTGCAAACGAGTTGGCTTAAGTTGCTTGTCCCTTCGTGGATGAACTACGGTCTTTGCTTGATCCCTTTAGAGTAGGGAAGGGTACGTAGGCAGCCGCAATGAGTTGCAGCATTGCCGGTCCAGCACTTTGTCGCTCATATCATCTAATTGTGAGATGATTGCGACACTTTGGCCTCTCATATCATCTGGCTCAGTAGCTCGACGCAAGAGATGATTGTGGCCATACTTGATGAGGCTAGTTGCATTCCATTCCTTGGATGCTCATACTTCCTATCAAGGCGTTCGAGTTAGGCATGTTATAGCCTATCTGGAGGCTAAAAAAAACGATTGTCGTAATTTAGCTCAAGATGGGTCTAAATTGATTGGAAACGTCCCAATGATCAAGACGTGATCCTATGTATCACGGTCTTGGAATTTTAGCCAAATTTCATCGTTTAGGGCCTCAAAAGGTCGTTTTAAGGAAGTTTTTGCTTTCTTAATAAACCCTTCGCAGAACAAGAGTAAGTTGGAATGATGTGGAAGATAAGTTAGTTGCATCATGCTCCACGAGCATGCTTGCAAGGTCAAATGGACGTGCGTTTTCTTAGCTTTAAGGCCCAGATCGTAGCATCATCATGGCGCACCAGGGGAGTTATGGCCTGCGCGCCCAGGCGTAATTTTCCGGTCCGTCACAGTGGTGATGATGATGTGAAATTAGGGCTATAAGATAATAAATAAGAAGACAAGAATTTAACGTGGTTCGGCGAGTTGTGCCTACATCCATGGAGGAATCCCATAAGGAGAGTATTATATTGATATGAGATTACAATAGTTATTGCATGGTTAGCTAACCTAGGATTCCATGTCCTCTTAGGGTTTAGGATACATGTATTTATATAGTTTATTTAACCCTAATTCTGATTCAAACTTCATGTGCAAGCAACTTGGGAAACAAGACTTCAGGAATGTTATTTCACGGGCTAGACGGGCATAACTAACGGGTTCTCCGTCAATTTTATTGACGGTGTCGATCGTCGATGACGAAACTCGCCCCCAAGCGTGAGTAGAGATATTACAAAGACCCCCCCAACTGTGATAACCTGCAATGAAATTTACTCACGTGCTAGGCGATACTTTTTGCCATGTAGTGGACTTGTGATGCTCGAGAGCTAGTCGAGTGTTGAAGAGAATGTAGTGTGCTTGCGGCTGGGGCAAAGGCTTTTTTCTCGCAACATAACAAGGCTGTAGCGCTCGCTGCTCGGGCAGGATGGATGTTGCTTGTGTTGAGTACCAGTCTTTGGACCAATATCGGGCATTGGGCTCGTGGTCGAGACGAGACTTTATGCTTGCCAAGGTGCAAGTCTTTCATACTCACGTGCAAGGCGAGATTTTATGCTTGCGAAAGCAATACTTAAGTACTCACGTGCAAGGTGAGGCTTTAGGTGCTTGCGATGTGATGCAAGGCTAAATATTGAAGGGTCTAAGCAATGCTCATCTCAAACTCGATCATGTCGCTATCAAGAAACCTCGAACTCGATTATGTTGCTGTCCACGAACATCGAACTCGATCATGTTGCTGCTCCAAGTGCACATCAAAGTTTCTCGAACACTGGAATTTTTGTTTCCATGTTGTAAGGAATTGAAAGACGATTCTAATTAGCCAAAAATCACCCAATTCAGACTTAAAATGAAGAAGTTATTGACGAAACAAGATTTTTGCGAAGTACGTGTGTTGTTGCAGTGTTGACTGTGCACATCATGCTGACATGGCAGAGAAGAGATGACGTGGCGTTACTGACCGGACAAGGTTTGCTGACTTGGAAGATGACTGGACACGAGCACTGACATGGCAACTGGCAACGACACGTGTCGCTTTTTGATTAGCAGGACCTGATTGAACCGGATCATAGATCTGACGGACAAGATTGGCTAGATCAGAAGGTGTACGTGAGGCTTGATGAAACAAAACCTTTGGCAAAGGTTGCTGCAATCTTTATCGCCACAGTTTCTTCAATTGTTTCGCAATAGTTTCATCATCTTCGTAACGGTTTCTTCAACTGTTTCGCAACAGTTTTTCTGAACCCTAACTTTTTTATTTTTGCTGATTTTTGGATGGAATCTCATGCACGATTTATGCTCCACTTTTTTCAATGATAAAACACGTTTTACATGAATCCCCTTAGTTGGCGTTAATTTTTATACCCAAAATTACTTCTAGGAACTAAACATGATTGATTGGTGATGATGATGTGAAATTAGGGCTAGAAGATTATAGAAAATAAATAAGAAGACAAGAATTTAACGTGGTTCGGCGAGTTGTGCCTACATCCTCGGAGGAATCCCATAGGGAGAGTATTATATTGATATGAGATTAAAATAATTATTGCATGGTTAGCTAACCTAGGATTCCATGTCCTCATAGGGTTTAGGATACATGTATTTATATAGTTTATGTAACCCTAATTCTGATTCAAACTTCATGTGCAAGCAACTTGGGAAACAAGACTTCTGGAAACTTCTGGAATGTTCTTTCACAGGCTAGACGGGGCTCTCCGTCAATTTTATTGACGGTACAAATACCAACATATGTACTGCTCCGTAGATACCTCAAAATCCACTTTACAACTTGCCAATGAGCTTTCCTGGGACTTCCCACGTATCTACTTACCACACTTATTGCTTGTGCGATATCCAGCCTTGTACAAACCATATCATACATGATGCTACCAACTTCACTAACATAAGGAACTCGAGACATATACTTTGCCTCATCTGCAGTTTGAAGTGGTAGATGTGCAAAAAGTCTAAAATGTGTTGCCAAAGGAGTACTTACTGGTTTTGTATCTTTTACATCAAACCGTTCCAACACCTTCTCAAATGAAAGCCTTCTAAGACAAATACAACTTTCATTCAAGTCGGTTTCTACGAATCTACATGCCCGATATCTACTTTGTTGCACCCAAGTCTTTCATCTCAAACTCACTACTTAACTGCACTTTCAACATTTGTATCTCTGATATATCTTTGTAAGATATCAACATATCTTCAGCATACAAGACCAAATACACAAATATACCATCTTAGAGTTCCTTATGATATACACAACTGCCATACTTACTCATCTCATATCCATTTGCAATCATAAATGTATCAAAACATTTATACCACTTCCTTGGAGATTTCTTTAGCCCATATAAAGATTTCTTCAACAAACATACATGATCTTATTTGACAGAAACTTCAAACCCTTTTGGTCATTGCATATATAAATACAATCCACCAAATCACCATGAAGAAAAGTTGTCTTAACATCTAGTTGTTCCAATTCTAGACCATTTAAAGAAACTATGTTTAACAACAGGAGAAAATACGCCATTGTAGTCAATGTTTTCTCTTTGTGTAAACCTTTCGGCCACTAACCGTTCTTTCAACCATCTATAGTTCATTTTTTCTTGAAGACCCATTTACTTCCTATAATATTTTGTACCATAGGTCTTGCAACTATCTTCAAAGTCTCATTCTTGTCAAGAGACTCAACTTCTTCAATCATAGAGATGCTCATTCTGCTGATTCTTTTCCATTCATTACTTCTTGTTCATTCACAATCTATAGTTCATTTTTTCTTCTTGGAGACCCATTTACTTCCTATAATATTTTGTACCATAGGTCTTGCAACTATCTTCAAAGTCTCATTCTTGTCAAGAGACTCAACTTCTCCAATCATAGAGATGCTCATTCTGCTGATTCTTTTCCATTCATTGCTTTCTGATAGGTTCTTGGCTCACTCCCACCTATGCTCTAACCCACTGCAAGTGCATACATAAACAAATCTGTGACGTACCGGAAAATTACGCCGGGGGCGCCAGGGCGCGCAGGCCATAACTTCCCCGATGCGCCATTGATGATGCTACGATCCGGGCCTTAAAGCTAGGAAAATGCACGTACATTTGCCCTTGCAAGCATGCTCGTGCAGCATGATGTAGCCAACTTAGCTTCCACACCGTTCCAACTTACCACAAAACAAGGGTATAAAGCCTTGAAGGCTATGGCCAATGCACCTTATATGCATCTCTAGCTTCCGAGTGCCTTGCCTCAACGTAGGAAATTCATTACTGAATTTCCTATCTAGCGGAGCGATCGTCACACTACCAAATCTTGTCCATGCATAAGGCATAAGCCTTGGACTTAGGCATAGGCCGCTCCAATCCTATTGCCATTTCCCTATTGCGCTTACCAACTCTGTGTAGCTTGATAGGAATTATGAGCATCCCTTTGCTGGCATGCAACTAAACCTCGGCAAGCTTGGACGCAATCATCTCTTGCATCGAGCTACAAAGCTTAGATGATATGAGGGGCCAAAGTGCTGGACCGGCAATGCTGCAACTCATTGCGGCTGCCTACGTACCCTTCTCTACTCTAAAGGGAGCACAGACCGTATTTCATCCACGGAGGGACATCAACTTAAGCCAAACTTGTTTGCAACCTAGCAATAATGTTAATGGCCTAGTCCGTATAGGCCGTTTCGTCAAGATGCACAATAATTTTGCATTATCGGGTCTGCGACATGGCATAATGATGCTTTCGTATCATATGCCCCATTGGCAACGCTACGGAGCTATAAATGAGACTTAGGCATCATTTATACTCTTCCGGCTAAGCTATGAAGCTTACTTGGTGCATGGTCCGCATATGCACCTTCAACCAACTACCCCTCCCTATATATGTTAACTTGCAATTTCTACAAGCTAGAATAGGGGAGCAAATTGACATGCTTGCTTCACTATTTATGCACAATGATTGCGCAACACTCATTCGGCCAGCCCTCTCTGGCCTGGTGCACAATAATTGTGCAATATTGGCTCTAGGCCAATATTCCTCTTAACGCGACAGAAACTTAAGATGTAGCTTCATCTCATGCCATGGCGCATCTTTTAGCATGCGCCATGCTAAAAACACGGGGTGTTACAAAATCAGCATGGCCATATCTATTAGGTGGTGTGACTTGCCTCTCTTTTTGTCTCTAACAAAATTATACTGATGATCCTGTGCTTCTTCTTCTTGTGCAGGTCCTGACACACTTTCTTGATCCACCTTATCAGAAACAACAGTCTTATTGTTTAACTGAACTTGTATCTCAAGTTCCAGCTGGTCACCTAAATCCACCTTAACAAACACTATCTTCAGTTTTTTCATTGGCTTCAACATTGATTATTTATCATATGTCACATCTCTAAAAATAAGAAACTTATTTGATCTTTTATCAGGACAACATAGCCTATAACTTTTCACACCCTTTGCATACCTAAGAAAGATACACTCTTTGCTCTAGGCTCAAGTTTCTCCTTATTAACATGAGCATAGGCTCGACATCCAAAAACTTTCAAATTTTTATACTTATCATGTGAAAATGTCCAAACTTCATTTGGAGTCTTCCACTCAATAGCAGTCGATAGTGATTTGTTAACTAAATAAGTTGACGTGTTGGCAGATTCTACCCAAAATAGCCTTGAAAACCCTACATTGCAGAGCATGCACCTTTCATTCTCCATTATGATTTTATTCATCCTTTCGGAAACTCCATTTTGTTGTGGTGTTTTTCTGAATGTGTGGTGTCTTAAAATTCCTTCATCCTTGCAGAAATCATTGAACTCATCCTTATAAAACTCCAAACCATTTTTTGTCCTCAAATACTTGATTTGTCTTCAGGTTTTCTTTTTAACCATAGTCTAATATTGCTTGAACTTGAAAAAAAATTCATCTTTGTGTTTAAGTATGAATACGTATACTTTCCTTAAGAAATCATCAATGAATGTCAACATATATCTACTACCAACATGTAACTCCACTCGAAAAGGACCTCGGTGTTATGAATAGCTGCGCTGAACTCGACTCTACATTGCTTCCCAAAGACGCAATGTTCGTAGAAGTCTAGTATTCACTTTTATGACCGCCAAGCAAACCCTCCTTCCTCAAGACAACTAATCCCCTCTCACTCATATGCCCTAACCACATATGCCACAACTTAGTAGTATCATCTTCTGGACTTGAAGAACACACAACTACATCACCTGTTACAGTAGTACCTTACAGTGCATGAAAACATAACTTTCTTACCTTTCATAACTGTAAAATTTCCCCTTGATACACGAATAACTCCACCATCACCTTGATTCTTGAAATCATTTGAATCAAGTGTACCAAAAGAAATCACTCAAGTCCGTAACATGCCTAACCTATCTAAAGTCCTCATTATACCATCATGCATCTTAATTTGAATAATACCTATACCCATCATATAGAAGTAACATTGCTTCCCATAAGGACTTTAACTCTTTATCTAGCTTGATTAAAATTAAACCATTCTATATGAGGACACATATGAAAAGTACAACCTGAATAAAGAATCCACCCACTGTCCGGGCTTTCGGCATATTTCGTGAGAACCGTTCCATCATAAATTTGTTCTTTAATATTTGTTGCAGTGCCTTGGTTGTATTCTTATCAAGATTATTCTTTTGCGGACAATCCTTCTTGAATTTCTCTTCTAAATTACAATGCAAATGCTTGAATTTAACCGATTTAGATTTAGAGTTACACTTTTGTAGCGCCCCCAAAGCTAGCAGCTGACTAATCCAAAAGATTAACTAAAAAATGAGGCACTAAGGATCTAAAACATCTATTTAAACAATAAGAAAGAAGTTCTAAACAAAGATTAACCCGAATCTAAACCTTCTCTGAAATAAATACAAGAACTCCTCTCAAATGATACATATTAGTGAGTTGATTTACAAATAGGATACAGACACAAAATAAACATAGCAGAAGCTAACTAACTAACGTAACTAATTCTTCGAAACTTTCATCGTCACGTGCCATCTTGATCTGTCTCTGAAACTGAAAGTGGGAATTGAGTGAGCACATCATCCCTAAAGGGGGTGCCCAGTAGAAATAACATCTAACTTTCAAGTAATCATTGAAAACTGATGAAACACGGGAAAACAGTAAAACATATTGTAGAAACTTTTTCAAAGCAATTTAAGAAGAAAAGTAAACATCCATGTAAGAGACATGTGTTGCCCGCACAATACTAAAGAATAATATTGAGGTGTATCGCCCTAACCATAGATAATATTGCGGTGTATCGCCCTAGCCATAGAATACTGGATATGTAAAGTTTGGGGCACACATCTCATACTAAACACTCAAATAAACAATCATGTATATGGACGAACTCCTTCTTTTGAATAATAATATTGATGCCAATTCCACACCGAATAGGTAATATTGTGGTGTATCGCCCTAGCCATAGTGCATAAAAATAGATATAAAGAAAAGGTGAAGGAGCGTATCCTATATACCACAGATGAAAATTCTTATTACCCACAACATTCATAATCACAGACAAAGCATTTCAGTTACTTTCCAAGCGATGAAAAGATTAAAAGAATCAAACATTCATGGAATTTAAAATCAGACAATGCATGAGTTTGTTAAACATAAACTTCTGTAAAAGAAAACATCAACGATTACAAAAGAGTTAATGTAAATTCCCACCTCTTTTGATGACAAGCCACGCCTACCCCGAGATCCACGATCCACTGGTTCATTCTTTAGATCGATCATTGTTAATAACGACTAACTGTTAATCACATAAGAACTCTAAGAATCTAGCCAAAATGGCTCACACAAGAATCATACAAGTCTATTTAATGGTTCTAAGCCCATTCATGGTACTATACCTTTTATTATCACTCTTTAGCATAACTAAGGTTTACTAATTGAGTTGGGTTGGTTCTATAGTTCATTAAATAAGTCTTATGAATATGTACAACTTTGTAAAAGGAACCAAAGCTCATTTCGGGCCATAAGGGTCCAAAACATCAATTTAGAAAAATAGGGTTCATCCTAGTCAACTAACAGTCGTTAATGGTCAAACTGACGGTCAAAGGTCAACTAACAGTCAACATCTAAGTCTAGGTCAAAGTCCAGTCAAAGGTCAAGTCAATGGTCAACTCAAAGGGTTAACTCGGTCAACTGAGTCTACTCGGGTTTTTGACGGAAAACCAAAAATAAGTGTTGAAATATATTCCCCATATACAAGATATCAAGGTAACCGTGAAGAGAAGATACCGAGGTGTCCGTGCAATGTCCATGATATATTTCAACAATAAGGGTCCCCATGTAGCATGGTGGATGATGGTCCATCATCGCCGTCATATATACAGGCTATGTAGTCAATTTCGGCCATCTCGGCCGAAATTCCGCCGATTTTTCCCTTTCCGGCTAATAGCAAAGCGAAACGGAAAGTGACCGAAATTCCACCGAAATTGCACCGAAATTCTCGAAGTAAGTCCATGTATCCAACTAACTCGGAGTATGATGGATATGATACTGATGAATTGATGTTGGACACCCAAAACGGGCTACTCGGTGGTGTCGGGAATGATGGAATTACTCCAGATGATGATATCTATGATGATTCAAATTATCTTGATTAGAATTGTAATATCCTTGTTGTACACTTGTACTTCTCTCTTTTGTTCAAAAAAGACTTCCAGATCAGTACTCTTTTATTGTTTTCTCTTTTGTTCAAAAAAGATTTCGAGGAAAAATTAGTAAAGTGTTCGCACTTTTGTGTTTTCTTAATGAATATTTGTTTCTTTTGGATATTATTTCATTATATCTTAACATATTTGGAAATTATATATATAAAAGTTGGAACCGAAATTACACCGAGATTTGAAAACGGAATCTCCCTGAGACAACGTTGTACCAGTGTCTCGCTCGGGACCGAGATGAACCGAAATCCGAGATTAACTACCTTGTATACATGTATGACTGAGCCGGGGACCAAATGAGTTGGCTGGGTCTAATCAGGGAAGAAGGCTTAAGGATAAAAAACACTTATGCAAGCATGAATCACGCCAACAACCTAAAAGAAAGTATAAATATTATGAAGTTGATATTGCGAGACTTTTGCCCGAGTTGGCATTAAACAAACACCCAACTAACATCCTTTTTGTTTTCCGTATGAGAACGCACATCATAGCTTACAAATGTATTCTAAGACCAGTTGAACATAACTATCAATAGTATTATTTTCGGGTAGACTGCCATTTTCCACTTGAGTGTCGATTCGTCGTCAGCTATAGACATACTATGATTAAGCTAGTGCAGGACGTAGTTACGGAGTTGGCCATATGTTAACGCCAGAGGTTAAAGATTCAAATGTTGAATTTCCTAATAATGCAACTTGAATGAGACTAAGATTTTCACGAGTAGAAAAAAGAAGAAGAACATGATTTTGAATCATGTCAACCAAGAAAAAGAAAGAAAAAAGGAAATGGAAATAAGAATAATTGAGGGAGAAGTAAAATAAAAAAAGAAAAGGAAAAGAAGTAATTTCCAAAAGAGTCCAATCCAAGAGTACTGGAGAGAATGCGAATTTGCCTCTTTGATACATCTAAAACCAAACCCCATCCCCACCCTATCACCTAGTATTAAAGCCATTGTCTCTACAAGAGTGAGTGAGAATCAAAACCTTATTATAAAGAAAAAGAGAGCGAAGGAGAATCATCACCGTCGGATTCTTGTACTAGTGGTGGTGGGGGGAAGTGGTGTTAATATCAGAAAGGACTCTTGGATGAGAGGAAGTGTCAGATGATAGAGAGGCAGAGATGGAAAGAAAAAACACAAAGATGGAAATGATCGAAGAGACTAAACACAACACTGTATTTTTACTATATGGAGTAGGGGAATCATCTCACTGTTGGAGGAGGAACAAACAACGTCATATCCCACTCACTGCATGCACTCAACATATATAAACACTAATAAAAGGATTATCGGTGTTTGTGTTTCAGACTTTCACTACACTAGGACTCACTAGGAATCACTTCACCCCCAAACTTACCAGCCAAACGCATCATATGCCAAAAGAGAATAGGAATATCCAATAATGGAAGGAGGGGGGCTAGGCAATGTCTTATCTTTCCCCAAGTGGTAAAAACTCACAACCACAAATTGTAATGACATAGAGAATAGAGAATGAATAATAATAATATGTTAGATTTTATGATTTGATATGTGAACGAACGAAGAGGAGGAGGACAGAGGACCCATATTTGGCATCCTCAAATCATCAAATACTAACACTGTTGATAATAGTTCTTTAGATTTCATGGTCGGTCGGTCGGATCACCTTAATGTCTACTCGTACTATTTTCTTGATGGATTCTTAATTTTGAAATTTATGGCAAACATGTGAAAAATACGCGAAATAAACTGAGTAATTAAGAGCTCTGTAATCTGTATACGGTTTATAGCAACATGCTAGAGCAAGTTTGGGAAAAAGAAAATGTAGGTGAATTCGGGTTGAACGCGGAATTTCTTTTCTATTTTCAAAAATCACAGCAAGAAACACTTGAGTGACAGCATCCATAAGAGCCGCTCATGTTTGATATTTTCTGCCATTTCAACCAAACATTGAATGGCCTGCAAAATCTGGGTGAGGCTTAAACTATAGTTAAAATCAACTATTGGATTGGCTTGGAGGAGGAAAGCTACGTGAACCTAATTACCTAACTAAGTATGGCAAGTGCCCGTGTTGCACACAGTTATCACATGACAACTTTTGGGTTTTTGCATCTCGTGTGTGTGAGGATTTCTTCTCCAATTTAGGAGCTCACACGTTTGTCCTCACATCTCCATTTTCGTCTTAATGAGATTTGATGCTTTTTACAAGACTAAAACAGTGTGGTCTACTCTAGACTCTAGATTACAGTAGTAGTAGTACATAAGAATATGTGAGGTACCTTCTCCAATGTACTATAGAACATTGATCACAAGTGTCTGAATATTTTTCTTTTTTGGAATAGTTATAAGAACGATTATAGGTGCAATTACATTCAGTCCCAACATTAATGTGCAATCAGTGTACATACAGTAATATATATGTGTAGGTTGTTGGGATAGTAGTAGTACTGGTGTAACAAATTTAATGTTGGCCGTTTTATGTCTCATTTGTAGGTGATAATTCTTCTTATGACCTATAAGGCTTGAGTCGCTTGACAAGACACGAAAGAGACTGGAGGGCCCTTAGAAGGGCAAATGAACAGGAATAACTTAATGCAACTAGATTCGTATTAGGATTTGATGTGGAATGTGGATCTTTTTATGTATGTTATGCCAAAAGTCTCCAAGTTCTGTCAAGAGAGGTATGTGATTGGTTTACTAGTTGTAGTTGGATGTGCAAGTACTATTACATATTCACATGGGTAGCCCGTAGCCCTACATTTAAGAGTACTACACTGGTTTACTAGTTGTCGGTGAAAATGACTACTACAATCACAGATGCATTTAGGTCTTTTACAAGGAGAGATTCCACAGCTTCACGCCTTCACCTCGAACAAGATTTTCTGCTACACTTCCCACTCTATTGATTTTAGCCATTAATCCTTGGATTGAGAATAGCAAGGGGTCCCATATTATTGGATTAACCAATATCTGCATTACACCTAGGTGGGGGGAAAGGAGTGGGGATATATATCATTTTCGTCTTGGTCTAACCCTGTTATCTTCATGTCCTCAATTTACTGACAGAAGAGTGTAATGCTATCACTGATAAAGGTGTGATTTTGGGTTTCTAGGTTACGAAGAAACTTAATAAAAAGAAAAGAAAAGAGCGAAACATATCCCAACATTGTCAAATAAAATCCAATTAAACATATCCCAACATTGTCATAAAAAAATATCTGTGACAAGCTTCAGAAATCACCCTACTACTGCTGCTACCAACTAAAGATAAGAAACAAAGAACAAAAACATTGGCAGTATCAAAAATCCGGAGCCCTCTGTGAAAAGCAACTCAAGCTCTACTTGTCAATGCCATGTCTAAAATGTTTATTCCTAAAATCTCAGTCTCCAACAAGAAGGGTACTAAAAACCTAAAAGTTGGAACCTCATCCTCTAAATTAAGTCATCAAGAGGAGAGGGTTTCATTCAAGGACAGTGAAGCTAGTTGATCAGTTGGACTGCTAGCTTGTTGCTGTTGCTGCTGAACGTTCCTCAGCACCTCCATTGCCTCTGCTACTTTCGCTTTGAGTGCTTCAGGAGATTCCAGAAGGTGCAAAACTTCAGTCTGATCCATCTCCAAAAGCATTCCTGTCACCTTAGCAGCCATTTCATGCTCCAGCTGATCAACCAATGGGTATAAACTTTCTCCCAACATCTACAAAAACACAAGTAAAAGTGTAAAACATCGGACAGACTATTTCACACCAACCCACGCAGTGTAATTATTATGTAAAAGAATATCTACAAGTATTAGGTTTAGTTGGTATACAGTTCTCTGCTGATCAGGTGATGCATTGGCAAGAGCAGTAGCTAGGGCACCAATAGGGATAGGTTGTGACACAGCATCTCTCATTGGGATTCCAGCCATGTCATATGGAACCGACAACATGCCTCCAGCAACGCCTGGCATTGGACCTTCAGGCATGTTACGACCAGGAGGGTATCGGTACATACGACCACCCCTTGGGAGCATCTGCACAAGAAAAAATTAGAATCATTAATGAACATAATTACCAGCTTACAACTCCCAATGCAAAATATAAGTTATCTAATACAACCACAGACCTGCTGAGGCATGAGTGGTATTGGCTGCTGTGGTTGTTGCAGAGGCCCTGCTCCACCACGTCTGCCTCCAGGGCGTTGACCTTGCTGACCTTGCTGACCTTGCTGAACCATTGGAACAAAGAAGTTTGGCATTCCACCACCACCAGGCCTCATCCCGGGAACCAGCTGCTGCTGGTATCCAAATCCAGGCTGGAAATTTATACATTATATAGGAAACAGGCTGTCAGTGCCATACATATTCAAACATGTATATACATTAAAACAAAATAACTAACTAGTTACAGTGCATGAATTTTTACTGCCCAGTCAGATTACATAAGGAAACAACATTACTTGATCAACAATTATCATCTCATTTGAAACCTTTATCTGTATGCTATCATCTACCCTTGACAACATAGATAAAAACAGATGCTAAGGTAATTATGCAATCATACTGACCAATGACCAACTTAGTCACAAATGTGGAAGCAAAGTAGGTTTTACCTGAGGAGGCATGATAGCAGGGGGGCCTTGACCGTAAAATATTTGTTGCCCAAGTCCTGGACCACCAGGTGGATACATGGGCATACGAGGAGCAACAGAAGGCACAATCGCTACTGGCCGCATTTGTGAAAATTGTGCCTGCGAAATCAATTAGCAAATTTCATTAAAACATGACCTGATATAACAAGATAACCTAACAAACGTAATCAATCCATACCTACCCCCCTAGATACCTTCCCACAAAGTTGACAACTATAATAACTCTAACATCATCAATCAAGTCCTTCGTACTTTAGCAGTAAAGTACCATGTGAATAAGTCATTGCCCAAACATAATCAATTCTGACATGTCCTTAACTTCACATACTTCTGAGTTATACTATTATAAACCAAAATAGCCTCTGACAAAAGGTAATGGCAGCACCATGCTTCTAGAGAAGACATTTATGGGTAGGTAGACTAGAGTAGAACCTACTTGAACTTGAAAAATACAAATCTAAAAGATGAAAAAAGAAAGCAACCCAGGCAAGAACGGAGCAAAACAAGTCCCTAGAATATCAACAACTTAAAGCCTAGAACAATTAAATTGCAGCTCTTAGAAGCATGAACATCGGTAACTCATTGCACTAATTGAAAGAGGTGTACTCCTTGCTCTTATCCTGGAGATAAAACCAAGGGGGTAGACAACACATATCACCAAGAAAATTTATATAATTGTATCCATTACGCATTCACTCAACAAAATAGGTTTTACCTGCAACCTAGCTCTCCTGTCTTCTTTTCGCTGTGCAAGCGCAACATAAAGAGGCTTGCTTGCAATCATCTTGCCATTCATCTCCGCAAGCTACAATACAGACACACAGATAATTAAGGTATCACCTAATTGCCAAATTATAGAATGATACAAGCAAATATATAAAACTTACAGCTCGAGATGATTCCTCAGGTGTTGAGAAGGCAACAAATCCCGAACCTCTGCTAATACCATTAGGGTCTCGCATAACCTATTGATTCCATAACAAATGAATTATAGAAAGCAGCCTATACGTCCCAGACAAAAAGAAAGACAAGAAAAGATAACCATAAAGAGACATTTTCTATTCAATTCCCAAATCACGGACCTTGCATGATGTAATGGTTCCAAACTCAACAAACAATTCCCTAAGCTTGTCATCATCAACACTATCGTCCAAGTTCTTCACATACAAGTTGACCCCTTGAAATTTGTCTACCGTCTCCTTCATAGTGTTAAATTTTTCCTTTAATTCATTCTCCCTTTCATTCTTTTTCTGTGCCTTCCCAACAAACCATTCCTTATCTTCAATTTTCTTACCGTTAAGAGCCTCAACAGCTACACCAGCATCCTCTGTATTCTCAAAATTGACAAACCCAAAACATTTTGATTTTCCATCCACATCCCTCATCACGACAGCACTAGTAATGGTGCCGTATTCACCAAATACTTTCTTAAGTTCATCATCTGTTGTCGACTCAGAAAGATTCTTCACAAAGACGTTGTTGAACTTTACCTTGTCCGACGACATGTCTCTTTCCTGCTTACGAAGGAAAGGTCCAACAAAAACTGGTTTATCATTCAGTAGCATACCATTAAGCTTATCTATGGCCTTTTGGGCAGCTTCCTCAGTATCATACTGCACAAATCCATAACCTTTTGACTGGGCAGAACCATCAGTGGCTATCTTGCAGGACAGAATGTTTCCAAAAGCAGAAAATGTTTCATGTAGTGCTTTGTTGTCAATTGCTTTGTCAAGATTCTGAAACATTATTAAAACAGAATAAAAAACGAATTAGCAAATAACTACATAAATTTTGACACAAGTGCAGAATGTTATGAGTTCCACTTAATATTCACTTGCAGTATATGATGAAGTACCTTGATAAAGATATTGGCAGTCCCACTTCTACGAATGCTAGGGTCACGATGAGAATACATGATTCTGATAGGCTTCCCATTGAGAGGATTAAAGTTCAGCACGTCCAATGCCCTTGCAGCTGTAAACAAAAAGAAGAAGCTGATCAGAAGTCAGAACAAGCGCATAAAAGCATGCCCAAGTTTGTGCATCTGGGTGCTGAATAATCTCTTCTATTGCAGTGAAAACATTTCGAGAAAGATAGTTCAAAATTTACAAAGTTTTCATAGTAATCTAGCATAGCTATTTCTGTTTTCCTTGCCCCATTTTCAATTTTTTTCCTTTAAGAAGCTGCTTCATTACCACCAAAAACATTTCTGAAATCAGGTAGCTAAAATAAAAATATTAACGCAATGAATAGTTCTTGCATAAATGGAATGTCAGATGTCAGTGTTTAAGTTAATATAAAACACCAATATCTGATGAAACCATTAGGCCAAGTTCACTATCAATCGAATCCTAAACGGCATTACAATGAGCGACGAAAATTACCTTACAACTATATTGACCTACCCTTTTCAAACTACCCTTTTCAAATTAAATATTAACGCATTGATTAGCGCTTGCACAAATGGAATGTTAAATGTAACTGTTCAAGTTAATATAGAGCATCAATATCTGATGAAACCACTCAGTCCATTCCATTATCAATCGAATTCTCGACAGCACTATAACGAGCCAATGAAAAATACCCTACAACTAAATTGACCTACTCCTTTCATAGTAGCAGAATATAAGCAACATAACCACATCTGCAGGAAAACTTAAGGCGGCGCCAGAACTATAATTAAGTTAATCTAATTTAAGTACTACCAGTCTACCACAACAAGGAAACCAATGCTACATTCCATAATAAATCATGAAATTTACAACCAAACAAATCTAAAGTTCCTGAAAAAAAGTGCTATTTACTCAACATTGAGTTAAATTACCTAACAATACAATGAAACACTATCCAAACAAATTTCTAGGTTAAACAAATGAGATGAAAATGGAAAGAGACTAACCATCTTGAGTATTGCTATAGTTAACATAGCCATAACCAAGGGATCTTCTAGTACTCAAATCCCTACAAACACGAACAGAAACAACAGCACCAAGTTGACTGAACATATCATAAAGCTGTGAATCAGTTACATTCACTTCAAGATCACCAACATACAAAGATGTTGATTGAAATTGTCCAGTATTTCCAGCTCCATTTGGTCCAGCTAGTGGTGGTTGTGGTTGAACAACTTGCACTTGAGCAGCCATTTCTCAAACTTTTTTTCTTTTTCTTTTTCTGATTTTTTTTCTTCCCTCTCCTCCTTATTTGACTCAAACCCTAGAAGGAAAAAATAACTTCAACACTTGAAAATGATACTCAAAAACAAGAAATTCCGATAAGTAACTTGACTACTGTAAACCTAATTTTGTAGATTTTTCTGGTTTTTTTTATAGATTTTATGGATAGTATAGGTAGGAGAGGGAGCAAAAATGGAGATCCTAACGAGAGTGGAATTGAGGGCAGCCAAAATGCACCGCAATGGCGCTGTTAGGACCGTAATGCTTATATATTGGTATTCCTGTTCATGTAAAACCCTAATTTTTTGGTTTTTGTTGATGCAATGTTAAACCGTTGGATTCTCAATAGTACTTTCTATGTGACGTCATGGAAGTGGTTAGATAATGAATCAACGATCTGATTTCAGATAAGGTTGATTACGCATTTGGACGAATATGATTCGGTTTGGTACACGTGAGAGCTCTCCTTGTGTGCAAAGTCCAACATAAGACCATCCACCAAGGCAGTCTGGGTTTGGTAATGTTTTTATTTTTCAAAAAGCATTTTTAAAATATATATATATTAATTATTTTTCATATTAGTGTTTGGTAAAATATTTTGGAAATTGAACATTTTTGTTAGCTCTCTTTTAATACCCTCTCTCCTCTCTCACTAGTTAACAGGAAAAAAAGGTTTTCTTCACGGCAACCATTTCCGGCTCAGATCTGGTCTTTTTGGGGCCGGATGTGGGCGGGATTTTTTTCCCTTTTCTTGTCTTAGGTTAGATCCTTGTTATTAGTTAGTTTCTATCATGGTTTTCTCTTACTTATTGGTAAGTTTTGTACACCCTTATGGTGTTTTTATCTCCTTTATTAGAGAGGTTTATTTTGGTTTTAATGGTCGTTCTTGTGTTTCATGGGTTTTAAGATCACTTGGGATGTTTTTCAACGACGAAAACTTCATCATTGTTAGCTCCGGCGACGGAATCTTCATCATCTATCTATCTGGCGACGGAATCTTCATGAATGATGCTTTTGACGATGAAATCTCCATCACAAGTTTTAAGAAATTTGAGCAAATCACTCCAACTTTTGGAGCACATCTTTATGAAGAAGAAAAACAAACAAAATGGTTGAAATACACTTCCGAGAAAAACCATTCTTCCTCTGACTTGATCGGTTCTTATTCATGCTTGTATTTGTTCTACACTGGTAATCCTTCTCTTTCTCTTGTTGGATTTCTTGGTAAACTTGTATGGTATGTCTATTTGTATTTTCTTAATTTTGATTTTAAACCCATTGTAACCTTGAACTCCCATTAATGAAAAGGTTCTTTGTATAAAATAATAATAAAAAAATTTGTTAAAATATTTTCAAAGTGCTTTTAACCCAGAGCACTTCCAAAATTCTCCAACTTTTAAAAGTCGGGGGAGAGAAGCTTTTAAAAGCTCTAAAAGCATAAGCTTTGGTCCCACATTATTTTAATGCATGATTTTTCTTTTATATCCCTACTATATTTTATAAATGACCAAAATTGCCCTTAAATCTTTGATAATCAATTTCTTATTCTCCGTATCATATTCTTTAAAGATTGTTATTTTAAATCTATGTTTTTTTTTTTTTTTTTTTGAAGCATAATTTATGTCACATTCTTTAAAGATTATTATTTTCACTTTCAAATTATATTTTATATATCATTTCAGTTAAAAAATAAATAAATAAGAGCCAATATTAAATAAATATTTGATTTTAGTATAGTTTTTTTTATCACAAATTATATTTATAATAAAAATAGTTACTCAAAATATATATAAATATCTAAATATGTTTAAGTCCCATAAAATAGAATAAAACTATATTAAAAGATTATGTCTGTTTTTGTCATTTGTTACACCTACAATAAGTGAATCTATATTTTACCAAACACAATTTGATCATTTTCTAAATCAGCTTTAACTTTTAGTATATAGTTTACCAAACATTTAACTGCTTTTTTTACACAGCACATCACATCAGAAAAGCGCTTTTATAAAAGTCGCAGCATTACCAAACTAAGCCTTAGTCTAGTGGAGATCAAAGTCCAACATTCACAATTGAAAACGGTGGCTAAAAGGGGTATGATTGCTAAAGGATGTTACCGCATTTGCTAGGGGAGGATACCAATCCATATAAGACAAAGTAATTTCAGCCGTTGGATCCTGGATTGTTACCCGCCCCTAACAGAAGTGGTTAGCCTTTAGCAATCGTGAAAAGGGGGTTTATAGGTTGCATTCATCAGTTGCGCTACACCAGGACGTCAATCCGTTTGGCGTCTCAAAGAGTGTAAAAACGCCAAATGATTAGGCGTCTAGGAAATATTTTATGGAAATTCAAACATCAGGATGATATAAACCGTTGGATTCATAATTTTGTTGGTGATCAAACGGTTGATACATTTTTGTTTTGAATTTTGAATTCCCACTGCACTTAGGCATTGAATTTTGATGACGTGTTGTGGTTGTGAATGTTGAATCATGGACACCCATTAAACTTAGCCTAAATGGGCAACAATAACACGGCAAGACATGGATACGATTCCGACTCGATTTAGCATATCTAGATACGGCCACTTTAACCCAATTTATTTATATTATAGTTAGTCATTTTAAGTTTGTTTTTTCAACTTAAAAGTCACAATTCTCTATTAATAATAATAATAATAATAATTAATTAAAAAAAATTATTAATAAATTTAATACTCTTTATCCAATAAATTTAGGCTAACACAGTAACCTGTTCAATTAATGTAGTAGTATGTTGTTGGAGCTTAGCTTGTTAGGCTTCCAACTAGTTGATGTAATACTCTTTATCCAATATAAATTAATAAATTAATAATAATAATATAACAGAGTTTTTTTTTTTTGAGCGTTCTTATTCACCGAAATTTATGGTTAATTCTCGCTTTTGGTTGATTTTGCCTCACCATTTTGATTTTTTAGGAAACTTTATAAAATTTAAAAAAAAAATGAATTGTATCTAGTCAGTGTGGAAAGCCGACTAGTAGTTCTATTCGTAATACTCACCTGCAGAGGAGAATATCCTAATTAGGCGAAATATCTTACGTACTCTTCATTTAAAGACTTATGTGGGATCAAGAAGCATTTAGAAGTATCGTTGGTGGGAAATTAGAATCGTATTATTATTTTAATTTTTAATTATCGATTTGATTGACTAACGGTAGTTGAACATTGATATTCACCTAGTTTGTTTATTTTGTGATCCTTCTCTTCTGATATAAGGTCAGCCGAACTAGATCAAGGATCAAAAAAGTTCAAATCTTTTTTTAAATCGAAAGATAGGCTTGTGATCATCCATTGTTAACAGACTCCGTCCTGTGCATGATTGATCATAAGGGAAACAAGTATTTGTGAAGGTGCATTGAAGAACGAAGATTTGAAGACAATAAGATTTATGATTGGTTTCTGATCTTTGTGATATACTTCGTGCACACTTAATTGGTTGGGATCCAACAAGTTAGTTTATCTTGGATTAACATATAACTTGTTATGTAAATCGTCGATCTATCATTTGGTGGTTCTCTTCAGGATCCAAATCCGATAGGTTGTAAACTAAGTTTTGATTATCTAGATAATCCAGATCTTGGTTAATATAAAACCGGTATAAATGAGTTTAAGCTTTTAAACGAATTTTTTTTTGTGTAACTCAACATATATCTTTGATTTAGGTGTTGATATTTAGAGCGATTACCGAATACAATTTGGTCATTTACTATTTCAGAATACAATCCAAATGAGTTGAGTGGTAGAAGTCTTCACAGCGGGTGAAGCAACTTAAGATAGTGGACTATATCTTAGGATTCACGTGTGTTGACCATATTGGTAGTATGCACAGGGATAATGAAGGAACTAGGTAACTTGGAGTTAGTTTACATGGTATCTACTATACGAAGTTGGTTGTAGTCTTTGTATAGTGGCTTAATTATGAGAGTATTCAAAAATGGATTAGGTCCCGGGATTTTTCTTCATTTGTGGTTTTCTCGTTAACAAAATCTTGTTGTGTGCTTTTACTTTACTTTTTGTATTGTAATTATTATTTTAGTTATAATAAAGTAATTGCAATATACGTTAATCAAACACTTGGTTTGATCCCATAGTTGGTTCAATCTGAACTTATATTATATACCAAGTGGAAATCTTGTATTTGTTATCTTCTTGACAGTCTCTGTCTATATTAGATCACGCAAGGTGTGTACCATATAGGTTGATATCGAAAATCTTGTGATTTACTTGGTATTATCGTCATTTCAATTGGTATCAGTATAGGCAAACACGAAAAGATCTAAGAATTTGTGTTTGGTGTGATCCAACCTATAAGACCCGAATCTATACATGGTTATGGAAGACCCTAAGAATGATTCTATTAACATATTACAAGATTATGAAAGTCTGGAGTTGCATATAATGCTACATCTACATCTCATAACCCTAGAGATAAGATAATTAATAACACATGTTATATGTCTGATTCTGATGTCGAAAAGAGATGTTGAAAAAGAGTTGGCCAAACTCCTAAAGACTATTAGTCTGCTGTCCACCAAGATTCTGAAATTGAAAACAAAAACTAATATTCTTAGACAAGAGATTAGAGAGCAGGTGTTGTCGGGTAAAAATGACTCGCTGGTTTTCTGGTAATAAGTGGTGGAGCAGGCAACTGCTCGATAAAGCAAATCGTATGAACCTTTAAACAAATGTACTACATGGGAGTACCTTGAGTTCGAGAGACATTTGTGGGCTAGCTCCGCCACTATCACTAACCAGTTGTGGAGATATTTTTCGTGAAAAAATATTTGTAGAGTGAAGAAAGAGAAAACCATGTCCAATAATTGGAAGATGCGTTGTCTTTTTCTTATTTCTTTAATACAAAAATAGGACAAACAACCTGAAAGATCTGTATATTTCCTTTTCATGGTGCTCTGTCCACCAACCGATAGAGGATAAGTGTCATCACCGATACTAGATAGATTACAATAGATTTGTATAAGTTTTATGATTGTCGGTATCTTGTATGGAGAAAATTTTTATGATAATATATAGCAAAATAGTCTCTAGCATAGGGATCCAAAAAGTCATTCTGGATTTTATCGTACCTTATGTAACGAAGATTATTTAGAATATGACTCTGGTTATTACTAACTCTGTTGTAAGAGCACATACGTTGTTTTTCTATCTTAAAAGATAAAGAGGCATCAAGTATAGTTTTTTCTAAGGACAAGGCTATATTTGGATTCCAGATAAATTAGCAAGCACACGCCAAAGTTTTATTGTCTTGCAAAAGACACATTAAGAGTACACCAAAAATTTATCTAATCTATGAAATGGGCATTTAAGCCAAAAACAAAATTGATGTTTCGCAATAATGTTTTGCCAAACAACAATATTAATAGGATAATACATAACCAAGTGTGTCAGTGATTCCTTCCCACTTTTGCAAAAGTTGCATAAGGGGTCAATATAGTAGAGGAAACTTGTAATATTTGCATTTGTTGGAAGGATATCATTGAGCACATTTCCACATAAACAGTTTTATAGCTGGGGAAGTATCAATTTTCCAGATCATGGTCTAATCAATATTCTGAGTATATTTATAGTTGGAATCTTTTTTTTGTTCCCGGTATAAAGATTGGACAATTAAATCAACCTCATCGTTAAGTTTCTGGGTATATTATGCATTTCTTTCCTTTTTGTAAGATCGAGAGTCCAGTTTATCATCATCTTAGAAACCACTGATAGTAATGAGATGCTTAACAAGATGAGATCATTAGGAAAATTTGTTGCCTTGGTGAAGGAAATGCTTGGGCTATCACTCCAGTTATCCTCTCAAATCTTGAGTTTATTGCCCTTTCAAATTTTCCACATGTAGTGTTCCTGAATATTTTTCAGTTTCCTCCAGAATTCTTGTCCAAATTCAAGAATCTCCCACATTTGGTCTAGTATCCATTATGCGGATATCCTGATCTTGATGTACTTAGCGGTCAATATTTGAAATCATATAAAAGATTTGTCATGTACCAGTCCATTTAATTTTTCTTATTATATCACTGTTGAAGACCTCCCTTTCGGATTTTCAACAACTTTTCCCATAAGAAATACCAATGGATCTTGTTTAATTCTTGGCAAGTTTCCTGACATTCAGGTTATCTTGAGAAACATTCTTCTCAGTGGATCTTGTTTAACTCCTGGCAAGTTTCCGACATTAAGGTTATCTTGAAAAACATTTCGACGTCAGAGTGTCTGAAAATACAAATGAGAGTAAAGCAAGTGAAGAGATATTTTGCACTCAATAGGCCTGCTCGGAGATTTGATTTAATTACTTCATATGGTATTCCACTCGGTGTGGTTAAGAGGATGAATATTGGATTAATGTCTCAATTTTTATTTATTTTAATATATTGAATCAACAGAAAACTACAGGAGGCTATTAACCTTATTGCATGCCCTTATCTCATTTGTGGATTTTGAGATATGGGGAACTTCCAACAAGCTGTTACCCTCATAATGTGAATATATAGCATTTGAAAGTAAAAACCTAGTATCATAGTCTAAATCATAATGAATAAAATGTGGCATTTGTCTTCATTGTTGATTGTGAGCACCTTGAATTCTTGCTTGTTTTGCTAGGGCATCTGCTACCTTATTACTACTCCTACAATTGAAAGTAAAACCCAACAAAACTCACATGTCAGCAGAACCCTCATGGCCTCAGAAATAATTTCCTGATTTCTTCGTTGAATTGTGTTTGTCTAACCTTGTGCAAAATCAATTACTCCCTTGAAATCTCCCTCAATCCAGAAGAATTTACGGTCCATGCTTGTCGCCTATCTTGCTGGTTCGAGCAAAGTCAGTGCTTCTGCGTCTTTGGGGCTGGAGGCATGAATGGTCCCAGATCCAGCTTGGATAGATGTACCTGTTGCAGCACGTAAGATTATTCCTTGGAAAATTCTTAGGCATCTTTATTTCCATATTATCCAACATTTTATGGCTACAATTTCGATCACATTATCCTCTGAATTTCCTGCAATCGAGTTAGAGTAAAGATTCATCAATAAAAAGTCTGAGTTTAGGTTAAAATTTAAAACGTGGCAACGGTGGTAGCATCCATACAAATTTTGTGTAAGAACATTCCAAAAAAAGATGTTTCAGAGATTTGCATGGATATTTACAAAAAATGCAATGTAAGGCTATGTTTTCTAAGTAATGACCTAGCAGTTTCCTAATTTATGGATGCATTTCCACAAAAAGATCTTAATTTTATGCGATACATTCAACTTCCAAAAGGCTTTCCATAAGGTAACAGTGGGCTGCATAGTCTGGTTAGGTACATAGTTATGCAATTTATCATACATCGATTTTACAGTGAATTTACCAATTTTAGTTAAAAGTCATCTTAAGATGTCTTTTTTCGTTTTCTCATTTATCTCTGGAAAAAGTTTGATCTTTATAATTTTACCTAAAATAGATGAAGGAAAGTTATTTCTAACTTTATCTGAGTTTCACTTCCGAGTACTTGGGTCGATTCAAGAGTATCATCAAGTCCTGATATCCATTTATCTGCCCAAATATTTATGGTTTTTCCATCCCTTACTTCCCAACAGCTAAATTTGTGAATCATTGACATTCCATATTTAATACATTTCCATATCCATGTTCATTTTTTTTTATAGAAAAACTTAGACTGAAACCATCATAAGAAAAGTACATATTAGAGCTGGTGGCTAATAGAAGACCACCACACCTAATGATTGAGTTCTTACGATGCATAGCTAAATGAAAATAGTCTAAGTTTTGAAGTCTATGGATGGTTTTCGACCAACTAGAACAAAAGAAATAAATTACAGTCTATCATCATTTTATGGATTCACTTGTCTTCTATTTCTCTCATGATAACTGAGGTGGTATCTTCCTTGGACTGCATTGTGATAAAAGGTCTAGGATTTCCATGGATTTCAACGTTGATGTGCTGCATTTTTTTGATCCCATCGAAGGCTAGATCAGCTCCTCCAGTTTCTCCTCATTATCCATTATGTCCTGGATATCCTCGATACCCAGTGATGTTTCCTGCAAAATCCAGAGCAGTGAAATATAATAGAGTTCTAGGTTCCTGCAGAGTATAAATTTTTATTAGAATGCCATACTCCTCTCTTTGGTCTGGGTGAAGGGAGTAACTGGCAGTGTTATCAGAATTTATACTTCTATCATCATCATTGTGGAGATAATGATTCAAGATATGGTTTTCTAAGTGATGGATCCTGTTATGGTTGAACAATTTTTTTTTGTATACTAGTAGTAGTATAATTGGCATTTGGTTGGATGTGTCTAAAGGTGTGCCTTCCAGATGTACCAATATGCAGTAGCATAAATATTACTGATGTTATTAATTATTTCAGATATGAACCAGGGTTTTAACCAATCCATGAAGTTTGTGTTGCAGTCAAACTTTCCATGGGAAGGTCCTAGCAGTAATTGTCAGACAAAGGTAGCAGCAGGATAATTAAGGAGCAAGTGTGTCATAGTTTCCTCCCCACTATTGCATATCTTGCATATAGGATCAATGTAGTTGAGAATGCTAGCAGTTTTAGCATTAGTGAGAAGAATTATATGGGCACATTTCCAAAGAAAGATTTGGATTACTGGAGCAATGTCCATTTTCCACAAAGCCTTCCAGTTGCTAGTATGGACATCATTGTTGTAAAGATTATCCATTTTAGCTCTGTAGAGAGACTTGACTATGAATTTCCCAGAATCAGTGAGATTCCACACAACGGTATCCTCTTCCCCGGGATGGGGAATAGTCTTGTGAATAGCCTCAACAGTTATACTGTTGAACCAAATGTTGATTAGATTGGTATTCCATTATCCAGTTGATAAAAGGACGTGCTCAACCAAATTGAGCTATGAATGACACTTAGCATGTTTAGGAACTGGAGAGGGAATGGTAGGAATCCAAACATCCTCCCGGATTTTTATCTTCTTGCCATTACCAATTCTCCAAGAACTATGATCCTGAATATTATTAATGCCTTCCAGAATACCATTCCATATCCAAGAATCTCCATCTTTAGGTTTTGTATCCATGTTGAGAACATTTTTACCAATGAGATAATTTGCATCCATGAGTTGGTACCATAAGGAATCTTTGTTATTTTCCAATATCCATCAAATTTTAGTGATCGTGGAACTGTTAAAATGCTCCATATTCATGAATCCCAACCCTCCTAGCTCATTGGGTTTGCACACTGCTGTCTAGGCCTTTGGGTAGTAACCTTTTGGATTGTCTAGACTCTTTCCCCAGAAGAAATATATTTGTAGCTTGTTGAGATCTTGGCAAGTTTGCTTTGGAAGTTTGAAGCAGTTCATTTGGTAAATACTGGTAGTTGATGTGACAGAGTTGATGAGAACATGCCTACCAGCAGGATTGGGGGGTCCATTTTTCCAGCTAACTAATCTGAGTTTGAGTTTATCAACTCCTGGTTTGAAGGAGGTAATCTTGCTTCTATGGGTGAAAAGAGGAGAGCCTAGATACTTGTCATTTAACTAGAGAACTTGAACTCTTGCTTATGTTGGTAATTAGAGTAAAATCAATGTTGTTGCTGAAGAAAACACATGATTTACTGAAGTTAATTAATTGTCCTAAGGTTCCACTGGAGATTTGAAGAATGGTCTATTAGATTCTGGCTCTCACTCTTGTTTGCCTTGCAGAACACCATGCACTCATCAGCAAATAAAATATGGTTGATGGAAGGAGCCTTATTGCATATTTTGATACCAGTGATAAAACCCATATCCTCAGCTTGAATTAAAGTTCTGGAGAGAGCTTCCATGCAGAAAGGAAAAAGATAAGGATATAGAGGTTCACCTTGTCTTAGACCCCTAGTGGGATTGAAGAACTTGTTAGGAGAGTCATTGATGGGGACTGTAGAGGTAGTAGTGGAAATGCACTGGTAGATTTTTTTACACCAATGTTTATTGAAGCCAATTTTCCTCATTATGGTAACCAAAAAGTCCAAGTCTACTTTATCAAAAGCTTCGGCCATATCACTTTTGATACCCAATGTGTAGTCAAAATCGCTCTCCAAGGCCGATTACTCACCGAGTAATCGCTACAAGCTATATGACCAATTCGATTTCCGATTCCCAGCCATTTCCGATTTTTAACGATTAAAGCGGCCGATTTGGACCGATTTTTTAGCAAAACGAGTTGGCAATTTTTCCGAGTTGGCCTTGCATGCACCAAAATCAGAAAATAAATTTTTTTGTGGGAGTTATCAAATGGAAAAACCTTTAAAAACATGATAAATAAGTTAATATAACAACTCTACTCACTTAATTACATGATAGTGTTAAATTTTAAATTTAATTAGGTAAAAATCATGACTTATGAGCAGCAATATATAGTATCTTATAAATAGGTTCCGAGTATTAGACCGAGTTTTGGCAATTTCCAAATCCGAACTTATTGCTCCTCGCTCCTCAACCGACTAGGACCGAGGAACGATTTCGACTTCATGACTTATGAGCAGCAATATATAGTATCTGATAAATAGGTTCCGAGTTTTAGACCGAGTTTTGGCAATTTCCAAATCCGAACTTATTGCTCCGAGCTCCGAGCTCCTCAACCGACTAGGACCGAGGAACGATTTCGACTACTTATTACCCATGCTACCATTCTCACCTATCTTGCCTCTCTTGGATCTCATAAAATGAATTATTTCATGAAGTATAACAATATTATCAGAGATTTGTCTTCCAGGTATGAAAGCAGATTGGTAAGGGGATATAATTTTGTTGAGGAAAGGTTCATTCTCTGGGCTATGAGTTTAAAAATAATCTTGTAAGTAGTATTACAAAGGCTAATGGGTCTGAAGTGGCTAGGAGAAGAAGGGTTGTCAACTTTGGGGATAAGAGAGATGAAAGTGGAATTCATTTCCTTTAGCATGTGGCCAGAGAAGAAAAAATGTTGAACCATCTTAACAATATCAGCCCGTTGGCTTGGAAAAAATAAGCAGAAAAGCTATCAGGGCCTGGAGCTTTATTTCCTTCCATGCTGAATAGAATAGCTTTTATCTCATTCATATCAGGGGGTCTGTTGAGCATGATGTTATCTTGGGTAGTAATGGTAGTGGGGATAAGATTGATGATGTCAGGGTTTATGTTGATATCTTCAGCAGTAGTCATCTTAGAGAAGTGGTTGGTGAAACATGCTATTATTTCTTGATAGTCAGTAATCCAAGTACCTTCTTCATTTTGGATAGTGTCAATTATATTCCTTCATGTCCTGTATTTGGTGGATCTATGAAAGTAATTTGTATTTTTGTCTCCCAACTTGATGATTTGGTCCCTACTTTTAGTTTTCCAGAAACATTCCTCAATATCAAGCCAATTCTTGAGATTCTTTCTTGCAATTTTGAGAGCTTCTCCTTTATCCTGTCTGAAGAAGTTTTGGTGGAGCCAATCCAGATGATTTTTGCAGTCTTCAACATTTGATTTGATATTACCATAGACTTTTTTATTCCAAACTCTCATTTGTAACTTTATATCCTTGAGTTTTCTAGCAATGGGAAAAGCACTGGAGCCATTGAAATTCTTACTCCAGCATTCAGCTATTATTTTCTTGCAATCTTCATGCTCCAGCCAAGGACCAATTTTTTTGAAAGGAATACTCCCACCTTTCCAAGAAGGATTGGAATTAAGGTAAATGGGGTGATGGTCTGACCCTATAGCCAGTAAGTTGGATATGGTGGTGTTTGGAAATATAAGCAACCAACTATCAGAAGCAAGACCTCTATCTAGTCTTTGCTCAGTGAGAGCAGGACCAGATCTTTTGTTAGACCAAGTAAAAGGGAAACCAGAGAATCCAATGTCCATTATATCCAAATCCAAAATTTTGTTTTGGAAAAAGCTAGCTACCACAGTATCAATTGGGTTGACACTATACTTTTCAGAGTCATGGAGAATGATGTTGAAGTCTCCAATGATCATCCAAGGGAGATGATTATTGAGAGCAGTGTTTTCCAACATTTTCCAGGACTCAGATTTTCTGGTTAAATCATAAGGACTACCATAGTAACCAATAAAAAGCCAAGAGGGGCTATGGGCATATGTGATAATAGCATTGATATGGTTTAGAGAGAAATCAATAACCTTTATGGTAATGTTACTCTTCCATATCAAGACTACCCCTCCTGGTTTAATAAACCAATAGTTGTGCATATTTATATCCTGCGTGATTTTCTTGAGATTTTTCTTCTTTTGTTTTGTCCCAGAAAGGAAAATGATATCAGGATTTAGTTTGTTGAGCATATCATTTAGGTATCTCTTAGTATCTCTTGTTCCTAGTCCTTGGAAATTCCATGTCAGAGAAGTAAAGAATTGCCAGAAATAGGAAACATAAGAATACCTGGAGGTAAGCCTTCTAGAAAGAAAGTCATAGTGCTTATCCAAAATCATAAAACTAGCAAGAAAAAGAGTATAATATATAGCAAAGAACATGTATTTATGCAAAATAATTATGCATTTATCCAGCTGGTAAGAGGAGAGAATTAGGAATTGTACCAGGTTTTTAGTGGATGAGCTTTCCAAGGTACCATTAGCCAGATACTGGTTGGAGGTCAGCTGCTCAGAGGTAGTGGTGTCCAAATCCTTGCATCTTTATGAGATTTTAGCATCATTATCCTCAAGGGATTTATTTTTTTTGGTCTTAGGGTGATGGATATCAGAATTCTTGAAGTTGTGTGCCTTTTTAGGCCTCTCAAGCCTGAAAACGCAGGGGGGTACCAAGATACACCACTAACTTTTCTTAAGCAATATGTATGGAAAAACTCAACACAACTCCGAGAGTAAAAACTCAATCAAGGAAAGTGCCTAGAGTTATATCTCTCTCTCTTGTTGTTAGAACGTTTACAGAATTGAATCCGTGAACCTAACTTACAAAGAGAGTTCTTGGACGGTACCAAAGACCAATTTCCAAGGATCAATCAAGTCTTTTCCAACTAACAAGGTTGGACCTAGCTACTGTGATTGATCAACGCACAACCTGTGATATTTCAATTATAAAGATAAACAATATAATACGGAAAAAGAAATAACACAGACACCAGAAGTTTTGTTAACGAGGAAACCGCAAATGCAGAAAACCCCCGGGACCTAGTCCAGATTGAACACCACACTGTATTAAACGCTACAAACACTAGCCTACTACCAATTAACTTCGGTCTAGAATGTAGTTGAGCCCTAAAAGAAAATCCACCGATTAAGGTACAATCGCGTTCCTTACACCTCTTGAATCTCGCAAGACTCTGCGCACTTGATTCCCTTAGCTGATGTCACCCACAACTAAGAGTTGCTTCAACCTCAATTGAAGACTTTACACCAAATTTGTCTCCCACGGATTAAGCCTATAATTGATTTCCTAATTTATGATCTAAACGGATGATCAGATCAAATGATAGATCCAGGTGATGGAAATCGATAGCAACTTAGACAAAAGTCTGGCTATTCTCATAATCCGGACTTATGCAACCCGAAGTGCAGCCTAGATTATTGTTCACCTCACAATAATAAAACTTGCGTTATCAATAAAGTAAAAGACGAAGAAACTCTGTTGATTACTATCTATCTTGATCGTTGGAGCATGCTCTACAAACAATCAAGATAAAGGATAACTGGACCTGGCTTCATGAATCCTTATGAAGTCTTTATAGTCACTAACCCCTAAAAGGGTTTCTGGAGCGGACAACTCTAGATACTGAAAAATAGGGGGTACAACAACCACACCCAATAATTCGTTCGACAATCTGTATAGACTAAACTCCAATATAATTCCGAGAGCACCAACTTAAAAGTGAGACTTAATCGAGAAATATATCAAAGAGCTTTATCTCTATTTCTCAACACAATCAGCAAATGGAACAGATAGAAATCCGTGAGCCTGATTGATATGAGAAATAACTTGGAAGGTACCAAAGACCAATTCCCAAGTGTCAATCAAGTTATATCCAACAATCAAGGTCGGATTTATCAACTGATTGAACTACGCACAACCTGTGATATTTCAATTATATAAACAAATATAATGCGGAAAAGAAATAACACAGACACCAGAAATTTTGTTAACGAGGAAACCGCAAATGTTGAAAAACCCCGGGACCTAGTCCAGCTTTGAACACCACACTGTATTAAGCCGCTACAGACACTAGCCAACTACAAGTTAACTTCAGACTGGAATGTAGTTGAGCCCTAACCAAGTCTCACACCGATTAAGGTACAGTCGAGTTCCTTACGCCTCTAGAACCACGCCGAATTCTGTGCACTTGATTCCCTTAGCTGATCTCATCCACAACTAAGAGTTGTTACAATCCAAAGTCGAAAACTTATAAACAAATCTATCTCCCACAGATATGTCTATCCTTTATTCGGTTTTTGTTCCATCTTTTGATACAAAGATCAAGGTGAACAGGAACCAATTGATAATCTGGTCATATACTCCCGAAGAGCATCCTAGAAATATCAGTTACCTCATAATAACCTAACTTATTAACAAAAGAAGTTATTGCGGAATCACAAGAGTCTGAGACGAAGAACTGTTGTGATTATTTTTTATATCTTATCTATCGGAGATAAATCTTGAGTAAATCTTAGAGAAGATAAAACTCAATACGATAGAACAAGTAAGATCAGAATACGCAACTACAGAAAAAATAGTTGGATCTGGCTTATTGAATCCCAAATGAAGTCTTCAAGTCGTTAACCTAATAGTGGTTTTGGAAAAACCTAGGTTAAAGGAGAATCGACTCTAGTTTGCAACTAGGACACATGAAAGTGTCGGGATTAGGTTTTCCAGTTGTTAGAGTTCTCCCTTATATAGCCTTTCAAATCAGGGTTGCTTACAATCAAAGCTAAGATAGTTTAGTAACAAAGCATTCAATATTCACCGTTAGATGAACTCCTGATTTAAAATTCAAGCTAAGTCTGCTAAGAAATTAAGCAACCAAACTCCACTGTTAGATGGTCTTAGCTTGTTACAGAAGTTATGGGTAACCGTACCTAAACGTGTATTTTGAGTTGGCTCAATAACAGTTAACCGAAGTTAGCTATATGAACACCTTTGTCTTAACCATATTCATTTAACACTTCTAGATCAAATATGATGATCAATCAATCATGAAAGATAATCAAATGAATTTAATTGTGTTTCAAATAGAATTGTTCAATTGTTCACTATCTCATAGAAATATATATGAACAAATTGAAACAAAATCAGATTGATTCGTAATCATACAAAGTACTTATACAAGAATCAATTCATGAACATTAAGCCACAGTTTGCAAAGTTAAATCATAAATGTTTTAGTTCATGAGTATGAGAATCATACATAACCGATTTTAGAACTTAACCACTGAGTTCGCAAACTAGGTACGCGAACAATAGCTCCGGACCTTGGCCTAGTCAAGCCGTTCGCAAACCCGGTTCGTGAATAACTATTCCTGACCCAACTCAGGTAAACCCGTTTGCATACCAGGTACGCAAACAAGAGTTCCGGACCTTCTCAGGTAAATCCATTCGCATACTAGGTATGCATACCATGTTGTATCCAGACATGGGTAATTTTTCTAAACTCTCATTTCAATCATTGAAACATCCTTAGAAGACGACAATGGTAATCTCACACATACCATTAGCTTCAAGTAATTTTCAAGTGATCGAATGATCAATACGAAACTTCTCAAGCTAACATCAAATGACTGTCTCACACAAATCATACATATAAGATGTTCAAGGTAATTTTCACATGATCATCTTTTGACTTAATATTTAGTTTCCAACAAATAAATTGTTTCCAACTCAACTCTTCAAGAATATGATGAACATAGTTAAAGCAAAAATCTTCCAACACATATTTCGAGAAATAGATATGCGAGATAAACTCAGCTCGAAATATCAAATGTGTATAATGTAAAAGTCTATATAGCTATACGACTTAGTCTCATTAGAAGATAAAATAGAATAGACTTCTGAGTGATAGATAAGTTTTAGTCTCCACATACCTTTTGTTGATGAAGTTCCTCCAAGCTCCTTAGTAGTTATTCGTCTTCAATTGGTGAACACCGTGAAGTCTAAAGCTCAACTACACATTTTATCCTAATCTGAGACATAACTATAAGTAGACTAGAAATCAAGTATATAGTTTTGATCAGCTAAACTTGACAAAGAAGTTTGAGATAGCAACGCTTGCGAGTTCGACCGAGCAGTGCTCTAACAGATACAACTAGGACACACCAAAAAGTAGTGTCGGGATTCAAAAATCCAAGTTTCCAAGAGTTCCCCTTATATAGACTTCAAAGCCGAGGTTGCTTTAGGTTTAAGCTAAGATAGCTTTGGAACCAAGAAAACAATATCCACCGTTAGATGAAAGCTTTGAATCTTAATCACATATACAAGATATACACTATGGTTAGGTAAACCGTAACCGAACCGTGTATAAAGACTATGTTCAACATGGTTAGCCAAAACTAGCCGATTTGAACTTAAAAGCTTAACACTCATTTTCATATTTACTAAGACATTAAGATTGAGTCACCATCATGTGATCAATTTAGTCTAGTGTTAATTAGAGAAAAGATCAAATGTAAATTACTTCATATAAATAATTTAATCGCAATTAAATCATGATCGACATAGTTTGTAAAAGTACAAGGTACAATCACTCGAACCGTTCGTGAATCGGCTGAGTCACAGTACGCGGACCGGTTTGCAAACTCATGTGCAATTACCGAGTTCCGGAGTCAACAAAAAAATTTAGTTCATAAACCGGTTTGCAGACTTATGCAATTACTAAGTTCTGGACTCTTACAGAACTTTGCAGTTCACGTACCGATTTTCAAACTTTGACCCAACTCAAAGTTCCGGTGCCTACATAACTTTTTAGTTCATGTACCAGTTTGCAAACTCATAGAACTTTTCCGGTTCTGGAGTTTACAGCACATTCAGTTTGCGTAACTGGTTCTAGAACATAGAAATGTTTGGTTCACATACCGGTTTGATCATCTTAACCATGTTCCCTTACCACAGTTCCACAATTGTTTGTATACGAATATACAAACCTATCCGGATCACGAAACAAATAGATTTTCCCATGATGTACATACGAATATGCATATCACAAAAATCTGAAAATCGATATATAGCTACTCCACTACGTTTACGAATACATGTAATACAGCTTCAGACATGTAATAGTTTTCTCAGTTTGTAAGACTGATAACACTGTCTTGTATTCCGAATATAGTAGTTCTATATTTTTCTCTAAATCAATTCGAAATATTCCTAAGTAACAACAATGACACTTATTACTGTTCCATCCTATTTTCAAATGATGAACTTGAATCATGATTTGGTTCCAATCAATAAATTGTTCTCCACCGAATTTGATCAAGTATGAACAAATATTCATTAAGCTTAGTCATTATATTTCGAGAAATTCGTAAACTAAATAATTACTTCTCGACTCGAAATTCTTGTCTATGCAAGCTAGTCTAATTATTTATGCGACAATCGTCTCATGATAGAAAAGTGAATATAACTTGAGAAATAGGCGGTTCATTCTTCACTTACCTTTTGTTGATGAACTCTCCAAAAGCTTCGGTTGATCTTCGCCTTCAAACGGTAGAACGCAAATGATGACTGGTTCAATTCTCAACTCCACTATCCTCGACCGAGACTTAACTAATTGTAGACTAGAAATCAAGATATAGTTTTGACAACTAAAATTGACAACAAGCTTGATATAGAAACACCTGTGAGTTCGACCGAGCAATGCTCTAACAAAGCTTCCTTTTTCTTTTTAGCTATTTCAGCATCCATTTTGGTTTTGATTTGAGCTAATGTGGGCGTGGTATTGAAAGGAATGGGCTTGGGATGGTGGGGGTGGGGGGTGGGGTGGGGTGGGGGTGGGGGTGGGCGGGGGCGGGGGACTTGGAAACTAATTATGGCAGTGCTGGGAATTGAGTTGACATTGTTTGAATGATTTTGAGATCTAACAACAACTTTCATATTTGGGAGTTTCTTCTTGTAGGTTCCCAGAATCTTTTTCGTAATGTACATTCTTTTGTTTCAAATATGATAAGCAAGAACATCCGGGTGTTGGGTGATTTCATCCTTACCAGAGATATGGGGCTGAGCACCAAAAATGATAGGTAAAGAAGAGGAGGAGGCTATGATGGTTATTGCATTTTCCAGCTCTAATTTATTGGCCTGCTTCATCTTGGCCTTACACTCTAAAGCAGCATCAGTATCAGAATAGGTTTTATGAATGAGAGATTTTCTAGATGAGTATCCTTTCTGGTGTTGAGTGATTGATGGGGTAGTTTGATGGTATTTGAGTGAGGTTTATTTGCTGGGTTGGTACAAGGGGGAAGAGGATAATCAAAAATTCTACAAACTTTACAGAATTTGATACTATTTAAAACATAAGCAGATTCAAGCAAATGAGAACAGGTGGTGGTCTCAAAATCTTTAATCCCAAACTTGAGAGGTCTAGTGACATCAATGGTGAGCTTAACTTCCATGTTCTTCTCATATCTATCTCTTCCATAAGGTTTTCTTGTATCTTGATAAATTCCAGCTGGTTTAAGTATGCCTCGAATATCAGGGATGATATGCTTGGGAATTCTTTTAATGAGTAACCAGATCATAACTTTTGAGAAAAGTTCTTCATCAATTAGTTTCGGGCCTCCAACAGGGACCTCAACAAGAACCATTAGCTTCTCAAATACACCCCTTGTTCCTCCTTTCTTGAGAGTGTTATAGTCTTTTTTATGAGTAAGTCTAAGAATGTAGAAGTTTCTTCTCCTATTCCATACATCAACTTCAATTTTACTAATCATTTCCCAGTTGGCATTGATGAAGTTACCGACCCTTGAGGTTTCAAAACAAATATTGCTGCATAGTTTGCCAATAAAACACTACTTCTATCCTACCTCGTGTTTGGATTGAATGACGTTAGAATTTAGAAAGACTTTTGGGAACATGTCTTCAGGCATAGTGAGAGCTGACTTCATTTTGTTAATCAGATTACCAATACTGTTTGGGTTGGAGGTAGAAGAAGAAGCCATTAGAATAAGGAATATGAGGTTATGTTCACTCAGATAGTTTGTGATAGTAATGGTAGCTGCAGAGGTTATAAGAAAAATAGCAGCTTTAATTTGAAATATAGTCGCGGGTGAGGTTTTGACTAGATAGAAGTTTGTATTTGTACTACATATCCCTATATGAATAGTCCATATATCAATTTCTTTGAATCTTTGGTTGAAAGTACAACTGACAGTACCAATTCACATGTTGATATCTTGACCACTTGCTGTAGCTTTGTCGTTTTGTGGATAACGATACCTTGGATTGTAACCTGTAGCACACTACAAAACTAGTGACAAGTGAACCAATCACATAAATATGGGTGAAGTGGTATGGGGTTTGTACCTTTGATTGTCGAGTTGTGTCACATATGAACTTTATCTGTTTAAACAAGTGACAAACGATCATTGATCATCTCTGAGCTATTTCCAGTGAATATAAGATCATCCACAAACAAACAAACTATAATATGATTGCCAAAATAATCAGCTTTCAAATATAATGTATGCTCATATGGACATCTTGTAAAACCTTTCTCAATGAAGAATGAATCTATTCTTGTATACCAAGCACGTGGTGCTTGTTTTAAACCATACAAAGCTTTATTTAGCTTGTATACTTGATTCTCCTTCCCCTCCATAACATAACCAGCTGGTTGTTCAACATAAACTTCTTCTTGTAGTATACTATTCAATAATGCACTCTTCACATCCATCTGAAAGATCTTCCAATGCTTCTGAGCATCTAAAGCAATGATCATACATAAACTTTTTGGGGAACTGCTCTCATTAAGGCTGGGTAAAACCGTTCCGATTTGATAAGTCTCTTTAAAGCACCTCTGAATCTCTATTAGACTTTTCAGTTCTGAGTAGGGCTGTCAATGGGTACCCATTACCCGAAAGCGGAACCGGACCCGGTCAAATAGGTCCGGTTACGGTTCCTAAAATTGTACGCATTAACAAGTTAGGACCCGAATCTTAACGTGTCCAAACGGGTGATACCCAACGGGTACCCGCGGGTAACGGGTATCCGGTTATTCATTCTTTTATTCCTCTTTTTAGCATCTAGTTTTGATTTATTTATTTTCATTTTTCATTTTTTTTCTTACATTTAATCTTTATTTTGTACATTAATAAAGAAATAATAACAATTTTTTATAAAAATAATTTAGATTCAAGCAAAAAAGAGAAATATATCAAGTTTTTGATTTTTTTTTTAATGTTTTCTTAATACCCAACGGGTACCTGAAATTTTTAACGGGTCCGGTTCTTGGTCTACAAATCTAGGAACCGGACCCGGAACCGTTAGTAACTAGACCCGATTTTTATAAGTAGGGTCTGGGTCCAGTGGTACCCAGGAGAACTTGGACCCATTGACAGCCCTAATTCTGAGATAACATTAGTATTAATCTCTTCTTTTTTTCCACCTCTTCTTATTCCCTGCAGACAAAAAAAACCCGAACACAGAGAGCACAAGAAAAGCATATCATCTGATTTGAGAAAATGACAGTCAATGATCAAAAACAAGGAAACAAACCAGTGCCTGATTATTCCATTAAGCCTCAAATCTATTTTTATCCTCATGAGCATTGCCATAGAGAGGTTGCCATATGGAGTTTCATTTACTCAGGGATGTGAATCTCCAGGATATGAGTATAAATTTAATTGGCATTTGGATAATCTTCAGCACAATCTTGTAGTGAAGAGGGAGGTGATCCGAGATCAGGTAGGTCCTCCTGGAGTTAATCATCCCGCAGTTGATCATCCAATCTCTAGTATTAATCCAATCAAAGCCTTGTCTAATGTGATCAATCACCAGAATCCTCCTTTTTATGATGCTAGCAATCCCTTTCAAATTCAAAGTAGAAATATTAGGGTTCGAAACCAAAAGTGACAGAATAACGTAATTTGTACGAGCAAAAGCAGAGAAAAAGTATGAACAAGCTATTAAAAAGAAAGTAATTAAAATTGATTTAGTTGAATTCCATGCCTTCAAGAATACCGAGTTTGGATATTTATAACTACTAGAACTTCTTAAACAAGGTACTTCTAATTAAAGAAACTAATAGCTATCTATTAATAGAACTTCTAGAACTAAGCTAATTAAGGAAACTGGATATTAAACAGAGTAAGCCATAAAAAGAGAAACAAGTGAGTTGTAAGGTTGGTGTCCTAACATCCCACCGCGCCTGAAAAATGGCTTGTCCTCAAGCCTCAAAGTCTGGAAATCGAAGAAGAAGATCATCGGCATCTTCTCAAGTTGCTTCTTCAATGGAATGATCTTTCCACTTAACAATCCATTTAGTGCTAGCAGCATTGTTCTCCTTATACATCTTGCGTTTTAAAACTTCCTCAGGCTCCCATTCTGTATAATCCACAGTTGTTGGTAGAGAAGTACTCACTTCAACTGAGGATCCCAGTTTCAGTTTCAATTGTGAAACATGAAATACTGGATGAATCTTGCTAGCAGTTGGTAATTCCAAACGATAAGCAACTGACCCAATCTTATCAATAACACGAAATGGTCCATAAAATCGTGGAGATAGTTTTGAATAAGATTGATTAAGTACTATGGTTTGACGATATGGCTGTAACCTCAGAAAAACAAAATCACTAACTCGAAAAGTACATTTAGTTCTATGAGCATCATCATATGTCTTCATTCTAGTCTGAGCATCAATTAAATTGGTTTTCATAATATGTAATATGTGATCTCGAGCTTGTAAACTTTCATCCACCGTATGCACCATTGTAGAACCAGGAATATAAGTAGAAATTATTGGTGGAATCCGACTATAAAGTGCTTGATAAGGAGTCATTTTGATTGAATAATAATAAGATGTATTATACCACCACTCTGTCCATGGTAACCAATTTGTCCAATCTTTGGGTTTAACTCCTGCAAAACAGCGCAAGTAACATTCTTATTTGTTACTTCAGTCTGTCCATCTGTTTCAGGATGATATGCTGAACTGTGGAAATGCTGAGTATCTTGTAGAGAGAAGAAAGCTTCCCAAAAGTTACTCATAAAAATAGGATCTCGATCACTGACTATTGTCTTTAGCATTCCATGTAAGCGTACAATCTCACGCACAAAAAGGTCAACAATCTTAGCAGCAGTGTAGGGGTGAGACAAAGCTATAAAGTGTGCATATTTAGTCAATCGATCAATCACCACCAAAATAGAACTTTTTCTATTCGAAACTGGAAATCCATCAACAAAATCCATGGAAATATCCATCCAAACATCAATAGGAATTGATAATGGTTGCAAAAGCCCTGGAGGTGCAATAGCTTCAGATTTGTTACGCTGACAAATATCACATTGTCTAATATATTCCTTTACTGAAGATTTTACACCTTTCCAGTAAAAATTTAGCTATAGACGTTTGTATGTTCGCAGAAATCCTGAATGACCACCTATTGGAGAAGAATGATACTCACTGAGTAGTTTAAAACACCAATTAGAAGTAGGTTCCACTACAATGCGATTCTTGTAACGAAGAATTCCAGCAGTGTAAGAATAATGAGTTTTATAAGCTGCATTAGTTTTTAAATTGTCAATAAGAGTGCTTAAGTCAGCATCATCATGACACTCTTTGACAATTTCATCAATGCCAGAAAATATAGGAGTCGAAATAGCCAATAGTTGAGAATCAACTATACGCGATAAGGCATCAGCATCTTGGTTTGTTGTACCACATCTATAAAGTATCTCATAATCATAACCAAGTAACTTGGACAACCACTTTTGTTGTTATATTGAAGATAATCTATGTTCAAGAAAGTACTTGAGACTCCTATGATCTGTATAAACTTTGAAATGTCGACCAAGCAAGTAAGGGCGCCATTTCTGAACTGCAGAGACTATAACAAGCATTTCTTTATCATAAATTGATAAGTTAAGGTTTTTACCAGATAGTGGTTTACTGAAAAATGCAATGGGCCTTTGTTCTTGCATTATTACAACTCCTAAACCATTACCAGAAGCATCACATTCTAAGTAAAATGGTTTGGTGAAATCTGGCAAAGCTAACACAGGAGTAGTTGTTAGAGCCAATTTTAACATTTCAAATGCCTTTATAGCTGTATCATTCCATAAGAAGGAATTATGTTTTAACAACTGAGTTAATGGAGCACTTATCTTGCCATAGTTTTTGACAAACTTACGATAATATCCAGCCAAACCCAAGAATCCATGCAGATCTTTAATCATAGTTGGAATTGGACAATTTCTAACAATAGAAATTTTGTCATTGTCGACTGCAACTCCCTTAGCTGAAACCACATAACCAAGATAACCAATAGATGTCTTTGCAAATTCACATTTTGAATCTTTAAGAAACAGCTGATGTGATCGTAACACCTTAAAAACTAACTCCAAATGTTTAGCATGTTCAGATAAAGACTTGCTATAAACCAATATGTCATCGAAGAATACCAAAACAAATTTTCAAAGATAAGGACGGAATATATAATTCATCAAGCTTTGAAATGTTGCAGAGGCATTTGACAAACCAAATGGCATGACTAAAAATTCATAATGGCCATCATGTGTTCTAAAAGCCGATTTATGTATATCAGGACCATGTAATTGAATTTGATTATAAGCTGAGCGCATGTCCAATTTCGAGAAAAAAATCGCATCACATAACTCATCAAGTAGTTCATCCACTACCGGAATAGGAAATCTATCCTTTATAGTAACTTTGTTTAGCGCTCTGTAGTCTTTTCTTGCTTCTCTATAGCTCTAAACTTCTCCAAACTCTCCCAAATTGTTCGTACCTCTAAATATGACTCGAATCAACCTATATATATCCACCAAACCCCAAAATCACTCGAGTTAATCCAAATATTTTCGTTCTTTTTCAACAGCAAGTTACGGGATTTTAATCTTCTTTTTACGCGTCAACTTGGTTTCCAAACTCTCTTAAACTCTCCCAGGACTGAATAAGGACTCCATACACTCCTATCTTGCCGTAAACTCTTCACAAATTCTTTTGTAAACCGAAAATAACTCAAATTGTGAATTCTCCCTGTTTTGCTCCAACACGGATTTCTATCCCTGTTTAATCGATTCTACAGCTCATACCATACTTGTTTATCCTTAACAGAGTTAACCCAACGAAAATCAGCCATTGAATCGCCTTAAAAATCATCCAAAATTCGAAACAGAAATTCTGTTTTTCTGACAAAATTTTCCCGCCAAAATCTGTTTTGAAAATTTGAGAAGAAATGTGACCTCCCCCTATCCAGTTCCGGTCTGTGCTTAGCAGCTGCTTGGAAATGGGTTACCCCTTATCCAAAATGAGAGTCCGAATAGCAAGTGTCCTCCCAGGAGCCTTTAACAACTTTTCGAGCCAATTTTCCCAAAAATGTTTATTCCCCAAAAATACCTACAAAGGGATAAAATACCAACATTAGTACAAAAATGGGTACTAAAAATATACATAATAGAGATGAAAATAGACACATAAATGCGTCTATCAAATACCCCCAAACTTATTATTTGCTAGTCCCGAGCAAATTAAAACTACAAAATAAAATCCTAACTCACTGTCGCAGGCATCGTCGGTTGCACTTAGCATGTGCAACAAGCCTTTAAACCCCTAGGTGGCCCTAGTGGCCGAGTTATAGTCTCGGGAGGGTTTACCAGAGATGTACCCACAAAACCTTTACTCCAGACCCTAGCTATCTACGCAGAACCTTGGAATGCACTAAAGAACCTCCTTGGTTGGCATACTTATTGATTACGGGAGGAAGTACCCTGATGCGAAATTCCAATTGCTGTATACTCAGATATACTAAAATTCATATATAAGTGACAGAGCTCTACTAAGATAGTTACACTATGGACATCAATATCCGGAGTCAACAAATCAATGGAAAGATTAAGAGATGGATATAGAAAAACATAGCTGGTTTTGATGTTGACTAAGTGAACGGTGTTTTCTCATATCTGTCTGAAGGCCTCCACCAAGATGAACCTATCCTAATGGACGGAGATACCGGTCTGACTAATATCAACACAACTGGCATATACAAGGGAACCAGTGGTCGATAATCCTAATTCTAGATCAACTCGTCTGGCATATACAAGGGAACCAGCGGTCGATTTATTGAACACACATTTATTTATTTTTTTTTTTTTTTTTTTGTTGTAATTTTTTTTTTTTTTTTTAACGACATGATTAGATCTTCTGGATCCAAGCGCATGCTTCTTGTCAGCAGATTACATGGTAATTCCCGTGGATCCTGCGTTCCACGCTTGTTTAGGCGACGGAGACAGGGAGAACACACATATATTGTTATCCAAGTGTTAATATTTATTCCGATTGGTCTAATTGGTCTGGTCTTTTTTTTTTTTTTTTTGTATCTCAATCACTCTATTTCACCCTAGCATTGGTAACAACTTGAATCGTGAGCCCCACCTAATCACTTAGAGAAACATATTTTTAAAAGAAAATAAAATAAAAATAGAAATGAAAAGGACTCAACGAGATATGGCGAAACTATCATGTTATTTCTAACACCTGAGCTCTGTGCTTTTATGAATAGACTCTTTTAGATGTTTCCATCTAATCAGATTGGTTCCTCAACTCCTAAACCAAAATGCTTCCATCCACTTAGATTGGTTAGTGCACTCCTTAATAGGCATAAATTTCTAGGCTCTGGAGTTTATAATGCAACTAAAAAGTTTCTCCCATACCCCCAAACTTAAATCTAACATTGTCCTCAATGTTCTAAAGATAAAATTAAAAGCATGAACAAAGAGAAACTGTTACCATTTGAAGAAAAAGAGTTAAGGAAAGATATTACCGTGTTGCATGAACCATGGGTTACCTCCCAAGAAGTGCTAAGTTTAAAGTCTTCAGCCAGACATCAAGTACCATGAAATGGCTAATTCCCTTTCAAATCATATATCAGTAGTCGAAATAACTGTGGATCATCAGAACCAAATAGCACTGCCACTAATATGAGACAACTGCATAGGATTAAAAAAAATTAACAGATAGAGCACAACCTGGTCTAAACTTTCTTGCAAGACAACTGGACCTATCTGGGGCGCCCACTTGGGCTTCATATGGATGTCTTGACAAACAGATTTATCCGAATAACGGGTCTCTAATAGATGGATTTCCTCTTGGATAGTATCGGGAGGATCGGGTTGTGGAGTCTGAATAGACTCAAGTAATACCTCAAATGCACTAGGCTCGAGTCCCAAGTTAGGGACTTCTAATGGGGAAACTTGATGATCAGTAGAACCATCACTACCCCCAAACTTAGGGTAATCATTACTCTCCGTAAGACCTTTAACTATGGCTTGAATTTCTGGATCCTCAGAGTCTTTAGAATACTCAAGAGCTTCTTCCAGTTCTAAAGTTTGGTCTTCTATCTCACCTAAGATAATTGTCTCATCAAATTCATTTAAAGAATCACCAAACAAAGTGTCGTCCCAACTATCCCGAACCAAAGTACTAATCATATTCACTTCCTCTAAATCAGAAGGTTGTCTGGTAACATTAAAGACATTTAGTTCAGTGGTCATATTACCAAAGGATATGTTCATAAGTCCGGTCCTACAGTTGATGACAGCATTAGACGTGGCTAAAAATGGGCGACCTAAAATCACCGGTAGTTGATTCTCTGGGTCAGGGACAGGTTGTGTATCTAGGACTACAAAATCCATAGGATAAATAAACTTGTCGACCTCAATAAGAACATCTTCTATCACACCACGAGGAATTTTAACAGACCTATCAGCTAACTGCAGTGTTATCTTGGTAGGTTTCAATTCACCAAGTCCCAGTTGTAAGTACACATGGTACGGAAGTAAGTTCACACTAGCTCCTAAGTCAAGTAAAGCTTTTTCTACCCTGTGTTTTCCTATCGTGCAATCAATGGTAGGGGCACCTGGGTCTTTATACTTAGGAGTTGTGGTGTTCTGAATGATCGAACTTACATGACAGGCTAAAAAGGCTTTTTTAGGGACACTAAGCTTTCGCTTTCGCGTACACATATCCTTGAGGAACTTGGCATAAGCCGGGAGTTGCCTAATTGCTTCTAGTAACGGAAGGTTTATGGTAACTTTCTTAAAAACCTCCATAATGTCATTAAAGTTGGATTCATTTTTTGTTGGTACTAGTAGCTGTGGAAATGGGGCTCTAGGTAGAAAATCAGACCTCCCAGGGGCCGAATTTACATCATCAAAAACGTTATCGGTCTCTTCAGCTATGGGTGGTCCTGAGGGGTGAGATCCTGAGGGTTGAACTACAATAGGTTCACTATCGGGCATGGTTACCTTGTTGTCTACAATTCTACCACTCCTAAGGGTTCTAATAGCATTCAATTGTTTTATATTTACTTCATGAACTCCTCTAGGGTTGGGTTATGTTTGACTAGGAAACCTACCTTTTTCTCTCAAAGACTCATTTATCAAACTAATCTGGGTTCTCAACTCGGAAATAGCCTGACTATTTTCTTGTCCTATCTTGTTACTAACTTGTAGACTTTGTTCTACTGATTGCTGAAGTTTTTCAGTTTGCTGAGTTAACAACACGATGGACTCCTCTAGGCTTAGGATTCTCTTATCCGACTGATTCTGAAATTGAGCTGGCCCTGAAGGATTCTTAGCATAACTAAATTCTGGGGGAGCATTAGAGTTACTAAACTGACCTTGATTCTGGCCCTTAGTCCATGAAAAGTTCGGATGGTTTCTCCACCCAGGATTATAGGTTTCTGAATATGGGTCAAATTTCTGACGATTATCGAATCTAGTGTTATTATAAAGAGCATTGGCTTGCTCTGCATTATTCTGGCCTTCCCAAAAAGGATCCAATCTACCACTAGTGTGACCCACTTTTAGAGCTTCTAACCTTTTAGCTATCGCAGCTATCTTGGCATCTGATTCGTAGCTTCTTTCTACCCTATTAACGTTTCCTCTGCTTAGAAGAATTGTTTTCTTGGGTTCCCTACTATTTTCCCATTGTTGGGTCTTTTCGGCGATTTCATTCAAAAATGTCATTGCCGCATCAACAGTTTGGTTTTCAAACCCACCTGTACACAAAGCTTCAACCGTGGATATTGTGGAATAATCTAAACCCTCATAAAGGATCTGAACTAGTCTAACCTTTTCTAAACCATGGTGAGGACATTGTGTTAACAAATCATTGAACCTTTCCAAATACCTATACAAAGATTCTCCCTCTTGTTGTGAAAATGTGCAGATTTGCGTCCTAATAGACGATGTTTTGTGCCTAGGGAAAAACTTATTGAAAAAGGCAGATGTAAGTTGTTCATATGTTTCGATTGACTCAGCAGTCAAACTATACAGCCACGATTTGGCTTTATCTTTCAGGGAAAAAGGAAATAACCTAAGTTTCAAAGCATCATCATCTAAGCCTCTAATTCTTAGGGTACTGCAAATTTCTTCAAAATCCCTAACATGGAAATAAGGGTTTTCATTTTCTTTCCCTAAAAAGATCGGGAGCATCTGTATGGTCCCAGGTCTAAGCTCATAATTGGCTTCTGTGTCAGCTAACTTAATACACGAAGGACGAGTGGTCCTAGTCGGATTCAACAAAGCTTTCAAAGTAGCCATTTCTGGTGCTATCGGAGTATTGGGGATTCTCTCCTCAGTAAAAGGAGTACGTTCAAAACAGGACTCTCCGAAAATCGGACCTTCTAGGTCAAGGTAATCGAGACGCTTTGAACTGCTAGGTTTTTATTTAACAAATCTACCTAGGGCGTCTCTCTTACGTTCAGGCATACACACGAATTTCCTAAATTGGAAGCGTAAGCAATCGCAAAACAAGGACGACTCAACCAAATCAACCCTATTGATTTCTAGCAAACAAAAAGCATGATGGCTCCACTTAGATTGTTTCTAGACCAGCTTCTACTCTTCCAAGAGGCAACTGGGTATAATTTTAGCAAACCTCGTAGGACTATCCGAATAAAGTAAGTCGAAGAGAAGTAGGAGAAGTTCAGAGGAGCTTTGATACCCCCACCTCTTTGGCAACGTTTCCCTGGGTTACAAGGCGGCTCTAATCAACTTACAGTAATCTTCCTGAACTTTGAGTTAGGCTAACAAGATACCCAATACGATCCTTTTGAACGACTTTCCTATAAGCTCGTTACCCTATCGGTCTCGTTCTAGTCAATATTTTAAGCTTAGGTTCGCGTTCGGTATCGTTTTCCTAAAGCGGGCAAGAAGAGAACGGTGATGAAATCCGAACCCTTATCTTGTATGGCCAGGCCTTGCCCTTTACTAGGAAAATAAATGTCCGTATTCAATTTCTCAGCATATATGCACCTTAAGGAAGACAGTAAACCCGCTGACAGGGGATTCGCGGGTGTTTAGAAGCTTACCTCCCGTACCAGACAGGCGAAGAACCGCTGAAGTCGACTCGGGCCACTGACTCCTGTGTCAATGTGCGAACCCGAGGGGCCGAGACGATATCGTAATCGTCGTCCTTCCCTGCAAACAGTTTATATTTAAAAATATACCCTTCCGTAGGGTTTAAAAAAAATAAAAATAATAATGTCCCAAAGTCCAAATGTCCAAAAAAAATAAAAATTACAAAAATAAAGTCCTATTTACAATTTCTAAAAATAAAAAATAAAATCTAAAAAAATAAAAATAAAAATAAAAAATCTAATTAATTAAAAAAAATATCTTCGTCTTTCCTCCGTTCTTTTCGCTTTGTCTAGCTTTTAATCCCCCAGGTCTTTCGTCTCCAATTCCTTTTTGATTCAAAACCTGCAACAAAAAGACAAATACCCAAGAAACGTAAAAAAGAACAAAAAGAAAAAGAAAATTAAAAAATTAAATAAAAAATAAATCTAAAACCCTAAAAACAAGTCCGCGTCGGCGGCGCCAAAAATTGATGTGAATTTTAATTGTAGTAGAAATAGTGGTAAAAAGGTTCGTTGCTCGAAGTTGTGAAGGATTTTCGAAAATTAAAACAGAAGTCTAAAACAGAAGTCCGAGTCGTTGCTGAAGAGCTTCGGTGACTGAAGGAAGATGCGACCGTACCTCGTTGTCACTGAAAATAAGTCTGCCTCTGCGACTAACTCTTAAGGTCTAATGCTTAGTTTTAATACTTTTGAGTTGTAGTGGTAACACACATACGCCAACTGCCATCCTTTTTACGTACTAACAAAATTGGTGATGAGAAAGAACAAGTGCTATGGAAAATAAAACCTGCATCTTTAAGCTCGGAAACAATCTTCTCAATCTCCTATTTTGAAAGTGTGGATATCTATAAGGTCTCACATTGACTGGAGGAGTATTTGGCAGTAAAGGAATACGATGATCATGAGAGCGTGTTGGTGGTAAAGATGATGGAGAACCGAATATATCATCAAATTGTAATAATAAATTTGAAATTGCAGTTGGTACCTCATGAGTAATTGAAGTATTTGAAGTAGAAACTTGAGATAGTTGCAGCATGACTCCATGTTGTTCTTTAATAAGCAACTTCTCCATAGAAAAGCTATCCAAAAGCATTATTGATGCTGAATTATCTCCAACTAATAAATAATCCTTGTCAGAAGTGTGAAATTTCATATGTATTTTCTTAAAATCCCATAGAATATCACCCAAGGATTGTAACCATTGAACTCTAAGAACTGCATCACACCCACTAACATCTAAAAGAAAGAAATCAGTAGTACCCAGATAATCTTGTAGTTTAATTGGTACAGCAGTGTAAGATCCTTGAGTTGTAAGAAAACGACCATTACCCACCATAACCTTCATAGAGATAGGTTGAATTTGAGAAGAATAACCACATCTTCTAGCTACTGTTGGATGAAAAAAATTGTGAGTTGAGCCAGAATCAATAAGAAAAGTGATGGACTGACCTTTAACATGTCCTGTAATTCTCATTGTTTTAGGTATAGTAGAACCAACAAGTGCATGGTAAGAAATAGCTGGTGCAGTTTCTATTAAAACATCTTCTGAGATAGGCGCAATGTCTTTAGAATTGTGTTCACTAATCTCAGAATTGGTAATCTCCACAGTTGTACCACACGAATCAATTTCAATACAAAATAATCTAGACTTTTCACACAAGTGACCAGGTGTAAACATCTTATCACAGTTAAAACAGAGTCCTTTTGATTTTTCGTCTTTAAGCTCTTCCAAACTTAATCTAGTAGCACCAGGAGGAATAGTAGTTGTCTTGTGTTGAGGTGGAATGATGTTATTAGATTTTTGGAACTGTGCAAATCTACTTGGTTTAGAAGAAGAAGATGCAAGCATTACCTCTTCTTGTTTGATAGCTTTTCGAAAAGTGTCAGATAAAGTAGATGGCTCAAAAGTATACACAACAGCAGCAATGTCACTTTTCAAAGCATTAATAAAAAGATTGATAAGATATGATTTAGGAAGATCAGTAACAAAATTTAGGATACTTTCAAACTCAGTAATCAATTCACGTACTGTACCTTTTTGAGTCAATTTGGTTAAAGCCATCCGAGGATTAACAAACTTCTCATCAGCAAATCTTGAACGAATAACAGTACAAAATTCTGGCCATAATGGATTGCTAATTCTATCCTTGACATCGGTACCATGCATTGGCTTCTCCCTTAAAGTTTGCAGTAACAATGGAGATCTTAAGTGCTTCAGCTATATGATACAAGCTAAAGTATTGGTCAGCTTGAAAGATCCAACCAACATGATCTTTTCCTTCAAACTGAGGAAATTTCATATTCATGGATGGTTCTCGAATTTCTGAAACACCCATATTGGCTAAACCACCATTGTGACCATTACCAGTAATACCATAGAAACCAGGTGGATGAGAATTAAGAGGAAAACGTGCCAAAAGAAGTGATGCCATATTTCTATTAATGGTTTCAGCAAGCGTAACCATGTCTTGCTTATTATTTTGCATTAAAGTAGCCATATTCTTCCTATTAGTTTCCATTAGCACAACTATATTTGTGTTATTGGAGTTCTGTAACTTTGTAAGCAAGGACTCCATTGTAGCAGCGGAATTCTTCTCTTGATCTTCATAAGCATCAGCCATGGCTTCCATAAATTCATCAACCTTGGTTGTTAACTTGTCAATATTCCCAGAAAGACCATTAACTTCTTCAATGATTGTCATCGTAAAAAAAAATTGCTAAAAATTTGAGAATAAATCAAACCTGCTCTGATGACAGATATTAGGGTTCGAAACCAAAAGTGACAGAATACGTAATTTGTACGAGCAAAAGCAGAGAAAAAGTATGAACAAGCTATTAACAAGAAAGTAATTAAAACTGATTTAGTTGAATTCCATGCCTTCAAGAATACCGAGTTTGGATATTTATAACTACTAGAACTTCTTAAACAAGGTACTTCTAATTAAAGCAACTAATAGCTATCTAAAAATAGAACTTCTAGAACTAAGCTACTTAAGGAAACTGAATATTAAACAGAGTAAGCGATAAAACGAGAAACAAGTGAGTTGTAAGGTTGGTGTCCTAACAAGAAACTATGAGGTTGGAAGAAGCATTCGAAGTGGAGCTCAAAAAGAGAGTGATATCAACATGTGTGTTGATACTGATGAAGATATGGCTGGTAAGGAGAATGAAAAAAATTAGTGGTGATGATGGTGTTGATAAGGGTGTAGTACTAGTGGTAATATGGGTGCAAATGATGTTCCAGACAATGACGAGAGAGCACATGCTAAAGGTAAAGCTCCAATGGATGATGTAGGTAGATCTGATGCTAGTCCTAAGATGTCTTCATGAAGCCTAATCCAAATTCTGACGATGATCGATGGAAGTTGTATGATGTACATCCAAAATTTGGAGCATTTGTAGTTCACGAGGGAGTAACATTTGTCGTTGATCGATTTCTCGTAGATGGCGTTGGTCGAATTGGCTTTCTGTCCATCACTATGCCTGCAGATGTGAGACAAATTGTGCGGATTCTTGCAATGCAAACTTTGTCCCGACGTTGCTGATATTGGACGAGAGGTTTTTGGTGTTGAACCAGTTGCAATGGCCAATATAGCAAATGAACCCGCCGGTCCAGAGCATCCTGCCAATCCAGTTGCTATGGCCGATCCAGAGTATGGTGATGTTCCTGCACCTCATGTTCCAGTTCCTAAGCCAGATCACGACGAAATCCAGCCCAACAAACTCCATCCCGAGTCACCAGAAGCCAAACTCGGAGTGTTAGCAGGAGAACTCGGAGTCAGATTCGTAGTTAAAGTGTGCCGGTGAGTGAAGTGAATGCTGATGTTGAAGATCATATTTTGGGAGCTAAGGATCAGCACGTGTAAGTTTGGGAAGAATGGGATTCTGGGGGGATTTTATAACAACTTGATTTTGGACAAATTTCTTTCTTGTGGTAATGGTGTTTGCTATTTTGGACAATCCTTGTGGTTTCTTGAAACAATGTGTGTGAGAAATATTATGATTGTGGACGATAGAGTACCCGTCTTTGTGTTTGAAATGCTTAAATTTTGAATGGTTTGCATAATAATTTGTGAGAATAATGTAGGTTGTGCGAGAATTAAACTGTTCAGGAAAGCAAAGAGCATGATTGAGGTGTTTCTGCTCATCAGAAGAGCAAAAGTATAGTTTTGAAGTGATAAAGATCATCATAGAAGGTAGGAGATCCAGTTAGAATAACAAAAGAGTTTAGAATACTAGTGCCACCAGTATCCAGAATTGAAGAATAGGGGTTAGTGTGATTGCTCTTTATCACAATAAGGAAGAACTGCATAACATAGATAAAGCAGTAAGAGAGATTGTGCTTGTGAATCTTAATGTTAATTACCATGAAGTAAGAGAAATTAGGCTTGAGAATGGAAGTAATCTCCTTGCTGGAATCCATTCTAACCATGTTGCTAGAACAATCATAGGATAGCTTTGTGAGAACCTCATAGAAGTTGAGATTTCGACCATGATTGTGAATGATTTGTGAATTAACTGGGTGATTGGTTTTGATCCACCCATTATTGAGTTTTTTGGGGTTGATGAGAATACAATAACAAAGCCACAAAGGGATTGAGTAGACTGAATGCGACTGTGACTGTGATTGTAATTCCTGTGATTCCGGTGAGCAAAGCTGGTGGTAGCTGTGATTTCCATAGGTTTAGTGATTTGCTTTATTACTTCCTGAGTTAAGACTGATAACATTCAAATGAATTGAATGTCTACATTGTATTGAGACGGTTTGAATCAAAGTTTTGATTAAGAGAAAAATTAATTGTTTACAGGACAGACTTGACTCTATATAGTTCTCCTCTCTCGACTCAACTCTGTTACAACCAGACTCAACTAATACTCTCACGTGCTGTTTACACAGGTACAATTCTCTCATGCTGACACACTCATGACATCACACAGACACACTACTAATCACTACTCAAGTTTTATGCTATTACCCTCCCTCAAGCTCAAGGGGCTTGGAGAGAGAGAGACCTTGAGATTGCACACAGACACACTACTAATCACTACTCAGTTTACAGTACTCAAGCTAATGTCAGCACACTTCAGAAGAGGCTAAATGAAAAATAGTTGGTGTAGAATAGACATTAGTTGTTGATGCAGAAGTAGTCAGAGTGAATAATAGCGACATGTGACAAGTGGTCATTGGTGTTGTGCATACTAGGAACTGTTGAGTGAAAGCAAATACACCATATTGCAGTAGAGTAGTAACTTAAAAGTATACCTTGCAGTGTAAAAATTGGAGCAGATAAAAGTTAAATTGCAAACCAAGGCTGACTGCGTTGGAGTATTTGTTGTATGAGCTTGAACTTCCACAGTGCTTTGCATGATCAATTCAACAGCAGCAGAACACAAATAGTACAGCACCTGATACGAATAAAAAAGTTGCATACTGACAAACCAAATAATTGGGATCCTTGTATGCTGTGTAGAAACTCTGCATTACTGTATTCTGGGCAGTTATTTTGCAGAACTGATTTATATAACTTTACTTCCACCAGAATTAAGCTGAAAACTCATCCAAAACTGTAACCACGCTTACTTGCTAGCAAAAGAAACTGAATAGCTGAAACTTGAGAAATATGTGGTGGAAAACTGATCAACACCAACAGTAAGAGTCTTATGAGCATTGAGCAACTCAGTTGAAGCACACACGGCACAGCCAATAAAAGTATGTAATTACTTACCACATTCAGCACTTTAGTCATCTCCATACACAAAAATATAAATGTAGTGGTACAATGATGGTGAACCAGCACAGGAAGTAGAAGAAATAGTTGAACTAAAGAACACCACAGCAGGCCACAGAAGCAGTTGCACATCAATTGCTTAATAGCATGATCTTGTAAGCTGCAGTCTCACACCAATACATTACCAACACCACTAACTTGCATACACCAATGAAATGATGAACAATTGAGAGCAGCAGATTGAAAAGACATCAATATATGAGCAAGATTGATAATTCCTTGCTTTATTCAACATACTAGTACTTATTGAAGTACCAGAAATTATGCACAAACATGAAAAACTGGAACTGACTAGGATATGAAGAAAAACACTAAACAACAGTATAGATAACTAAACCAGGCTACATCAGAATTGAATGTAGACTCATCAAAGAGAACATCAACTTGTACTTATGTAACTCCCCAATTCCAATCCCATAACATCATCTTCAGTTTCACCATTGAACTCGCAAGCCAACTCACTCATAAATAGAGGACTGTACCAAAGTCAGCACCAATGGGATGAACTGATAATAAGCTGATTAAGCACATATAGTGCAGCAAACTTGCATTCCATACACACATCAATACACATCTGTGATTTAAGAGGAGATTTTCCTCACTTTCAAGTGGAACAACTTTAAGCTTCTCTCTTATCTAGACATTGTGTAGAGGAGATAGGCATGCTCAGACTTAAAAAGCACCAGGTATCAGCACAAGTAGGACTTGATGAAAAAACTAGTTGCCACAAACTAGTTATGATGAAAAAGCTTTTGAAGACGGCATTGTCTGTTGTTGAGCCAGTGATGTAGAAGCTGAACACATGAGTTTAAAACTAAAGTAATCTAAAGATAGCAATGGAGATTACCAGCAGAGACTCTAATTTCAGTTGATGAGTTAAGAAATTCCAATCCTAAACAATCAAACTGGAAATTGGAAAAACCAAGAGCTCAAACCCCAAAACTGAGTTTTAGATCCAAAATCATGCTTAATCCTCTTGACGACGTTGCAATACTAGCATCAGGATCAGATACAACCTCACACTACTTAACCATCAATAATCACAACTAGTTCCATGAAAACAAACTCTATGAATAGAATTGATGAAAATTAGAAGAACTCAAACCTGTTGATCCGTACACTCCAACTCCAATACGAAAATCAAACTCGGAAACATCATGTAAAACGCAAGATTCTTCAACACATATGTGAGGACTGCCTTGAAGTAAGATATGAGACCAACAACTTCTCAATCTTCTGCTGAATCCAATCGGTGGAACGGCTTTAAGTTTTCGCCCTAACTAGACCGTAGTGTAGCGGACTAGAACACGCTCAGACTATCTCGGCATCAGGAATCAAGAACAGCAGATCTTGATGAAGAAATTAGCTGTAAAAACAAGCTAATTATGATGGAAATCTTTGGTTGAAGATGAAATTGGAAGATGTTGAGGTAAGAAATCTAGATCTGAGATTTAATTCTTTGTAAGATGAAGAACAATCTGTTGATTTTTGATGAAGAACAATCAGAGTTGTTGATGAACAACAGCAGGAGATGGAGATTCAGGTTGAATTAGTGGAAAAATTGGATCGATACCCTCAGAAATTCACGATTTCTGAGTCTGATACCATGATAACATTCAAATGAATTGAATGTCTACATTGTATTGAGACGGTTTGAATCAAAGTTTTGATTAAGAGAAAAATTAATTGTTTACAGGACAGACTTGACTCTATATAGTTCTCCTCTCTCGACTCAACTCTGTTACAACCAGACTCAACTAATACTCTCACGTGCTGTTTACACAGGTACAATTCTCTCATGCTGACACACTCATGACATCACACAGGCACACTACTAATCCCAAACGAATTCATACCTTCAACCAAGAACTAGAATCAGAGATAGGATTCGTAGATTTCCGGTGAGATATTCCAGTGAGAATGGCTTCCAACGATCATGAGAAAAGGCCGGAGAAGAGAGAATTCAGAGAGAAGCTCACTAGATAATATCTATTGTCACAAATAGATACTATCCATGTTCATTGTAATGCTTTTTTGTGTGAAAAATTGTTGTATTTCTAAAGTACTTCTCTTAGAATACTAGCCCACAAAGCCTTTGGTTGAGAAGCTAATCTCCAGGCTAATTTGGCTATCATAGCCGTATTCATTTTATTGGCTTCTTTGAATCTCCCATGACTACTGGTGTGCACAAAAAATCAAAACTTTTCAAGTAATATCCTTTATGTTTTTCCTTCCCCACCAGAAATCTCCCTGGATTGCGTTAATGTCTCAAGTTGTTGGTTAAAAACATGTGATTGAAATATTAGTTAACATAGTCGTACACAATTTCACAACTCTTGATGAATTTTTGTAACATAAAAAAAGGAATTTTTCGCGTTACTATCACATTTACTTTCTAAGAAATGGCTTGTGCAATAAATAGTTTTTACATACAGAAGAACAAAAATTGGTGATGGAGTATACCAAACCCTAAATAGTTTGACTATTCCATTTCCTGGCTGATCTCCATGCTTCCTTCCAAGGCTCTGGAAGACTGGAAGTTCATTTGACGTCTTTTTTTGAACTTCTCCTGTTGCATGCACTCCTTATATTTTAGCTTTGCTGTTTTGAAACAGAGTAAAAATCTTAAGTGATAGGCTAACTCAAATCAACCTAGTAACAAGTTATTGATCAAGTTAAATTGACTGCTAGATATTCTTTTATGGAAATAAAGGTTGAGAAACTACCAGAATCATAAACTGAGTTAAGTTTTTCGAATATATCTTCGGGTACATTATGAACACTACAAGAGTCTTTATCAGCTTCTTTCAAAAGTTTTTTAAACTAAACAACCTGAAATGTAAAATCAGTGAAAAATAAATAAATTAAGCAGACTAGTTGAAAATGAGTTTCACATATTACACAACAGAAAAGAGAAATCGTGTTTCAAGATTAAAGTTCATAGAAAAGACTTTAATGTCAGCCTGTTTCCTCTCTTATTATAACCAAATGCCTTCAGTAAACAAGAGATCAAATACAATACTTGAATACATTAAACACATTAAAGAACTTTTTGTCTTAGTTCGAGGTGAAAAGTGGTAAAGGATCATTTTTATTCTTCAAATAATTCATTTATACCTCATAATCGAGAACATTTTGACAAACTAAACCTAATGTTCTTTTAGACTACTAAGCGTTAATAAACAACGGGCTGTCGTTTACTATTAGATCTAGGGTAAAAAAGGTGAAGGAACTTGTTCTGGTATTAGTAATTATTTTCACAAATGTCTTACGAAGAAATCATAGAGTTCTTATACCTGATTTCTTGCCAGAAAGGTGAAGCAACGCCCACTATTCCCTGCCCTGGTAGTCCGACCTGCGCGATGGATATATGTCCTTACATGGAAAGGCATGGCGTAGTTAATTACATGCCTCACCCCTGCAACATCCATACCACGAGTCATAGCATCTGCAGCAATAAGCACCTGTATTTTTCCCTCCCGAAATTTCTCGAGTGTCCTGCTGCAAACGAAGGACAGAATATGAAAATTCACTAAGGAGAATTTCCAGCATCATACAGACTCTACTATTGCAAATATAACCAAGTGATACCTTCAGGCAGCAGAGTATATATACAGCTCAGAAGTTAAAACGTAGATTTTCGTAATCAGTACAGGATTTACCTTTGTAGAGATTGAGGTTGAAAAGCAGAATATTCTTTGATCTTAAAGGGCAAATCAAAGCAATTTAACATGGTACAAAGTTCGTGAGTTGAATCCTTAGACTTTGCAAAAACAGTACTCTGTTCCTCTTTTTGCTCGTGCAGAAGTGCCGCCAAGTAAAGAGGTCTAGATTTTACTTCACATGTCTGAACAAAGAAATCAAAGGAAAATATACGTGAATTGATGAAAAGAATAAACTTTGGAATCTCTTAAAAACAGAAGGTTACTTAAAGAATGTACACATGATACACTGATTATTTAACAATATTAAACTTGTGTAACCAGATTGCTCTTTTCTGTAACCAAGTACGGGAAACCATTTAGAACCTCCAACAGAATGAATTGATGCTTCGAAAAAAATAAAAAAAATAAAGGAATGGATTGTTTAGTAAGAAAATGCTCAAGGAGACGTACCAATTTCAATAATTGTAGCTTGTCAGGTAGCTGATAGCGGCCAGTTGTCAAAAACAAAGGATGATGCAGATCAAGCTTGGAAAGCTTCCCAGGACTTTGGGTCAGAGTAGCAGATAAAATCATTTTCACAAGCCTCGGGAAAAATTTACCTTTAAACCCCCTTTCATTACCGCTACATCAAAAAAAGATATTTTGAAGGTGATTAGCTTTACTATTAGCTTAAAGGAATCTGCAGACTATGTGAGAGACGGAAATGGCCTCTGACAAATCCACAACCGTGGAGTATTCAAATAATCATCCTGCAACAGCAGTTTTCTATGGTCATTGGCATAGGTTGTTATTACATGTATATGTAGTATTGTACTGTAATAAAACAAACTCAGGAGCACTGACGAAATGTATTGGCAAAATCTCGATCAGGTAAACTTTTAGCGGACAAATCTGTCCCAATCCTCTTAAAGGTTAATTTATCTGAAGTCAACAAACAATTGACTTTACAAACTAAATATCAAAATGGGATCATATAAAACTTACGATCTTCTTATAGTTCTCAGGGGACCGAACAAAGATTGAGAAGCCCTCATATGTGAAAACTGGTGTTCCTCGTCTGAACGGGTCAATTGAAGCACAGCACGAAGAAAATCTTGATATTCCTCTCCAAGTAGCTTGTCTATTTCATCAACTACCTGAAAATCTCAAGTATGTAAGCCTATATATATATTATCTTACAACAGTTAGCTGAGGTCCTATGATAGAACTGGCCAATGATATGTTTGTTGTGATTTTTCTAACTAAACAGTTTCAGTGACCCATGCCTTTAGTTACTGAGACATTATGCCATTGATTTAATTCAAAAGGCATGCAATTTGGTGTCCTAATAGTCCAGGGCACAGACGATTGATTCTCATGAACCTTGGGTTACGACAATACTGACTACTGATCCAAAAAGATGGGGAGCTTAGAGTGATAGGAGTTAAATCTGGCAGAAACAAACCTGAACATTATCATCAAGTGAATCATGTAGATTGATCAATTGACGCCAATGAATTTGTCTTAATCATTAGTATCTAAGCATACAATCATGTGACAATTCTAACCCACCCAAGATATTCGTCAACTATTTGAATTCCTTATAGGTTACAACTGAAATATCTCATAACAAAATTAGAATGTCATACTAGCAACGCACAAGCTAATTACGTATTCAGAATCTCCTACCACGCATATAACTGTAAACATAAAATTGCTCTAGCAACAAAATATCTACTTAGTATGGTACGTATACAAAACCTCTCCAAACAGAAATATGCTTCGATGTCCTTAGATTCATCATTTGAAGAGCGAGATTACGAGTTTACAGTCGAAATCTATTCATACAGGCATAGCAAGTTGACACATCAACAAGAAAACTTGAGGGAAGGGACAAACAAACGGAAAGGTGCTTCTGTTAGCTTCATATAAAAATAAGAAACTAGAGTAGAATTTCAGTCTAAAAGTTGTGCATAGATAACTCAGTTCACACAGTTTTTCACTTACAAGAAACCGAAGATGCTCAAGAGTAAATCCCGTTGTTGTGTTAATATGGTCCATCAATAATCAAAGAAACAATCGGAAACAATGAAAGTGAATGACAGATAAAGAGGGAGAGGGGATACCTGGGATCAAGACCAGGAACATGTTCCAATAGAATATCTTCAATAAGATTAACATTTATAGGAGCTCTCATCCATGGGAGAACGGGGATTTTCTTCTGTTTCGGCTCCTCTTTAACCATTTCAGATGATTTTCGTTTAGTACTAACCATTTGAACCTGTGGATGTAATACAGTCCCTGAAACAAATTTAAAATTGAATCAATTTAAAAATTATTTAAACCCTAGAAACAAACAGAAAATCTTTATTCAAACCCTAGAAATAACAAATCACTCTCAACCCATTTATATTTTGTATGATTCATATATTATCTTAATCTTAAATGAATGAGAAAAAAAATCAAAACCCCAAATTTGTCATACCTAGGAAGTTCACAGTTGAAGATGAAGGGTTGATTTCGATTGGTGTTGGACTGTTGGTGAAGATTCGAAGTAGTTGTTGTAAGGGCAATGTTGTTAAAAAGAAGCTTATTGTAAGGTTTTATTTTGTTTTCGTCGATTAACTGCCTCGAATCACTGTTATAAAAAAAAGAAGGTGGCATTTGACTTTGAGATAAAAAAAACCCCACAGAACGGTCAGGATTGATCCGAAAGGTCCATCCTGCGGTCTATGTCATTCGGATGGAGTTTTTGGTTTGGCCGGCTTAGAAAGAAATATCACTAAATTGTACGTTGTGGGTTTTGGGTGAAAGAAATTACCTAGAGCTGGGTTGCACAGACGCGGACACGACACGACACGACGAGGAAGTGGACACTACAAAACTCTCAAAAAACTAGGACGCGGACATGTATATATATATTTTATTTATATATTATTTATATATACAATCATGTATTTATACAGCAAAGTCAAGTGTTTCTATCCTGAAAATTAGAAAATGATACTACATTATGTTGTTTTTGTGTACAAATTTCAAAAGAAAAGAAGAGATTGTTTGTTTATACACGCTAAAGGTTAAGCAATCAAGCACTATTAAATGCATTCAAACTAGACATGCCCAACAAAGGGTATACACAATGCCATTTCCAATTAATAATGTAATTAATTAATGTTTCGGTTACATTTCCTTAAGCTTATTATTTTGTATTTTAATGATTGATCTCTTCATTTAGTTAATAACAATAAAAATAAAGGAAGAATTTTAAATGAAAATGAAAAAAAAAAAAACGCGTCAAATCCCAGTCATCAGTGCGTCCAAACTAGACGCGCGCAGGACGCGCACATTGGTGCGTCGGACGCGGACACGGCTCTAAAAATATAGCGTCTGTGCAACCCAGCCCGAGAGTGATGCTCGGGGTCGACTGGGGCCGTTCAGATATTCCTCTTCTAAACCTGGATCGTACTTTGATCCATTTGCTCTTGTAAACTCGGTGAAAGGCGCTACCACTACCACCACCACCCATTCTCATCACTGTACCTTTCCTTTCACTTTTATCTGTAATCTCAATTGCAACATCAACCAATTGATATTGAATAATGCATCTACACGATTTACATGATATTTATTTTAAGCATTTGATTCTGCAAGCCATTATAAGAAGAAGTGGTGTCTATGTGTCCAGGGAACAAGGACGGTCAAAATTGACCGAATTGGTTTTTCAAGGAGGACGGCCAGGATTATGTCTCAGCCCAGATAACTCAACTCAACCCAACCATATCTACTTATGCTCAGGCGAAGGACGGCTAGACCGTTATACTATCGTCTCGGACTCTCGGTCGATTATTCAACTATCCATTCTGACCTCATGTATCCAAATGTTGAAAACTAATTCTCTTCCTAAATTGACTATATTATAAGAAGAAGTGGTGTCTATGTGTCCAACGAACAAGGACGGTCGAGATTGGCCGAATTGGTTTTTCAAGGAGGACGGTCGGGATTATGCCTTAACCCGGATAACTCAACCCAACCATATCTACTTATGCTCAGTGAAGGACGGCTAGACTGTTATATTATTGTCTCGGACTCTCGGTCCATATTATTCAACTATCCATTCTGACCTCATGTATCCAAATGTTGAAAACTAATTCTCTTCCTAAATTGATATTTAGGAAAATATTTAATTTTTGAAGCATGATCATCAGTAATCGTTATTGAATACAAACATGACATTAATATTGTATAATTATTAAATCTTTCTCTCAAACCTCTACCTTCTCTCTCACTCATCTTTTATTCTTTCTCCTTTGACCATTATTCTTGCTCCGCTAAAAGGAACCCTAACTTTTGAGACCTGTAGAAGCGTCAAAGCACTTTCACCAACTAAAATTGAGGAGATCGAAGTAGAGGTTAAGGTACAACTTCACTGTAAATTGAATTTTAGGGGCTTTAGTTGAAGTTAGTTGAGGGTATCACTGATTTTATAGTAGTAGGGAAACGAATAAGGTGATTGATTTGATTAAGAGGTTCCATTATAAAGGTAACTTTTATAGTTCTCTTTTCAAACTTATAATTTAAAAACATAACCAAACATTAGGATCATGATGGACACTTTTTATGGAGATAAATGTTAGAAATTATGCTTGATTTATGACGAAGATATTTTCTGAGATAAATATCGTGTAAGCAACTTATTTCAGACCATAATTTCACCTAATGGAACTTGACTTTCAATACCTTTACAAGATAACTTTCTAACATGTAAAATTTATACAATGATGATCCTTGCATCACCATAATGATTATGTTTGTTTGACTTTTAAAATAATCCTTAGATTGGATTTGTTAGGATTTTTACATTTGGCTAATTAATGTATCATAGAAACATGATGCCTGTAAATTGTTCCAATGATTGCCTTGAACCCGTATTGGTCTGGACTATTGATGATAACCGAACTATGGTGTTGGAGACGTGGACATCTTAATCACTCAGGGTGATTGGGCATTCTTTAGCAAACAATTCATGCAACCCAGTATTATCTCAATGTGGGGTGGTAAACCAAGGTACCCTTTATTCCTTAATTTGTTTAGTTTGCTTCTTAGATTTAAATATTAATGTATAACTAAGACTATCTTGGTTTTACGCAAGTGTTTGTACTTTGAGTGAACAGTTTTAAGTTCTGTCAACTTGATTTAACCTTTTAGGCAGCGAGGTAGTGAACTACGCATCATAAATCGACTTGATTTCAATCAAGCATCGTTAGCTATGTCCAGATGAAATAGAAGGCGCACTCTTTTGATAAGTCAACTATGTTTGATGCAAAATATTTGTATCACTAACAATAATTACATTTATATTTTGAATTTACGAATAAATGGATCTATAGGTGTGTTTTACTGATGTCAGAAGACAGCCTCCCAATTACTATCTTTTGTTCTCATAGTGTTTTTGTAGTTGCTCTATGGCTTAGTTTGGTGTTATTTTCTAATGACATGGCTTAACTTTTTCTGGTTCACTTTAGACTGTTCATGACGTATAGTGGTACAAGTTGGTTTAATAAAGTTGATACAAATTTTTCGAACATTTATCAAAATGAGAACCAAAGGTTTTTCATGTTGAAGTCTGTTTATTAGTCAACATTTATGACTAACACGATTTATAAGAACTGTGACAAACAAAACCTAAGGCCATGTTTGATATGGATTTTATAAATTGTTTTCTGTTTTTAAAACAAAAAACAGAATGAAACACGTTTGATAAACATGTTTCCTAAAAACTTTTCTCCTTTGTTTTCAGTTTTTAAAAACGAAAAAAATGAAAACAACATATTATTGTTTTCTCTGGGTTTTTTTTATTTCTTCTTTCAATGAAAGGTATATGAGCTATGGTAAAAGAGTTGGAGGTATGATCTCTTCAAAACTCTCTTGCATGGTTAATTTCTCTATTCAAATATTCAATCTTCTATTCACTTCAATTTCCAAAATAAGATGTGGTTCCTTTGTTTTTATGTTATATAAGAGGATGAAACTCATAAGGGAATTAAACCCAGAATCGTTGCCTATACCATGTTGATCAGTTGTTGTTGCGAATTAAGTTAAATTGATTATGAGTTTTATTTGTGTTGTGAGATTTTTAAAAGACGACAGTATCCCGCTGACAACAATCCTTCCAAAAAATACAACCATGTGAGTACACACCCCTGCACTCCGAAAAGTATAAGGAATCTCCCCTATGTTCCTCCATCCCCTCTCGTCTCCTAGAGTGTGTATTTGAACTTTACCATCCATGTCAATGCGAACTACCTTGTACGAATTGGTACGTTGACAGTAGTCGAAACCCACAATTACGTTGTATCGTGGATACCACGAAAGTATTTGATCTCGTGTAATTGGGATGCTTAGTTGTGGAAGATGGAGGTGCTCCCGCGTTGTTGGATTCATAAAACAGGATCTTGTATGCCGTGGTGTGGAATATAAAAACATACCAGGCCATTGCAAGAGCCAACTATTGGGTGTAAATTAATCCATTCATAGGTTCCATCATCCGGGACGTGATTATTGTTGGCTGTTACGATCAGGTTGAAATCTTCCTCGTTAATACGTTCTCTATAGAAGAGTCAAGTAACTTTGTCATTCACCATTCCTTGTGTGACACCAAAAAGGAGTCCAATTCTTATGTCCGCAAGGACATTATTCCACTCTTTGCATACCCTTTTGCTTGCTAAAACGCTTTATGTAGTTTGGAGGCGTTATAATAACTCGGTGGTCAATTCCGGAAACATATCCATCACAATTACTGATGAACGATTGTAAAAAAATAAATAATCAAGCATTTAGGATTTTCTTATTGCAGAATGCTACAAGCAGATACGAGCAAAGCTTATATAGACATCCAATACGTGTCCCACGAAATGCACCTGTTGGCCAATGGTCGCGTTCTTAATGAGCAGGCGTTATTTTGAAATAGTTGCACGGTTATAACTATATGCACCTGTTGACCAATGGTCGCGTTGCTTTGCAACTCTCGTCTGTCGCTGTGAGTATGTGTTACCGACAGCCAGCGTTCTTAATGAGCAGGCGTTATTTTGAAATAGTTGCACGGTTATAACTATATTCACCTGTTGGCCAATGGTCGCGTTGCTTTGCAACTCTCGTCTGTCGCTGTGAGTATGTGTTACCGACAACCAATAGGCGAGTGAAGTGAAAAAAAACTTGAAATAGGGTGATGAGTACACGTTGGCTGTTATGTATGCTTAAAAAAAACCTTTATAATTTTAGAAGAACCTTTGTTGTTGGTGTTCAGCGAGCCAGTCGGAAATAGACCTGAAGCTTTGGCTTTAGAGTTTGCTCTTCTAATTTGTGCAAGAGTTGGTTCAGAAGTAGATGGTTTAGAGTTACTAACTGCAAGTTAACATTACATTGAGAAATAGTTCCAACCTGCTAACATTACATTAACTTTTTCGACATGAGTAAATTCAGTTTATATGCGCTTTATCTTCTAATTGTGCACAAATTTGATCTTCAGTATTATCAGATTGCTTTTGTTTTTCCACAAAGATTGCATCGGAAACCCATTGGAAATATCCACATTTTTTGCATTTTAGGTACCCAATACCATAATTCCATGATGTTTGAGCTATGTTTAACATCCCCACCTTAGTTGTATGGCATTGGGGGTTGATACAAGGAGTCTGTGACCAAGGACAATCAGCAAATCTGTGATCACCAACACAAGCATCACAACCTCCCTTGTATTGAGGTGCCATGGATTTAATTGCATCAGTTGCGTCATCAAACCATTCAAAGTATGAACACATAGGATTAGAACAAGAAAAGAATTTCTTCCTTGAATTGATACCATCTTTAACCTTTATAAGTTTTCGAATTCCATTACAGGGAACTAATTTACATCGTTAGTAAATCCAAGGAAAATTAATGGATTCATGATTTTTTTCACTACACATCTCACATTCCTGCGTATTAGTTACAAATTAAAATCATTATTGATACTACAAATCCTTCTTCTTTGTAAAATTATTGAAATTAAACTTGAACTTACCATTTGTGACAGCTTTGCAAACAAAGAACTTTCCAGCAACTCTTCTGAAAAAGTACATTGTACTGCACTTCATCCAAATATAAGAGGTCAATATAAAAACTCTTTCAAGTGTAATGGCGTAATTCTTTTTAACAGATGAAAAAGAAGTTTATAAATCTTATACCTGCCATCGTAATCCAATTTAGCTGTCCGGTATCTAAATGAGTCAAGCATGTTAAAACATCCGGAAACCGGTTCCCATCTGCACAAGTCCATTTGAAGTTTATGAAAATACACAACATCATGTCATTCAACTACAAAATGGGTATATGGTTATTTCATCAATTAAAAACCGAATTCAACTCGTCAGGATGAATTAAAACATCTGAACCAGAACTCAGTTTATGTAGTCATCCTAATAACAAAAATTTAAATCGTTTCCTACAAAAATCACAGATATCTTTTGTTGGGGTTATTGTCGGTGGTGATTAAATAAAAAGCATAAAAATAAACTTCACAGGAACGCAATACCTACAACAGAAATAGAAAAGAATCTGATCAAAAAATAAATAAATAGAAAAGAATCACAAAACTAAAACCCCAGATCAGAAATCAAAAAAGGTTCCCAAAAAAATAGCAATCATACAATCTCACCTTCCAATGTTAGATAGATGTGTTGGTTGCGGTTGTTGCAAGTTTTCATGATTTCAGATCTCGTGTTTGGAGTATAAGAAGTAAATTAAGATTTTCTGGCAAGTTTTCTTTAAATTATTTTAGGGTTCGAATTTGGAAACCTAGGTTTTAGAGTTTGTTGTTCTTCGGAGAGTGAGTGAGAATACTTGTTCCCGGTTTCGGATGGTGCACCTTGCCTGGTCGCCCCCCTAGCCGATAGTAGGGTGCCGATAACACTTTTTATGAAATGACCAGTTTTGGATGGTGCACTTGGCCGGGTAAGGATAGTCTGGTCATTTCTGAAGTCACGGTAAAAATCGTTGCACTTTTTTGGCATGGGTAATTTGGTCATTTTTCACAGTCACCGTAAAAATTGTTAAACATTTTCCGACAAGGGTAATCTGGTCATTTTCTAAAGGTAGAGAAACAGTACAGATAAAAATCTATATAAAGGATATACTCGTTATCCTGGACAACAAAGGACTGAGTGTGAGATTTATATTTGTTTGTCTACCCTTTTCGGTAGAGAGTTCCTTAGTTAGGAAATATCAATTAGCACGTCCATAGGAAAGCAATATCAATTAGCACGTCCCCGTAAAAATTATAACCTGAGTTTGTGTGTTGGCCAACTAAATCCACCGAGGAGCCAAAAAATCTGATATTTTAACAGAAATTTTATTCATATTAATATTGACAAAATACTTTCTGACAGGGACGGGCCTAGCAAGGGGCTAACCCAGGCTATAGGCCGTCCCTGCTTTTGGCCCAAATTTTTTTTACATAGATTTTTTTTTAAATATTGTGCTCAGCCCACTTATATACTGATGAAGGTAGTGTTAGCCCAGCTAGCTTTTAGCCCTTTATCTAGTTTAAAGCAAAATGAAATTTCATCTATTCTATCCATTTTACCAATTTTGTTCCGTAAACCATAATATTTTTCTCCAATCACTATTAATTATTTAGTTTTGTGAATTTAGCTGTTTAAGTCTATATTTGTCTAGTATTTTATAGCCGATTCCCGGTTAACCACTAATCATGCAAATTGTTCAAAAAAAATTAGCCGTTAGTAATATTTCAGCCCTACCCTAGAAACATTTTTGGGTCTGTCCCTGCTTTCTGATATTAGATCTCTCATTAACAAACTAGGTCGAGGCACAAAAAGAGCAAAGCATAGATTGGTTTCAGCCCCATATTAATATAGATTCTTACCCATCACTTGGGATGGTCATCCAAAATAAGGGACGTAAATATGCATTTAGGGTTTTCTTAATGCACCTGTTGGCCAATGGTCGCGTTCTTAATGAGCAGACATTATTTGAAAAGAGGCAATTTAACCGCTGCATATCGCCAATTAAGAGATTAAGATAAGTATGCAGACGCTAATCTTGGGAATAGGTGTGAGATCAATGGATCCAACTAATCCATAAAAAAAATACATGTTCAATGGCTCCAACTAATTCAGAAAAAGGAAGTGGTTCCAAATCATCAAAAGGCGAGGCCCCAAAGAAACAGATAGATTGTGCGTTTATACTTTGATGAGTCACACGTTTTAGAATTTTAACTGGAAGATATCTCAGTATTTTCTTGGTTTTGGTTCTGCAAAAGTGAAGATGGAAAATCAGTACTTCGGAATGTAAACATCTGTTAACATAGGAATTGACATTAAGGGTTCAGAATAATACCCAGATGTATAGGAACCATCCACACATATTTATGTCGAATTTTCTGGAGCTGGGCCTGTATTGTTGTTGGGACTCACATTTCAAGCCATCTTACTCGTCGCTTGTTTTTGGGGTCATGTCTCCGAAGAATTTTGATGCAGGGGCATAATGCGTCACGTTGGAGTTTTTCTAGTTGAGAAGGGCGTTTTGACTAGAGTATCTCTTTTTAGGTTATTTGCTAGCATAAATAGGTTATTAGCCATCTCTGTCTCTAACAAGGGGGGGAGTATGATGATGGAAGATGTTCCTAACATCATAAGTATTTTATGTCATGATAATGAAGCTCAAGTTCCACGTGTGGCAGAAACTATGAGTTCTGAGGAGTATGTGAAGAAGTTCGGTCATAAAAGTGAAGAAACAGAAAGAAACTATGAGTTCTGACTTGTATGTGAAAAAGTTCTAAGTTAGGCAGAAAACTATCTCTCTAGCAGTGAGAGGGATTCAGTGACTGAAGATTCCTTTGCAGGGACTTGGGTTTCTCAAAAGAGTGTGCAAGGACTTGTGATGAGTTAGTGCCGCGAGGTGAGATTCTCAGATGCATTGTCTCAAGACTTCATAATAGAAATAATACCACATGAATGGGGATATAACATTATCCAGTGGTCGTACTCGTTTTTAGATTACTGTTCAAAAGGAGGGAAAACTTAATGAAACATTACTCAATCGAAGGACAAAACCCGAAAAACCGAGATAGCAAAAGTCAAACACAAAAGAAAAGTTTGAACAATAACAAGCAAGTCTAGGAAGATTCAATTGCGTTAAAAATCCCTGCCAGTTACATCTTTAACTTCTTAATAGATTTGGTAGAGATGGTTCTTTCATTTCCGTTCTTCCTGCTGTGCCATCTGAGGATTCAGCTGCTGTCGTGTCTTTGGAGACTGATCCTGTGTAAACGGGGGCTATTGCAGCTGCTGTGTCATCTGAGGTTTCTGCTGCTGATGCTGCTGAGCCATCTAAGGGTTTGTAGCTCAGCATTGAGACCTAAGAAAGAGAAAATGAGATAAAGAAATTATTAAAATAAATAAATAAATCATACAACGGCGAGCCATCTTAATCTGTTTCCGGCATAGTATCCACACTCGTCATGGATAAATGGTGACAATGTTGTTTAGCTCGGAGTAAATAACCACGTAAAAGATATCTCGAGAAAAGAAGCAAACCTGAACTGAATATCGAGCATCCTCGAGTGACTTGTGGGATTCTTTTTTTACTGCTAAAACTTGCCTTTGCGCCTCATCTAGTCCTTCACGAAGCTCAGATACCTCGTGTTGCAAAGGATTGAACAAGGTTCGGTGAGTGTCGACCATCATAGATATACTCCGTAGAGATAATTACTAATGATATGATCATACTTACTAAGATATAAACTTAGACAATAATAAAAATTACTAAATATTTTCAGCGTCGACGTTTAACCTACACACGCTGGCGTTTGTCCCTTGCCCGGGCGCTTGATGTTCAACCGCTCATTGCTGTTCCATAGTGGAGAAACCCGTTTGGCCATCCACCTGGCTCAACAAAAAAATGGGTTTGTTCATTCCCATAGGAATTGCCCTAACCACTTATATCTTTTCTCCCCAATGCAATCCGCTTGCGCCCTTGTTGCAATCCGTGTGCGTAACAGTGGGGTTGATATCGGATGATAGGAAGATATGGGCTTAGCTGAATCAAGTATCCCGAGGCCCAGACTCATTTTCAGGTACTTATGTCGGATGTCTTCTTCTCACAGCCTTACTACGCAGCCCTTGCTTCGACAGGCATTTAAGCTTTATGGATTCTAAAATCTCCTCATCATGGTGTGCGACATTGGATTTGTCGTTAATCAGCTTTTACCAAGCGTTGAGCGTGAATATGCAAGAAGCTATCAAACCGGGTGAGCAGTGGTCTGCAGAGTGATGTAATTTCAACTTTGTTGTAGTAATAGGTTCGTAAGACTTGTGAAAGCAATTGATTTTAGACTTATTTACTAAAAGTAGAGAAAATTTAAATCCAAATTTGTTTTTTTTTTTAAGATTGAAAATAACAAAGACACTAGATTCCACTATTACACATGAATGAATGATGGTAAAAATTCCAAAACTCTAATTATTTTTAAAATCTCTTTTTCTTAATTCACAAATTATCATGCATAATTTCAAACATTAATTGTATCCCTTAAGCATAGATTATCTAACCAAAGTATAACCTATCTAATTTAATCACAACTAATTAGGAAAAATTATGCAAACAATTAAAATTCTACAAAGTAGTGATTGAGTGAATTATAAAATACAAATTAGAGAAAAATAGAATAGTTACCAATTATTCATGCATAAATAGCTTCCTCCGTGCCTTGATTACGCGAGAATTAGCTCATCATTATCATGGAAACATGCTCAAAATTCATCTTTATTAATGCTCAAAAATGGTTCACAAATGATGAAATGGGAGAAAAAATGAATAAAACCGGGTTTTGTAACACTTATATTTGTTACAAAATCAATTGTTACAGAAAACGATAAAGGAATACCGTCACTTGCACTGTTGAAGAACGACGGTCTTTAAGGGTCTTATGTTCTTCGTACCTTCTTCACCAGCAGAAAGCAGCAACTTCCTGTAACTTTTTTTTCTCGATTTTTTTATGCTCTAAACGTCTCCCTATTCTCTCCCTGAACTCCCTCCTCCTTCTATGAGTCTCCTACAGCCTTTATATAGTCACAGGATCAAGAATACATTCGTAATAACTCAAAAATCTTCTCGATATCCAACCATTAACTCATGAATATTTTCTTTTCTGTTTTATGTTCTCACGCATCTTTTCGCAGTATACACGCTCCAACACTTCCTTGTTTGACTCCTCCACACTTCTGCAGCAACCAAACTCTATCAAAACTCAATCAATGCACGTTCAAACACGCTGTATTCCGAGGTTGCATATTTTCTTCCCGACGAAAATTCATCCCAACTGAACGCATTAAAACACTCATACCACCATTGTTTGGGCATATCACGTTCATCCCAATCAAAATCAGTGATTGAATCTCACTGAAACTCCTCCAAAAATCCAACAGAAAATTCCGCAGAAAAATGGATTTTTTCCCGCCAAAATTATTTTTCAAACGATGAAGAAGGGTGTCCCCCTAACCAGACCGGGGGTGCGAATAGCAGGTGCCCAACTGAGGTGCCCCTTATCCAAACTGAGAGTCCGAATAACAAATGTCCCTTGGGTGCCTTTAGACAACTTTTCGAGCCAATTTTTTCCAAAAATGTTTATTGCCCAAAAATACATACAAACACATAAAACACCATAATAAGTACAAAAATGGGTACTAACAATATATACAATAGAGATGAAAATAGACACATAAATGCTCTATCACAGAGCAACGTGGACTAATAATCGTATACCGCAGAGCAGACATATAAATGCAACGCGGGGGATTTTACGAAGGCATAAAAAAAGAACACAGCCTGCTAATTTCGAAGCACTGCTCTTGCTCACCAACGCACACGAGTCTTCTCCATCTGAGAAAAATAATTCTTACCGTGTTACCCCAAAACATGAAACGTTTTAACTTCACCTTGATCGGGTATATTATGGAGTTAGTGGACCAGCAAAAACATAGGCCAACCTGGTAATACTATCGTCTTTGTAGAAAACATTGGCGTTTAAACCTACCACTTTTGTCAACCAAGATGAATTTGTCGAAGAGGTTCGCAATCGTTTGCTAGAGGTAGAGAAGCAAGTGCGCGACATTGGATTTGTTGTTAATCAGCCGTTACCAAGCGTTTGATATATATATCATTCTCGATGCTGAATGAAGATTACCTCTTAAGAAGTAATAAAGAAACCACTCGGATACATAATTAGAACGATAGGGAGAAATGTCCAGAGTGCGAATATGCAAGAAGCTATCAAACCGGGTGAGCAGTGGTCTGCAGAGCATCATGGACCAATAATCGTATACCGCAGAGCAGACATATAAAAGCAACACGGGGGATTTTACGAAGGCATAAAAAAGAACAAAGCCAGCTAATTCCGAAGCACTGCTCTTGCTCACCAACGCACACGAGTTTTCTCCATCTGAGAAAAGTAATTCTAACCGTGTTACCCCAAAACATGAAACGTTTTAACTTCACCTCGATCGGGTATATTATGGAGTTAGTGGACCAACAAAAACATAGGCCAACCTGGTAATACTATCGTCTTTGTAGAAAACATTGGCGTTTAAACCTACCACTTTTGTCAACCAAGCTGAATTTGTCGAATAGGTTACACTTGCCGACCGGTATATGGCGTTTTTACTCCACCTCGACCGGTGTTACAGTGGAAGATCTTCATCGCTCAGCTCCAGAAAACATCTAGTGAAGAAACGTTGATGTAATGTCATTTTCTATTTTTTCTCATACGTAAGGTTAGTGGTGCAAAGTGAATCACAATACGAGTTATCCAAGGTGTAAAACCATTAAAATAATAATATATGTTCGGTGTACACACTGTTGTATAATCTGTTGTGCTAGTGTAAGAGAGAGCACGTGGACCTAAGAACATAAGGACGGGTCGTGCCAACCGGAACTTACAATTCCAGAATATAGACTAAATAGTTGTACTTGGTTGTGACAATATTGTCCACGTTGTGTATACGTCTTATATACGGTGTAAGCCGTGTTGTCAACGACAGTAAGTATTGTAAACGTTGTTATACACCGTAATGTCCAGGACAGTAAGTATTGTAAACGTTGTCATACACCGTATTGTCCTGTTGTCCAACAAAATTCAGGACAACCAGTCCAACTTCGAAAAGCGAAGGAAATTTAGGACACGCGTGGTATTTGCGAATTTGTCCGGGCGGGAAATGACCGAAGTCCCTTAGTTAGGAATTTTAATATTTCCACCCCTTATTTTGTCAATGGCAATATATATGTCCCCCAACACGGTATTGCCCCATGTTTAATATGTTTTATCTAAACAAAACCTACCATACTAATTTTCATACACCATAGGGGAAAATTAAAAATCATGATGTTTAATTTGTTTTATCTAAACAAAACCTACATGCTAGACAAACAAAAATGCCATACAACACAAATCGAACGAAGAGGCCGAGGTGATACCTAGTATGTAGAATAAAATTTTGGTAGACTGAAATCTCCAAGGAAAGGTGCGACCTACAAACAAAATGTCAGTGCCTAAATTCAATTGTTAAGATGGCATGTATATCCCTATGGATCAAATAAAATAAGTGTATTATACTTGCCATGTTTAAATTTATACATGATTATTACTTAACTCCTAGTTAAGAGTTTATAAGGATTTATGCGTATATAAAAGTGATCCTCCGAGAAACACTTTTGCTCAACCACAGAATTAGGATTTTACTACCTAATGCAAGCTTGGAATAAGATGTGCATTTCTGTCATGTATCAAACTCTATATAATAATAAGATTACAAATTAGTTCATATTCAAAGTTTTTAGAGCACTGAAGATCATCTCTTAAGTATTCAACAAATCAATTAAACTAGCATTAACCAGAGATAACTCATAAAAAGGTCAATTACTTAACTAATAAACGAGGACCAGCAGTATTAGAATCAAAATCACATTCTCATTACAAAATAATCAACTAAGATCATTCACAGATTCACAAATTTGTAGCAATCATCACAATAAGGTAAAAAAAAAAAAGGGTTTTGTTATCACAATAAGCCAAAATTACAGATTTTTTTTTAGAGCTACACATGAATCGAAACCCAACATCCCTATTCTTTCTAGTTTCTAACATTAATCAAACTGCAGTATTAGAAACACTAACTTTTAAATAAAATATCATCATATACAATTAATACCCAACATTAATTTTCTCTATACACATAATTTTATTTATTTATTAAGAATCATAGGTTACCTATATTAATGATTCTCCATCACCAGTCTAGATCATTTTAAAGAAAAACTCAGTATGTAACGAATAATGTTTTATAAAGATGAGAGAAAGAGATTAAAGAAGTTCGAGTGAGTGATTAGGTTCACCTCTGTTGTCTAATAGGAGAGAAATGAAAGAGAAGATGACATACAACAAATTAACTAGGGTTTACCTAAAGGGTTACGGTTATTTCGGATTTTCAATTGAAAATGCGGGACCAAATAGTAACTTAACCTCTGATTTAACATAATGAGGGACTAGAATAAATATTTTTTCGGGAGGGAGGGAGTCAAAATTTTCCTAAAAAAAAAAGAATTTTACCTTGAGTAACTCAAAAGGAAACTCAGCAACAGAAGTTGAAAATTGCCCTAAAGAATTTTACCTTGACCTGAGTAACTTAAAAGCAAACTCGGCTCCAGAAGTTTGAAAATTACAAAAAAGTAAGAGACATAGCGTCCAATGGTCCAGCAACATTGAAGGAGGGAATTAGAGCTCGAGCTCCACCCCTTTCTATCAATATATCAAGAGAGCAATGGCTTGACCAAAACCGCAAGTGACAAGCGATGATTGTCATAAAAGCAAACAGAGGAAAGTCGTGCGACGTCGTGCCTCCCGATCTCATCATCGACCGAGTAGAAGAACGAGCTTCGATGATTCTTCCCTTCCCAAAATAAACTTCCTCCCTTTTGAAAATAACAAAAGAAGAAGGGAAAAAGTTTTTTTTAAAAAAAGGTATAAGAGGGAGCAAAAAAGATGATTATCGGCATGCTTACCAAGAGGGGTATGGTCTTCAAAACTAGCAACAAAGATTCCCCTGTCGTCTGAAAAGAAAATAGCAAATACCAGAAATTTAAAAATATCATCGGAAAGATGTAACGAAAAACCAACAGAAACACAACAATTGGTGAGTATTATTAGTGTTGAAAATCGTGATCTATAACATGAATATTGGGAAGGATGGATTAATGAATCCAAGCAGAGGAAAAGGTTTGAAAGCCTCTAAGGCCTCTAAGGCTTCCAAAAACCAAAAAAACTTCTGAGACAGCAGAGACAAAAATAAGACAGTAAAGAGAATTTACAGATCTGAAAAGTATATATATATATATGAGGAAAAGGGAAAATGGAAAGACGTGACCGCCTTAGCCGGTACACTACCTCCACTACCTAACTCTAAAACTTAAAAAACAGATGTAATGACGACCGACAAACACGGGTCATACGCCACTAACTCATTAAAATAAGAAGAAACTCCTCGACTTCCAAAAGAGGTGTACAACACCCACTGGAAAACTCTTCGATCTCTGAGAAGAGGTGAAAAGACACACTCCATGCGAAAAACTGTGCACGTAATTAACAACAATAACTTTTTCACCTCTCCATAAACTAGCGGCTAATATTCTTCCAGATAATAATATTTAAAACCAAAATTCAATAGGTGTCATGTGAAAAACCAAAATTCAATAGGTGTCATGTGAACAGAAAATGGTGGAGAAGATATAACTTAGATCACTTGATGACAATCCAGTATCTCCATTAAAAGATACTCCTCTTTTTAGGGGGAAGGGAGGGGAATACTCGATCTTATCAGAGATATCCTCGATTTAAACAAAGACTCAGGATCTGATACCTAGGTCATATCGCTTATCTAAAAAATACAATAAGACACCGTCTTGATGAGTTGTTTAAGCAATATACAAATGATCTGTCAAAAAAGCTTTTCCAAAGCTATGTTGGCAAAAACGAATATCTTTTAGACGAGCTGAAAAAGTCTAAAAGATTAAAAAAAAAACAACCAAAGTTTAAATAAAATACAGTTCAAAAACTACATTTAAACAAAATAGGGGAAAATATGTAAATGATATAATATAACATCTACCAACAACTGATAGCTGGAGCGTCTAGAGCTCAGAGCAAAGAAGGAGCTTACGTCGAGATCGAGTTATAAGTCCTCACATCGAGCACGATCGGAAGATAAAGATTTAACAAATGACAAGACACGACATATAAATATCATTGTTAGAGCACTTCTCGGTTGAACTCGCAAGCGTTGCTATCTCAAGCTTGTTTGTCAAGTTTAGTTGTCAAAACTATAAGTCTTGATTTCTAGTCTACTTATAGCTGTGTCTCGGATTAGGATAGAATGTGTAGTTGAGCTTTAGACTTCACGGCGTTTATCGATTGAAGACGAAGAACTACTAAGGGGAGCTTATGGAACTTCATCAACAAAAGGTATATGGAGACTTGAACTCATTTATCACTCAGAAGTCTATTCTATTCTATCTCTTATTGAGACAAAGTGGTATAGCTATATAGACATTACATTATACACATTTAATATTTCGAGCTGAGTTTAACTCTCTTATATCTTTCTCGAAATATGTGTTGGAAAGCTTTTTCTTTAACTACGTTCATCATTATTCTTGACGAAAGTCAAAAGATGATCATGTGAAAATCACCTGGTAACATCTTACATGATTTGTGTGAGACAGTCATTTGATGTAGACTCAGAATGTTTCATATTGATCATTCAATCACTTGAAAATTGCTTATAAGCTAATAGTTTATGTGAGACAGTTATTATCGTCTTCTAAGAATGTTTCAATGATTGAAATGGGAGTTTAGAACAATTAATCATTCTATGGATATAGCACAGTATGCATACCCGTATGCAAACTGTTGTAAAAGTGATTCAGGTCCGGGAACCAAGTATGCATACCTGTATGCGAACGGTTTTAACTGTCAAAGTCCGGGAACTAAGTTTGCCTACCCGTTTGCAAACTTATTCACATGAGTTCGGTCCGGAACGACAATATGCATACCCGTTTGCAAACTTATGTGGTTAAGTTCTAAAATCAGCTAAGTATGTTTTCATACTCATGAACAAATACATTTATATATTAAGGAAAACAATCTTTGCAAACCGTGGCTAAAATGTTCATGAACTGATTCTTTTGAATCAATTCGATTTTGCTTCAATTGTGTCTTGTATACTTCTATGAGAATATAAACAATTGAACAAATCTATGATTAACACAATTAGATTCATTTGATAATCATTTGATCTAGAGGTGTTAAGATGGACATGGCTAACACAAAAGTGTTCATATAGCTAACTTCGGTTAACTGTAATTGAGCCAACTCAATATACACGTTTAGGTACGGTTACCCATATCTAAATGAAAGTATATTTCATTTGTGTGTAACAAGCTAAGACCATCTAACAGTGGAAATATATTAGCTTGAATCTTAAATCAGGTTTCATCCAACAGTGAATATTGATTGCTTTGTTACAAAGTTATCAAACCCTGATTTGAAGACTATATAAAGGAGAACTCTAGCAACTGGGAAACCTAATCCCCACACCTCCTGTGTGATACTAGTTGCGACTAGAGTCGATTCTCCTTTAACCTAGGTTTTTCCTAAAACCATTATAAGTTAACGACTTAAAGAATTCATTGGGATTCTGAAGCCAGACCCAACTATTTTCTCCGTAGTTGCGTGTTCTGATCTTACTTGTTCTATCGTATTGAGTACTATCTTCTCTAAGATTTGCTCGAGATTTATCTCCGATAGGTAAGATATAAACAGTAATCACAAAGCTCTTCGTCTCATTCTTTGTGATTCCACAATAACTTGTTCTACTACCATATAGTTAAGGTATTGTGTGGTGATTGATATTTCTAGGTTGTTCTTCGGGAATATAAGACCGGATTATCAATTGGTTCCTGTTCACCTTGATTTATCAAAAGACGGAACAAAAACTTTGTAGGTATTTCTGTGAGAGACAGATTTATCTATCAGAATAGACTTTTTTTGTGGGAGACAAATTTGTTTATAAAGTCTTCGACTTTGGGTCGTAGCAAATCTTAGTTGTGGGTGAGATCAGCTAAGGGAATGAAATGCGTTGAGTCCTGGTGGGATTCAGAGGCATAAGGAACGTGACTGTACCTTAATCAGTGTGAGATTGGTTAGGGCTCAACTACATTCCAGTCCGAAGTTAACTTGTAGTAGGCTAGAGTCTGTAGCGGATTAATACAGTGTGGTGTTCAAATCTGGACTAGGTCCCGGGGTTTTTCTACATTTGCGGTTTCCTCGTTAACAAAACTTATGGTGTCTGTGTTATTTCTTTTCTGCATTATATTTCTTTATATAATTGAAATATCACAGGTTGTGCGTAGTTCAATCAATTGGTAAATCCAACCTTTGGTTGTTGATTGAAATTTATTGACACTTTAATATTGGTCTTCAGTACCGTTCAAGTTGTTTCTCATAATAATCAGGCTCGCGGATTTCTATCTGTTTGATTTGCTGATTACATTGAGAAACAGAGATATAATTCTTGGATATATTTTCCTTGATTGAGTTTGACTATCTAGTTGATTCTCTTGGAATTATATTGTAGTTAGTCCATACAAATTGCCTAACGAAATATTGGGTGTGGTTGTTAGACCCCCGCTTTTTGAATTATGCCACATGGAAGAGTGCGAGTTCTGGAGCAAGAAGTGAAGACATGGCCAAAGCTTTTAGGATCGCGACCTAAAGATCAAGATGTTTTGAAGATCACATTCCAAGAGATAAACTGAAAACGTGGGGGTACCAAAATACACCACCAACTTTTCTTAGGCAATACTTTTATGTAATAAACTCAAATACAATTCCAAGAGTTCAACTTAATGAATCCCAATCAAGGAATTATATAAAGAGCTTCTATCTCTTTCTCTCACAATCAGAAAGTTTATAGAACCAAATCCCTGAACCTGATTATGTGTGAGAGTATTTGGATGATTCCAAAGATCAATATCCAATAATCAATCAAGTCATATCCAACAAACAAGGATGGATATATCTACTTTGATTGTTTAACATACTTCATGTTATATTTCAATTATATAGAAAAAAATATATAATGCGGAAAAAGAAACAACACAGACACCAGAAATTTTGTAAACGAGGAAACCACAAATGCAGAAAAACCCCCGGACCTAGTCCAGACTTGAACATTAAACTGTATTAAACCACTACAGACACTAGTCTATTATCAGAACTTCGGACTGGAATATAGATGAGACCGAATTAAACCGTCACAATAATTCAGTTATAGTCGCGCTCCTTACGTCTCTTGAATCCCGGCAGAACTCTGCGCAAATGATTCCCTTAGGTGACGTCCTTTACATCCTAAGAGTTGCTTCAACTCAATTGAAGACTTTAAACCAATCTGTCTCCCACAGATAAGCCTATATGTGATTTTCGTTCTGATCAAAAATCAAGGTGAGATAGGAAATTAATTGCAATAGACAAAGTATAGCAAACCTCAAAATCCGGCCTTATGACTCTCGAAGAGCATCCTAGATTATTATTCACCTCACAAGTAGAAACTTGTGAAATCACAAAGTCAGAGACGAAGATACTTTGTGATTTCTATCTATCTTGTTTGAGTGAGCAATTCAACAATCAAAACAAGATCATGATCCTTGAACTATCAAGATAAAGATAGTTGGACTTGGATTCACGAATTCCCAGGTGAAGTCTTTTTAGTCGCTAAACCCTAGAAGGGTTTTAAGGATAGGATGACTCTAGTTTAAAACTAGGACACATAATAGTGTCAGGGATTCAAAGATCCCAGTTGTTAGAGGTTCTCCTTTTATAGACTTTCAAGGCCAAGGTTGCTTTAGGTTTGAGTGTAGTCAAAATCGCTCTCCAAGCCCGATTACTCGCCGGGTAATTACTACAAGCTATTTGACCGAGGTGATTTCCGATTCCGAGGCATTTCAGATTTTTAGCGATTAACGCGGACGACTTTGCCGATTTTGACCGATTTTTTCAGCAAAACGAGTTAACGATTTTTCCGAGTTGGACTTGCATACACTAAAATCAGAAAATATTTTTTTTGTAACCCCTCAGATGAGAGTTATCAAATAGAAAAACCTCTAAATACACGATAAATACGTTCAATATATCAATATTACACAGTTAATTACATGATAGTGTTAAAATTTTAATTTTAATTAGGTAAAAATCATGACTTATGAGGAACAATATAAAAGTCTCTAATAAATATAATCTGAGTATTAGACCGAGGTTTGGAGATTTCCAAGTATGGACTTATTGCCCCTCACTCCCCAACCGAGTAGGACCGAGGAACGATTTCGATTACTTTACTTTAAGCTAAGATAGCTTTGGAACCAAGCAATCAATAATCACCGTTGGATGAAAAACTTGACTTTGAGATTAACATAGTAGACTATACACTCTGGTTAGGATGAACCGTAACCGAACCGTGTACAATAACCTGTTCATGTAGGTTAGCCAAAACTAGCCAATTGAACAATAAGCTTAACCATTTTCATATAACACTTTAAGACTTTTCTTGAATCACACATATGATCAAAAATGTCTAGATAGTGTTTTTAGAGAGTTGTTTAAATGCGGGTTATCTCATAGAAATACTCCTGATACATCTAAAACTATTTGATAGGGTAAGTACGTGTATTGTACCTGTTCGTTAATGTTCTTGTCATAGTACATGTACCGGGTATGGATACCCTTAAGACAAAGACGAGTTCAGGAACTCACAATTTTTTTTATGTTATGCGTACTGGGTACGTACCTAATTTGGTTTTGAAACCAACAGATCTTTTCCTGTTTGCATACTAGGTATGCGTACCTTTCCTGATTCACAATCAACAGACTTTTTATGGTATAGATACTGGGTATGCATACCAAAAAATCGTTGCCGAACTACAGCTACGCCGGTACGTGTAATGGGTACATGTACTGCGGCTCTGGACTTATAACAGTTCTCCCAGTATGTGAACTGGTATGCATATTGTCCTGTATCTAGATTAACAGTAGTTCTATATCTCTCTAATGATCAATATGAAACATTCCCGAATAACATCAATGACACATATCACTATTCCAGGCTATTTTCAAATGATTAAATCTTGAATCATCATTAGGTTATAAACAATAAATTGTTCTAAACCAAATTCGTCAAGTATGAACAAATGTTCTTAAGCTTATACAGTCGTATTTCGAGAAGATATATAAGATAAACTTGACTCGAAATTTCTATTATGCATGTGTTGTCTAATTTAGTCATGCGGCAATGTCTCAAAGATATAAAGGTGAAAACTTGAGATGTAGGTAGTTCAGTCTTCACTTACCTTTTGATATTGAAGTTCTCCAAAGCTCCTGTTGATCTTCGCATTCAAACTGTAGAATGTAGTGATATCCGAATCTCAACTACACACTTCTATCCTAATCCGAGACTGACTAAATGTAGACTAGAAATCAAGATATAGTTTTGACAACTAAATTTGACAACAAGCTTGAGATAACAACACTTGTGAGTTCAACTAATAAATGCCCTAACACTTGTTATTCATAGGAAAAACTATACTTGAAAGGGACATTGTGATAAAAATTCTGAGATCTTTGACAGATCGATACATGCTATTATGGAAGGAAACGATCTTACTTCACTTTCCAAAAGTCTAAAGCTCAACTACACATTCTATCCTAATCCGAGACATATCTATAAGTAGACTAGAAATCAAAACTTATAGTTTTGACAACTAAACTTGACAAACAAGCTTGAGATAGCAACACTTGCGAGTTCGATCGGGTAATGCTCTAACAATCTCCCCTTTGTCAATTTTAGTGACAAAACTTTCAATACATATGGATTAAAAAATAAAGCTTCAAACCTCCAGAATACACCATACTTGATTTTCTTGGTTCTTCAATTCCTTGAATTTTTCGTTACTTCAAGTTGCAATGATTCTGAACGTGTTCATCTCAGCATCGTTGTTGTTGAAGATACGTAGTGATAACAAATTTGAAAAGAGATTCAATCGTCTTTATACAGAAATATAGTATTATTATCTTCTCCAAAGTTTAATTGTATCACAATTTCGAAGTAATACTACGATGATATGTTTCCCCCCCTTAATCAATCCTTACATCTTTTGTATAATAGGTGAAACCTATAGATATTCACTCCCCCTTACATAATGATCTGTAAACTATATGTATGTAATGCGACACTACTAATTATTTCTCCCCCTTTTTGTTAATAAAAATTGGCAAAGGTACGAAAACTATGGGATCGTAATGAATTCAATCAAAAGATACTTCAACATTTAAAGGAATTGCATTTCAACTTTTATTTAGATGATATCACAGAGTATATAAAATACTTAGCGCTCATCTAGGAGATTTAAGATACAAGCATCTCTGGTAAATTCCACATCCACTCTCCCCACAAAGATATAGCGGTTAAGCACAAGTTCATTTAAGAACTCTCCCCATTTGATGTCATTACCAAGAGAACAACATGAGTGACCTTAATTTAATGAAAAAGAAGGATTTTGTCGGACATTAACAAATCACATGGATTTGTATCCTGAACGTCGACATAAATTAATCTCAACGCCAGTTACGAACAAAGAGATAATTTTAATCGGTATGACTCAACATAAGAAAATCTTACGGGGTAAATAGTGCAGTAATAACACAAAAAGTGTGATCACGAGTAGATCAATACTGCGAAAAGTTCTCACAAAGTTTGTTCTATTTTTAGTTTATAAAACATAATAGATTTAACTTTTGAGCATATCTGAGATATCAGTTCAATTCACATAAAGTAAATGACACATATATCTCATAAGACTTTGCAATACATTAAACCAATAATGATTAAAAACTGCAAGTTCACCTTCCAAAAACTCTAGAGTTTAAATAAATATATCTAAAAACATGCAAGATGAAAATCGTTGGAAATAGCTTGTGTAATCACAATATATGATATACCAAACCCTAGTTATCCTTCTTAAATGCAAGAATAAATTTTCAAAAGATATTTCCTAGTAACGCAGGTTATTTTTGATATCCTGAGCGAATAATTTCTTCTCATTGTTGAAGAACTCACTAATGATGGGACCATTCAGTTCTTCCAAGTCTTCAGAAATGTCAGTTAACTCACTGAGTTCTGCTTTCAGATTACTCAAGGTAGTTTTAGACTTGGCCAGCATGAGTTCATAGTGAGTTATCTTATCCAATGAGATATTAATTCGATATTTCAAATCATTGCTCTTAGACACAAAGTTCTTCACTGCAGCCGTGAAATCATTATCTTGACAACAAATAGATAAAACATAAGTTGAGGTAGAACATTTTTCTTCTTCAAGCGATTTCTCATTTCTGATCCTTGATGATTTAACTCATTCACATAGATAAACGTTTACAGCTTCTACTGCATCTTTTTTGGTGATACGTTTAATTACAGGAGCCATTGAAGTTTATTTATTTAAGAAGAAAAGAATAGGGAAGTGACCCTAAATAAGAGAAATGACCATCCTTAAGAAGGTCTGTGAACTGGTGTCGCTTTAGTATTAACATGCCGTCCGTGATCCATAAAATACACAAATTTTGATGACCTTTTAAAAAATTTAATTATGCTAATTAATAGTTACTCTTCCTCACGAAAATCATAGTTGTGTCAACATAGGATTGAAACATATTCTTAGCTCAAATAAACAAGGTTTAGAGCACAAGAGATAGTGATTCAAAAATATGGACTATTAAAAGGTGATGGAACACAAATATGTATTCTTGATTTTTGTGCTGGCTCAACAAGATCACATACACCGATATCTCTATGAGATTATTATGAGATATTTCAAGTTAAAAATTAGCAATCATAAAAAAGTTCAAGTCAACTTGAGTAACCTAAGAGTATTGTGATGAGTTTTGCAAGCCTCATTTTCTCAAGAAAAAATACTGAGGCTGCACCCATTATTACAATATAGTAGTGATGGGGTGAGTAGGACACTCAGCACTTGAGTCACTGGGTGACTTAACAAGGTTATTAGTGTATTAAGGTAAGGAGTCTTACCTTTTCTGGTTCTTGTTCTTCGTTTATATCTTTTTGGCAATGAAGTTCCCGAACAATTCTTCAATAACTGATTCATTCTCTACATGTCCTTCTGAAGTTTAACAATTTTCTTATTATTCTTCTTGAATTTCTAACACTTCTCTTGCACGTGATTCTTACTTTCGCAAAAGAAGCAATGCAGAGAGGGTTCGTCTTTAGAAGATTTGACTACCTGTTTATCATAACGAACTGTTTCCATTTTACATGAACCGACAGGGATAAAATTATTGTTAGTGATTGAGGTCTTGCTTGTGAACCCAATACCATTAGTGTTACCAAAGGACCTTTGCCCAAACAACATAGCTGAGATTTTGTCTGAGCTTCCCGAGAGACTTTGTAGATCACACTTGAGGGTATCAATCTCATTTTCCTCTACACACATTGTTCTAGTTAGATTCTCATTAAGTTTCCCCAACTCTCAATTTTTCACATGAAGAGATGATTCGAGTTTTTCCGAGGTTTTCTTCAAACGAAGGTTCTCTCGGTGAATTTCCTCACTTTTATTCAAGAATTCTAAAATCTCATTTTCTGACTCGGAAACAGAGTCCAAATCAGAATCAACAAATATTTTTGCACAAGGGGTTGAATTTTTTTCCTGATTTCCAGAAGTAATCTCCTCAGGGTTATCAAGTGAAACTATGAGAGCATTATTTCTTTGAAGAGAACTTCCGCCTTAAATAGATAAATCATCTTGAGTCTCGGTTCGGGAGTCCCGTTTCTCAGATTGCATGTTCCTTCTTAGGATATTTTTGACTTGTTGTGTGACCATTGATATTTTTTATTCATCGTGATTAACACAACATTCATCAACCCAAGACAAGCTTTCCTTCGAAGAACTTACGCATGTTTTGGTAGCGGCTTCAAGTGCAAAAGCTCTATCTTTAGCCATACTGTGCTCGTGATCAAATATTTTCAACTTCCCAATTAGACTATTTCTGGAAAGGGTTTCAAGGTTATTTCCTTCCATGATGGCATGTTTCTTAAACTCGTATCTTGCTGGTAAAGATCGTAGAGTTTTCATCACAATGTTGGGGAATAGTCTTCCCTAACGCATAACATGCATTAACAATTCCAGACACCTTTTGATTAAACTCATCAAACGAATCTTCATCAGACATGCGAATATTTTCCCAGTCAAAATTTAGGTTTTTAAGCCTAGCTTGTTTTTCAGAGGTATCTGCTTTGAATACGGTTTCTAAGATATCCCAAGCATCTTTAGACTTAGTAGTGCATGATGTCACATGGTGTTGAAGATCTTGGCTTATTGCGTGGATAATAGTATTTAACCCGTTAGAATTATGCCTTGCAGCATTTATCTCGGTTTCGCTATATTCTGCTAAATCCTTCGCAACATTGTTTCTGTCTCTAACAACTGTCGGAGGATCGTATCCCATTACTACAAGATTCCATGTCTAAAAGTCACGGGATTGTGAAAAGAAACGCACATAAATTTTCCACCATAAGTAATTTATGCCATCAAAGGCTGGCGGTACGTTTACCGAGATTACACTCCTGTCCATATAGTCAGATTTCTTCAAACACAGACTTGTTAGGTCTTAAACGTGTTTGCTTGCTCTGATACTAATTGAAAATGTGGGGGCACCAAAATACACCACCAATTTTTTCTTAGGAAACTTTATGGACTAAACTCGAATGCAATTTCCGAGAGTTTAACTTAATGAATATCAATCAAGGAATTATATGAAGAGCTTATATCTCTTTCTCTCACAATCAGAAAGTTTACAGAACCAAATCCGTGAACCTGATTATGTGTGAGAGTACTTGGACGATTCCAAAGATCAATATCTAAGAATCAATCAAGTCGTATCCAACAAACAAGGATGGATATATCTACTTTGATTGTTTAACATACTTCATGTTATATTTCAATTATATAAAAAAAAAAAAAATAATGCGGAAAAAGAAACAACACAGACACCAGAAATTTTGTTAACGAGGAAACCACAAATGCAGAAAACCCCCCGGACCTAGTCCAGACTTGAACATTAAACTGTATTAAACCACTACAGACACTAGTCTATTATCAGAACTTCGGACTGGAATATAGATGAGACCGAATTAAACCGTCACAATAATTCAGTTATAGTCGCGCTCCTTACGTCTCTTGAATCCCAGCAGGACTCTGCGCAAATGATTCCCTTAGGTGACGTCCTTTACATCCTAAGAGTTGCTTCAACTCAATTGAAGACTTTAAACCAATCTGTCTCCCACAGATAAGCCTATATGTGATTTTCGTTCTGATCAAAAATCAAGGTGAGATAGGAAATTAATTGCAATAGACAAAGTATAGCAAACCTCAAAATCCGGCCTTATGACTCTCGAAGAGCATCCTAGATTATTATTCACCTCACAAGTCGAAACTTGTGGAATCACAAAGTATAAGACGAAGATGCTTTGTGATTTCTATCTATCTTGTTTGAGTGAGCACCTCAACAATCAAAACAAGATCATGATACTCGAAGTATCAAGATAAATATAGTTGGACCTGGCTTCACGAATCCCCAGTTAAAGTCTTTTTAGTCGCTAAACCATTGAAGAGTTTGAAGGAGAGGACAACTCTAGTTTAAAACTAGGACACACAAGAATAGTGTCAGGGATTCAAAGATCCCATTTGTTAGAGGTTCTCCTTTTATAGACTTTCAAGGTCAAGGTTGCTTTAGGTTTAAGCTAAGATAGATTTGGAACCAAGCAATCAATAATCACCGTTAGATGAAAAACTTGACTTTGAGATTAACATAGTACACTATACACTCTGGTTAGGATGAACCGTAACCGAATCGTGTACAATAACCTGTTCATGTAGGTTAACCGAAACTAGCCAATTGAACAATAAGCTTAACCATTTTCATATAACACTTTAAGACTTTTCTTGAATCACACGTATGATAAAAAATATCCAGATAGTGTGTTTTTAGAGAGTTGTTTAAATGTCGATTGTCTCATAGAAATACTTCTGATGCATCTGAAACCATTCAACAGGGTAAGTACGTGTACCTGGTACTTGTACTGTACCTGTTCGTGAATTATCTTGTCATAGTACATGTACCGGGTATGGATACCCTTAAGACAAAGATTAGTTCAGGAACTCACATATCTTTTATGGTATGCGTACTGGGTATGCGTACCTAATTTGGTTTTGAAACCAACAGATCTTTTTCGGTTTGCATACTAGGTATGCGTACCTTTACTGGTTCACGATCAATAGACTTTTATGGTATGGATACCGGGTATGCGTACTAAAAAGTCGTTGCCGAACTATAGCTACGCTGGTACGTATACTGGGTACATGTACTGCGGCTCTGGACTTATAACAGTTCTCCCAGTATGTGAGCTGTCATGCATACTGTCCTGCATCCAGATTAACAGTAGTTATATATCTCTCTAATAATCAATATGAAATATTCCCAAATAACATCAATGACATATACCACTGTTCCAGGCTATTTTCAAATGATTAAATCTTGAATCATAATTAGGTTATAAACAATAAATTGTTCTAAACAAAATTCATAAAGTATGAACAATCGTTCTTATATTTCGAGAAGATATACAAGATAAACTTGACTCAAAATTTATATTATGCATGTACGGTCTAATTTAGTCATTCGAGATATAAAGGTGAAACTAGAGAAATAGGTGGTTCAGTCTTCACTTACCTTTTGATGTTGAAGTTCTCCAAAGCTCTTGTTGATCTTCGCCTTCAATCGGTAGAACGTAGTGATATTCGATTCTCAACTACACACTTCTATCCTAATCCGAGACCTGACTAAATGTAGACTAGAAATCAAGATACTATTTTGACAACTAAATTTCACAACAAGCTTGAGATAACAACACTTGTGAGTTCAACCAAGAAATGCTCTAACACTTGTTATTCATAGGAAAAACTATACTTGAAAGGGACAATGTGATAAAAATACTAAGATCTTTGCCAGATCGATACATACTATCATGGAAGGAAACGATCTTACTTCACTTTCCAAAAGTACGCTTGTTGAAAAGTTAAAGATCTTTGATCATGAACAACAAACTAAAGCTGAGAAATCTGTTGCGTTCAAAGCACTTAAAAACATTTATGTACTTGCAAAAAGTGAAAGTGTTGGCATCTGTGAGAAAGAGCTTGTTAACGAATTTTCAGATGAAGATATTGAAAATTTGGTTTCTCTTATTACAAGACAGTTTAAAAATCTTATCAAAAAGAGGAATAAACGGTTCTTAAGAGAACGTGCTCCATCATCTGCCAAAACTCATGATTGTGTTTCCCCTAAAAAGGATGATTATGAGAGTGATGATGAGGATATGCCACAATGTTTCAAGTGTAGAGCTTTTGGTCATTTTGCTAATGAATGTCCAAATCGACAAAAATACACTGGCAACAAGGGACTTGCTGCAACCCTTGATGAAACTTCTGATCATTATGATTCATAAGATGATGAAAGTTCAAGTTTAGCACTTCTGGCTGAAATAACTAATCTTGATGAGAATAATGATACTCTCATCAATCTTAATAATCTATTTAAAGATCCCTCGTCTACAACATTCGAGGATTTAATAGATTTTTCTCTTTCCGATAATAACATTACTTATCTTCCATAAACATCTTTGATGTGTCAGTCAGCTAATATAGGAAGTATTTCTGAACCTTTTGATAATTCCTGTCCTTACTGTTGTACTAAGGGACATGAACTTCAATAGTGTTTTAAGTACAAGCAGAAAGTAAGGTATGTCAATAAACCACAACGGAGGGCTAGTCGTTTGATGAATATGCTTAAATTCTTCCAAAATGCGAACTCAGCTAAGGTATGTAACTGTATCTCGTTCTTCTTCTAAAAGTGGTATTTCTAAGGAAACAATAAAACCAAAAGGTAAGAAGAGATCAAGGCCTAAACGATCAAAGAAAATGGATATTGACAAATTTAGGAACCTAGTGGTGAGCTCAGTGATGCTCACCCCAACGCAAATTAATTGTATTGAAAAAGGTGTTGTCTTGTTTCATGTGCCCTGAAAAGAAACAAGATCTTACACCTTCAAAGGGCTTTTGTGGCAATCTTGTGTCTTGAATTCCATTACTTGAATTTCCATCAATTTTTCACACACTCTTGATTAGGATTTTTTGATATATTAATGAGATTAACACATGTTTTATGTTGAGCTTTGCTCTATTACAATTATGTCCAGTTTTTCGGTTTTTGACTTGGTTATTTACTACATGGTCAAAATGTATTCTCACATGAATATCTGAAGTGTCTCTGGTCATGAAACTATTTTTCCGCTCCTTTTACGCTATATTTTAAGTAATGTGATTCAAAGACTTGCCCATGTACAAACTTAAGAAAGGGTAAAATTGTATTCCACCTTTTTAGTTTGCTTTTTGGTCTTGAGGTTATGGTTTATAGTCTTCCTTTTATAAATCATCTTATATTTAAGGTGACTTGAAGATCTTATATTTGTGTTCTACACAAATTATTTCATACTCAAGTCTGAGCTATGGTATCTTCAAGCATGATCTCTTCTGATATACCTTTCAAACCTATGGATGTTGATTCTTCAAATAAAGGTGTTGATATATCCGGTTCCATGAAGAAAGATTCACTTAAGAGAAAAAGGAAGAACGTGAAGAAACCTAAAACGAATCGATCAAATAAACATAGATTCACGAATATTCTTGAAGAAATTAAGAAGACCAAGATGGAAGTGCAACGTCTTAAAAATATCCTACAGAAATCTCTCGAGATTCAAGAAGCACTTTGTCAAAGAATTGCTCGGTCGAACTCGCAAGCGTTGCTATCTCAAGCTTGTTTGTCAAGTTTAGTAGATCAAAACTCTAAGTCTTGATTTCTAGTCTACTTATAGCTATGTCTCGGATTAGGATAGAATGTTTAGTTGAGTTTTATACTTCATGTCGTTCATCGATTGAAGACGAAGATCTACTGAGGAGAGCTTGAAGGAACTTCATCAACAAAAGGTATGTGGAGACTAAAACTTATCTATCACTCAGAAGTCTATTATATTTTATCTCCTAATGAGACTAAGTCGTATAGCTATATAGACTTTTATATTATACACATTTGATATTTTGAGCCGAGTTTATCTCGCTTATCTATTTCTCGAAATATGTGTTGAAAGCTTTTTGCTTTAGCTACGTTCATCATTATTCTTGACGAGTTTAGTTGGAAACAATTTATTTGTTGGAAACTAAATATTAAGTCAAAAGATGATCATGTGGAAATTGCCTTGAAACATCTTACATGAATTGTGTGAGACAATTATTTGATGTCGACTTGGAAATTTTTGTATTGATCATTCGATCACTTGAAAATTATTTGAAGCTAATAGTTTGTGTGAGACAGCTATTGTCGTCTTCTAAGGATGCTTCAATGATTGAAATGGGAGTTTATAAAAAAAAACCTTTGTCTGGATACAACACAGTATGCGTACCTAGTATGCAAACTTTTTTGGTACGATTCAGGTCCGGGAACCTTGTTTGCATACCTAGTATGCGAACGGTTGTAACTGTTAAAGTCCGGGAACCTTGTTTGCATACCAGTATGCGAACGCTTCTACCTGAGTTAGGTCCGGGACGGCTGTTTGCGTACTCATTTGCAAACGGCTGGACAAGACCAAAGTCCAGAAACTATAGTTTGCGTACCTGTTTGCAAACTTAGTGGTTAAAGTTCTAAAATCGGTTAAGTATGTTCTTCATACTCATGAACAAATACATTTATGAATTAAGGATGCAATCTTTGCAAACCGTGGCTTAATGTTCATGAATTGATTCTTATATAAGTACTTGTACGATTACGAATCAATCCGATTTTGTTTCAATTTGTTCATATATATTTCTATGAGATAGTGAACAATTGAACAACTTTATGTGAAACACAATTGGATTAATTAGATTATTTTTCATGATTGGTTGATCATCATATTTGATCTAGAGGTGTTAGATGAATGTGATTAAGACAAAAGTGTTCATATGGCTAACTTCGGTTAACTGTTATTGAGCCAACTCAATATACACGTTTAGGTACGGTCACCTAAATCTAAATGAAGGTATATTTCATTTGTGTGTAACAAGCTAAGACCATCTGACAGTGGAGAGATATTGCTTTGGTTTTAAGCAAAATTAGATTGAATCTTAAATCAGGATTTCATCTAACGGTGAATATTGAATGCTTTGTTACTAAACTATCTTAGCTTTGATTGTAAGCAAACCTTGATTTGAAAGACTATATAAGGGAGAACTCTAGCAACTGGAAAACCTATTCCCGACACTTTCCTGTGTCCTAGTTGCGACTAGAGTCGATTCTCCTTTAACCTAGGTTTTTCCAAAACCATTATAGGTTAACAACTTGAAGACTTCATTTGAGATTCGTGAAGGCAGATCCAACTATTTTCTCTGTAGTTGCGTATTCTAATCTTACTTGTTCTATCGTATTGAGTACTATCTACTCTAAGATTTGCTCGAGATTTATCTCTGATAGGTAAGATATAAAAAGTAATCACAAAGCTCTTCGTCTCATTCTTTGTGATTCCACAATAACTTCTTCTACTACCATATAGTTAAGTTATTGTGAGGTGACTGATATTTCTAGGCTGCTCTTCGGGAGTATAAGGCCGGTGTTAGAGCATTGCTTGGTCGAACTCACAAGCGTTTCTATCTCAAGCTTGTTTGTCAAGTTAAGTTGCCAAAACAATAAGTCTGGATTTCTAGTCTACTTATAGCTAAGTCTCGGACTAGGATAGTAAGTTTAGTTGAGCTCTAGACTCCACGACGTTCATCGAATGAAGACGAAGAACTACTCAAGGGAACTTGTGGAACTTCATCAACAAAGAGGTATGTGGAGACTTGAACTTATCTATCACTCAAAAGTCTATCTATTCTATCTCCTATTTTGAGACAAAAGTCGTATTTCTATATAGACTTCGATTATACACATTTGCTATTTCGAGCCGAGTTTATCTCGCTTATCTATTTCTCTAAATATGTGTTGATAAGCTTTCGCTTTGTCCAAGTTCATATTTACTCGTGATGAAAGTCATGTTGATTATTTCAATAACTTGAAAATCGCTTTGATGAAAATAGTTTGTGAATAACAACTATTATAACATCCTCTAAGAAAGTTTCAATGATTGAAATGAGAGTTTAGATCAAGTAACCATGTTTGGAAATAAACATAGTGTTTTCTCACATTTGTGTAAAAGTCCAAATCCGGGAACCTAAAGTATGCGTACCCGTACGTGTACCGGCGGTTATTGGAAACTCGGACAAGTATGTGTACCCGTACGCATACTGGCGGAAGTTTCATGTCCGTGAAATTCTGCTGGAGTTTGGAAGTGTGAATTAGTATGCACACCCGTACGCGTACTGGCGTAACCAAACTCGGTCCGACCACTTAGGTATGCGTACCCGTTTGCATACTTAAGTGGGTTACTTTCTAAAATTGGTTTGTTCATGAACCAAAACATTTATATAATAAGGAATGCAATCTTTGCAAACCGTGGCTATAATGTTCATGAATTGATTCGAGTGAATCAAAATCGATTTTGCTTCAATTGTGTCTTGTATACTTCTATAAGATCTAAGCAATTGAACAACTCTCTAACTAGTTCATTTGAGTCACTTGAACTAGTTATGGTGAAGATGAATAAGGTTGATATGAAAGTGCTCATATGGATAACCATTGGTTAACTATTATTGAACCGACTAGGTGTACACGTTTAGGTACGGTTACCCAAACCTAAATGAAGGTGCATTTCATTTGTGTATAACAAGCTAAGATCGATCTAACGGTTGAAAGATATTAGCTTGAATCTAATCAGGTTTTCATCTAACGGTGAATATTGAATGCTTTGTTGCCAAGGTAACTTAGATTGCAAACCCTGATTTGGAGACTATATAAAGGAGAAATCTAGCAACTGGGAAACCTAATACCCACACCTCCTGTGTAATACTAGTTGCATAAGCTAGAGTCGATTCTCCTTTAACCTTAGGTTTTTCACGAAACCCTGTAGGTTAACGACTTAAAGACTTCATTGGTATTGTGAAGCCAGATCCAACTATTTTCTCTGTAGTTGCGTGATCTGATCTTGCTGTTTCTATCTGTGATTGAGTACAATCGTAAGATTTGCTTGAGATTTATATTTCCGATAGGAAAGATAGAAAAGTAGTCACAAACACATTCTTCTTATCGTTTGTGATTCCACAATATCTTGTTTCGTTAATCGATTAAGATTATTGTGAGGTAATTGATAATTCTAGGTTGTTCTTCGGGAATATAAGTCTGTGTTATCGATTGGTTCCTGTTCACCTTGATTTATCAAAATACGGAACAAAATCTCTTAGGTATATCTGTGGGAGACAGATTTATCTATTCAATAAACTTTTCTGTGTGAACATATTTGTTTATCAAGTCTTCGACTTTGGGTTGTAGCAACTCTTAGTTGTGGGTGAGATCAGCTAAGGGAATCAAATGCGTAGTATCTTGCTGGGATCAAAGACGTAAGGAACACAACTGTACCTTGAATCAGTGTGAGATTGATTAAGGTTCAACTACAGTCCAGATCAAAGTTAGCTTTGTAGTAGGCTAGTGTCTGTAGCGGCTTAATACAGTGTGGTGTTCAAATATGGACTAGATCCTGGGGTTTTTCTGCATTTGCGGTTTCCTCGTTAACAAACTTCTGGTGTTGGTGTTATTTCTTTTCCGCATTATATTTTGTTATATAATTGAAATATCACAGGTTGTGCGTTGAATCGATCAATTGGTAAATCCAACCTTTGGTTGTTGATTGGAATTGATTGATCCTTGAACATTGGTCTTTGGTATGTTCAAGTCATTTCTCTTGTATTCAATCAGGCTCGCAAATTTCTATTGTTTGATTGCGGATTGAATCGAGAAAGTGAGATATAACTCTTTGATATACTTTTTATTAAGATTGAGTCTAACTGTCTAGTTGATTCTCTTGAAAGTATATTGGAGTTAGTCCATACAGATTGCTAAGCCAAATATTAGTTGAGGTTGTTATACCCCCGCTTTTTCAATTGGTATCAGAGCAGGCAAACACTATAAACCTAAAAAGTTTGTGTTTGGCTAATCCCTAAAGTCTGTCCTTATGGGAAACTTCTTTGGGAAACTTGCTCTCGGCATCTGTAACGCACGCCAGAATTCCTTAAAGATTGTTCAGAGATTATTTTGGACTAGTCATTTGGCTTCTCATGATAATCTCATTACATCTAAGACTTTAGAAAACTTAGATGATTAGAAACAATCTAGAGGAAAAATTAAAAGGTCCTCTAAGAAAGGAAGGTTGAGAAAACGTTCTTTACGCTAAAAGATATGGAATCTCACAAGATTAACTCTTAATCTTTTTGAGAAATACTATCATAATGGATCTTTTGACAAAGATCTATTTAGAGTATTTGAAAACATTTTTAGATTCATAGAAAAGCTTAATTCGGTTAAGAATAAGAATCAATCTGATAAATGTTCGGTACATGTCAAATCATGTAATCATGATGTACAAACTAAACACATGGTCAACTCAAGCGGATCCAATAAAACGGGTTCTCTTGGTTTTAATACAGGTTTAAGTTATCAGAAAAATCCTTCTTTTGGACATATGATTTTTTTATAGAAAGCTCTGTTAACTCTGATTATCATTACGATGATTATGACACTGGTACAGTTCACAAATATCAACCGGGAATGGTGCATGAGGGTCTCTCTGCACATATTTCCACTTGGTAACTTGTTTGGCGCTACCCCATTTGTATATATCTTGAGATGGGGGCAAGAAACGGTTTGATTTGTCTGTATTTGGGTTAACTTTGTCCTCCTAAGGATATTTATGAAATAGCTTTCTACTACACCGTCTTTTAACACATTCTTGTGTTTTTCACGTGTTGCATAATCTTGGTGTTTGAACACCTAAGAAATCCTACATTCCTTTTGTGGGTTGCGGTTCAGAAACTAGTCCAAGCCCATTATTGGCTATATAAAAGGAGCGTACGCGTACCATCTTTTTACTCCCATCTTGTCCGCGTTTGTGAACATTTTAGGGTTTGTGTTTTCTCCATTAATCTTCCTTGAAGATCAAAAAGTGGAACAGGGTTTTCAAGGAATATATCAAGTAAGTCAATTCTTCCTCTAATTTCTTAATTTCTAGATTTTATGAAGAATTTCAAGGTTTCAAAGGAGATTTCAAAAAACTTTGGTTCGTCATCTTCTTCTAGCATGAGCTTACCATTAGATCAAAGTTTTATTAGAATTAGATTTGTCAATGCTTCTTGTGAGAAAGTATTTGAAAGAATTTCAGCTAATGGGTTTATTCTAGAAAAGAAGTTGGATTTTACTAGTGGGCATAAAGAGGATTTGATTTGTTTTGAAATTTTCAATCTTGGAAACATCTTTAATGGTCTTGGTGAAGATTTTGACACTCTTACAAGAATCTTCTATGCTAACATCTATGATGTTAATTGTGATGACATGGAATTCAAGACCATGATAGATAGACAAAGGATTCATGTTAATAGAGAGTTAATTTCAAGGATTACTAAAATTCCCTTAGGGAGTTTTCGCCTACCAAGACCTAGTCATGAAAGACCTTTTTATGAAACCATTTCTATTTGTCTCTGTGGCAAGAGTGTTGATTGGAATATGGGAAAATTCCCTACTAATAATCTTAGTTTCTCTTTGATGTCCTTTGGTAAACTTGGTATATCTAATCTTTGTCCCTCCACAATTGAGAATTCTCGTTGGAGCCGTGAGTTTGCGGAGTTGGTCTATTTCCTTGAGTTGGAAACTCAAAGTCTCGACATTTGTGGGTTTATCATATACCAAATGTTGTCGATGACGTCTTCCAACAAGAAGTTAGGATATCCTTGCTTGATTGAGCGAATTTGTCGCACCTTCTCTATAGCTCCGATTGGCAACTCCATTGGAACTCCCAAGCTTGTTCGTCCAGGTACTTTCAAACGTATGAAGGAGAATGCTTACAAGAGATAAAGATGTGACACCCTTGATGGCTCATGTGATTCGTCCTCCATGAATCTTCATCATCAAATTCACAAAGGTGTGTGTAATATTAATGCCAAGGTAAGGTGTGTGCAAGAACAATTGCTTATGATTGCTACTAAGTTTCCAGAAATCAAGGATGACATGGATAAGATTCAAGCTACTCTTATGGTCTTTGATGACGAAGATGATGATTAGTTTTTCGTGCTCTATCAGCTTTTAGTTTAGAGTTTTTCGATTTGCTAATGTCTAGGAAACTTCTTAAGAGAATTTATTCTTGTGTTTTAAGAAGGATAACTAGGATTTGGAATAGCCATCATTGTGAGTACACATAGCTATTTCCAACGATTTTCATCTTGCAATGTTTTTAGATTTATTTATTTAAATTCTAAAGTTTAGTTGGAAGATGATGTTGCAGTATTAATCTTTATGAATTTATATATTATAACTTCTTATGGGATATGTGTGTTTGCGTTCGTAAACTGTGATTGTCCCATATGTGGTCAAAAGTTAAGTATTTCATATGTCAGTATGCAAGTATTGATAAAAGATTGAATGAACTTTTGACAAAACAAAAATTAAGCCTATTATGTCTTTATGAAAATATTGATGAAAGATAGGATGAACTTTTGTATACAAAGATTAAAGTCTATTATATGCCATTATGCAAATAGTGATGAAAAATAAAATGAATCTTTGTGTATTCAGCAGTATTGATCTTCCCTGATCCATATCTTTATGTATATACTGTGCAGCTCCGTAAGTTCTCTCATGTGAGCATTTCCGATTAAATTAATCATGGATTTTCTTGTGGTTAATTTATTTGAGATTTTTGGATACAAATTCATATTCTTATGCGATTTGTTAATGTCCACAGAAATCCTTCTTTTCTTGTGAAAGTAAGGTCGCTCTTGTTGTTCCTTTTGGAATGACATTTTATGGGGGAGAGTTCTTAATTGAACTTGTGCTTAATTGCCAAATCTTTGTGGGGAGTGCGGCTGTGGAATATTATAGGGGTTATCTTGTACTTTATAAACTCCTTGATGAATGCATTTTTTTCGACTATATGATTGCATCTAAACAAGTTGATATGTGCTTTTCTTTTGGTCATAAAGTATCTCTATGGAAATTTCATTAGGATCCCACTAATTTTCGTACCTTTGCCAATTTTATTGACAAAAAGGGGGAGAATTAATGTGTAGTTCATGCTACAAATACATATGGTTTTCGGATCATTATGTAAGGGGGAGTGGTTTTCATGTGAGATGAAGTATTGACTAAGGGGGAGTGATACATATCACCATAGTATTGTTGTCAAAGTTGTGATACAATTGAACTTTGATGCTATGTAATAATACTATGACATTGTATAACAATGACTGAGAGCTATTGTTTTCTCATTTTTATGGCTACGGAAATTCAACAACGATGATGTTGAATTGAATACCTTTGGAATCATTGGAGTACTTGGAAGTGACGAAGATTTCGAGTAATGTTGAAGAACCAAGGAGATCAAGCATTTAGAAGAGAAGCTACAAAGTTTATTTATTTTGTATTCCATATGTATTGATTGTTTTGTCACTAAAATTGACAAAGGGGGAGATTGTTAGAGCATTGCTTGGTGGAACTCGCAAGCGTTGCTATCTCAAGCTTGTTTGTCAAGTTTAGTTGCAAAAACTATAAGTCTTGATTTCTAGTCTACTTATAGCTAAGTATCGGACTAGGATAGTAAGTGTAGTTGATCTCTAGACTCCACGACGTTCATCGAATGAAGACGAAGAACTACTCAAGGGAACTTGTGGAACTTCATCAACAAAGAGGTATGTGGAGACTTGAACTTATCTATCACTCAAAAGTCTATATATTCTATCTCCTATTTTGAGACAAAAGTCGTATTGCTATATAGACTTCAATTATACACATTTGCTATTTCGAGCAGACTTTATCTCGCTTATCTATTTCTCGAAATATGTGTTGGTAAGCTTTCGCTTTGGCCAAGTTCATCTTTACTCGTGATGAAAGTGTTGATGGTGGTTTTCGGTTTAGGGATAAAATCGTGAAACCCTGTATTTAATACGCTGTCATCCTGCAAAGGAACAAAAGCCATTTGAAAGTGATGAGTGCATAAATCTTTTCACTAACATATGTATTGAGCAATTCAACATATTTACGAAATTTATCCAGAATGGTGCGTGAAGCAACAATCCCAGATATTCTGTAAATTTTAACCTATTGCATTATTCACTAATGCATGACCTTCCTGGTATTTCCTATGCTATGTTCCCAGCCGAACTCTCAATATCGGCATGACATGACGATTAATGTTCACTCGCAGTGGAGTAGCATGAATCTCCCGAAGTGTCAGTATTGAGACCTGCATCAAAACACTCACATAGGCTACACCACCCTCTGACAAAGAGATCAGCATGTTTACACACTTTTTAATTAAAAGTTAGCGCGATCGAACGCGTTTAAATTCCTTAAGGAAAATCTAGACTGTCCATATCAGTCTTAAAAAACGATCACGGACACACGATTTGGCTACACAATTCAACAGAACTAGCCTACTCCTAGCGGAACTAGGCGATCATCCTGATAAACACCGGCGGGCCCACTAAAATCCCGACCGGTCGAAATTATTTTAGCTCATCCGCTACACCCTTGAACGCTCGCCAAAACATGGGTGATCGCGCTGTTTTTTTTAAAAGAGCTAAAACCGACAAAAACGGTCTCAAAAATATCACGACCGCCCAACTTAGCTAGCCTAGTTGGACGACTTAGATTTTCCTTCGAACAATCAAAGTGCTGGCGTGTTCACCGACGACCCAGCTACACCCATGATCAATCGACTTTCCCACGGCAAACCAAGAGTGTGTAGAATCGGTCGCCCAAAGTAGGGTGAACACGCTGCTTTAGAAACCCTAAATTGTGTTTGCGGCAACGAGATACTGTCGCAAATCGATCACAATCGTCTATCTTTGCCGGCAAAAGTGAGTGTCTTATATTCAATTTCAGGCGGCCCAAGAGATGTCAGCGCGCTCACTGACGACCCGCCTTTGCATAAGGACGATCGGCCTGCTCAAATTAGCGCCTAACGCTTTCAATCGATCAACAAAAATAAGGTTGGCCGCACAGTTCTTAAACCCTAAATTACATCAACGGTAATATGCGACTGCCGCAAATCATCTCATCCATCTAACTTCGCTAGCCTAGTCGAATGGCGTAGATTTGTTTTCATACGTCCAATAAGGTAATACTGTGATCATCGGCCACCCCTCTTCCACAGGGAGCGATCGACCAAGTGGTAGATCACCCATAGGGTTCCCAAACGATCGCCCAAAGGTGGCCGGTCATGCTACTTTTTAAAACGTTTAATTCGCGACTAATTTGAATGAGCTCTAAAACAACGATGTTTCATGCACATCGATTATTTTCAGCTGCTTGTTTAAAAGCGATGCTTTATATACATCGATCATAAGCGATGTTTTATAAATATTGATTTCACAAATAATTTATTATTTGACCTAAAAGCACTTTGTTCTGCTTTTAGCGGCGAGTCTCACGACTTGACCCATTTACTCGAGACATTAAACATGTCACAAACTGGGGGATGCTCACTGGGGTATTGGTATGGCGGTTTACAGCGTGCGGCATGCAACGCGCCCATTACGAGAAAGTGTCAGGAAAGAACGGACGGTTTACAGCAATAAGAGTAGTGGGTGAAAGTGTGACCAGTTTTCCCTCATAATGGAAACGTGGTGATCACCACTTTGTACACAACCCCACCTCTCCACTACTTAATCACCTCCACTTCCTACGAGATCAGGGGTGCTCGAACATGACTTGTATAAATAGGATTTCAACCTATTTCAAACAGAGAACATAAGTGTTATCAACACAAGTATCCAGAAAATACTGAAAACTGATAGCTTACATTCTGCGAGCCAGTTCCACATTCTGATACAAGTAATAAAACAACCACACCTTCATAATTCAATATTTTGATATCAAACACCTTCTCCGCTTCCCTCCCTAAGATCAACCCTTCTCCTTCACTTTGTGACCGAAGCAAGACTCGAACGACCATTTCTTGGTTTAGGCCAGGATTGTACAGATTGATCTCTTGAATCTAAAGTACTCCCGTGCAGTACATTTGTTCAGGGTTTGAATTCGTTTCTCATCAACACACCCAAATTTACCAAAATCAGCAGAATCGGTTTTTACCTCAAAACAACTGGCGACCACAGTGGGAGATTAATCTCTCGGTTGCAAGAAATCAATTTCAATCTTCATTTCAATTTCCTCAAATTCAAGATGGTAGATCTTAGGTCTGGGTCAGTTACCAATCCTGATGCTACAGGCGCTGATCACACTCCTGGTTCCAATATCCCTGCCGTTAACACCAATGTACTGCCTGCCAGTACAGTCAACACACTGTATAGTGTTATATCCTCTAACACCAACACCAGTAACGCCGGAAGCATCCCCTCTGGCGTGACGCTTACTATTACCATAGCCAGAGCCGCTGCTACTCATAATATTTATTCAAGCATGACACCTCCAATTGTCACCAGGGCTTCCACCATTTCTTCATCAGGACGAGAGACCGTAGGAGCCATAGGAAGCCAACCCCCTATCACCATTGTCGATTTGATGTAAAGACAAGAAGTTCTCGCTAAGGCTCAGACGGACATGGATACAACTCAGAAAGAGGTACTCACTTTCCTCAAGACGCTAACGGAGCGACTACCACAAGAGCCACGTTAACCCATGGAGCCAATGAGGAGTACTTTTAACACTCCTAGCGCAAGCTCTTCAACAGGGCGTGCCTTCATAGATGAGGAAATTCGTGTTGCTCCTGAACACTCACGGGAAAGGAATCAGCCATCCAAATTCATCACACGTGAGGATCTGGAGCATCTCCTCCAAAATCGAGGCAAAGAAAACCCGGTGGACATGCACCATCACCAACCTCCGTATCCTCCTGATGTGTAAAGAGTTCCTCTCCCATAGGGATACTCCTCTCCTCAGTTTTCCCTCTATGATGTTACTGGTAACGCTTGCGAACACATTTCTCGTTTTCTGGAATCCTTGGGAGAACACGAATACAATCATTTCCTCCGCCTGAAAGAATTTTCAAATTCGCTTACTGGAAGAGCGTATACCTGGTACAACAACATCGCACCAAACAACATATCCAACTGGTATGAGATGGTCACCGCTTTCTATAAGAAGTATTTCTTCGTGTTCGAGTAAATCACTTTCTCGGACTTGGGAAGAATGTTTCAACGAAACAACGAGCATCCAAACGATTGTGTCAAGAGATTCAGAATTCAATCTTTGGATTGTCACGACCCAAATGTGACCAAACAGCAGTTGGTGGAGTCATGCATTAACTGTATGTTAGCGGAGTCATACATTAACGGTATGGTTCCTATCTATTGTGTTTTACTGGAAAACCTGTGTTTCCAGACGTTCTCTGAACTCCATGAAGCTGCTAAGTGGTCGGCTACGACCGCACCAGCGCTGTTAGAAAGAACCAGACCGGCCAGGGGTGAAGATGCATGTGAAACTCGAGGAAACAGACGCCTCATCAACAAGCAATATAACACCGGTCCTTCTATAAGCGTAGTAGGTGAAGGAGGGAAAAGGAAAGATCCAGCAGCGGAAAAACAACCCAAGCGCGCAGCACCAGCGCAGACAACTCCATCCCAGAAAGCCGCGGCTAAGACTCATGTGCAAGAAACTGGAGATGCTGCTCCAAACTTCCCATTTCCAATGGATGAAGTCATTGAACTCCTGGAGGCATGGATTCAAGATGACGCCATCAAGCTACCTCCTCTCCGACGTCCGCCAACCGAAGAAGAGATGGCAAATACTAAATATCGTCGTTACCATAGGTTTGTCAACCACCCAACCAGTGACTTCAACAAATTGAAGCGCATTTTCAAAGAGAAGGTGGATGTAGGAGAACTTCAATTAGGAAATGAAAGAGTTCACAGGGACCCTCTTCCTGTCAGGAGATGCATGATTTATGGGGACTCCGTCCACAAAACTGTACAGTCTATGATGGAGCATTTATGCGAAATTATGTATTTCTCCAAAGCGCAGCGTCAAGACATGTTGGATCCCTCAACCGTGTCGTATCAGGAAAGCGCATGTTTCCAGTTAGGGAAACCGCTCCCAAACCCCAATCTTTCCTGGGAAGCGCAACTAACAAATGCAACTGGGGAATCCTAACCACCGCTCACTTAAAGGATGTCGAGTTTGACATCATACTGATTGATGCAACATCTGATTTCAATATTGTCACTGTCAAGACTCTGAGAGCTGCAAAGATTTCAAAGCAGGAAGCTGTTCACTGCCCAACTGTGATTAAAAATGCAGAAGGAGAATCAAAAGATGCTTACGGGTACATTAATCTCGAAATCAAGGTAGGAGATGCTCTAACATACGGCAAGTTTCATATTGTTAAAGAATTCCCGAACTATGATATGATTCTGGGCCGTTCGTGGGTACATGACAACAAAGCAAAGCTAGGAGTGCGTCATTTGCCAGTGTATATACCTGAAAGGATTCCCAACAAGCCGTCCGACCCCGAAGATCATTTGTTGCCGTATCAACATCTTGCCAATGTGACACAACTACCTGGAGAGAGCCCATCGACGTATCTTCGTAGATTCCGAACCCAAGTAAGTCTTATTGAACAATCCTTTCTGCAATCAGTCACTCTTCCTTCCGTCAAGAGCCGGGGACTTGACCCGATCGTCCACCCAGCCGTCACTAGGAGATGTGAATGGGGTGCTGGGCCTTTCGAAGGTTTCATTAAGAATTTAGAAGATGTATCAATCAAAGAGAACGAGTCTAAGAGTCAAGTAGCTGTGCAACACTCAAACCCATTTCAAGTTGGAGATATGGTAGTGACGGTGACTGCTCAGCCTGATTCGCCTGCAAAAGGGGAAGACGAGCCATACCTGGTGGCAGATGTTATCTTAGGCGGTTACTGCAAGCTCATCAATGCCGACAAACTAGAAGGTGTGACAATTCACTCACGATGGCTTAAGATTTTCAATACCTAAAACGTTGTGCCACTCTTTCCTCCAGCGTTCTCTTTAGTATTTTCTCTAGCAATTTCCCTTTTCATGCAATATTTGTAATTCCTCCAAAATGATTGCACTGCTTGCATTCATAATTAGGGTTTCAATTTGTCAGTTAATTGAAGTATCGTTTCCTTTTAGAGATACCTTTACTCCTGAATCATGACACAAAGTCTCGAGCAAGCCTAAACCCTAATCATTACCCATCAATTCAAACTAGAAAGACAAAACCCTGAAAGATACATCTCATATCTTTCAAGAAACACCGAAAAGGAGAATACGTGAAGAAAGAAAAGGGAAAGGAAATTGTCAAGAAGCGATCAATGTGTGATTCTTAAGGCAAGCGCATTTTGTACCTTGAAGTGCAGCCTGCTTCAACGATGAAGCAGCCTCTCAATCACCACATGGATTGCAACGCGCTATCAATTGAAGGTGGACAGGTTCGTGGTCAATCCTTAATTTCCATCATTGTATCCCCTACTTCGAGCTATCATTATTTGGATTATATGCAATTATCATGGAGGTGATATCCGGTCACATAAAAGGAGAACACATCACCGAGTGTCGCGTTCCCATCGACCGCACCTCAATGGAATGGGGAGATTCTATCGAAAACTTACTTGAGAGCGCTACAACTAGAGTATCAAGATAACATGAATAAAAGAACTATTATTTGATAAGGTTCAGGCTCCAATCACATAAACAGAAAAACCACTGAATACCAAAAATGTCTACAAGCTACGAAAAGGTGTTGAAAAGAAATAACAAAGTGGGAAATCTAGTTGTTGGTGTTAACACAGAGATCAATGGCGCCCTCACTGAAGTCCTCATTGGAGGATGCTTCAACATCTTTTTCACAAGACGCCCCTACATCCTCTCCATAAGCCGCCTCGACTTCCCCTTTGGACGCCGCTTAAACACCTCTCTCAGCAACTGCTTCAATGTTCCTTCCAGGAGACGCTTCAACATCTTCCTTGGAAGATGCTTCAACATGCTCTCCAGATGCCGCTCCCATGTTCTCCCCAGCATCCACTTCAGCATTCCCTCCAGCAGTCGCTTCTATATCCTCTACAGAAGCTACTTGATGTGTATTGTAGTTGTAGTGGTAAAAAGATTCGAACTCTAAGACTTGTGAAGGATTTTTTATACTCAAATTAAACTCAACAACTAAATAAAGTTGTATCAAAAATATAAAAAAAACACCGAGACTCTGGATTCCACCATTAACCAATTAAGTGATAAACTCTAATCAATATTCATGCAATTTTTTCTTTTAAAGTGATTCTAATATTTTGCCTCTAATAGATTTTTGAAGTAATAATTGTAACCATAAAGCATGAAACATCATAAGTTTAAAAACCTAGCATGTTCCATCAAAACAATTCACAATTACTCAATAAAAATCAATTTTCCTATATTAGTTCTATGCAAATAATCATATAAAAAATTGCAAAAATAATTAAAATAGAATTATACCACTTTTCATGGAACAATGGCTTCCTCCGTCGCCTCGGCTAAGGGGTTTATCTCCTCATATTAATCACTTGCTCAAAGTACATATTTATAGCTCAAAAGTTGATTAAAAGAGTAAAAGAATACACTGTAGTCGCTGAAGATCTAAAACAGAAAACAGAATCGTCGGTAAAGGTCTTCTGTGACAGCAGGAAACTGTTTGTAAACGATACTCAGCTGCTGCTGTTGAACTACGATATTCGTCTGCGATGGTTCAGTGTGGGTTGTATGTTCTTCTTCTTCTTCTCCGGCGTCAGCAGAAGCAGCAGAACTCGGTTTCCTGCAAGTTGATTTTTTTCGGCTCTGTGGTGTTCTAAACTTCCCCTAAAGTCTTCCTCTTCTTCCTAGGACTCGTACCAACTCTTTTATACATCATAGGGCAAAGAAAATTCGAGAATAACTTTGGTTTTTTTCCTTTCTTTTTAAGTTACGATATTTCCTTTTTTCTTCCCTGTCGACGCATCTCTAGCTGTTTTTACCTTTCCAAACTCTCCCTGTGATAGAATCAAATCTCTCAGAAGAGTTTTTTTCCTCTTCTTCACGTTTGTTTCCAAAAATAAATCATAAAATACCCGTGATATTATTCAACCCTGTTTAATCGAGAACTAGTTATCAAGCCCAATTTGCTGCAGGAAATCACCCATACCAAGCCTGTTTAATCCTAACAGATCAATCCCAACAAGAATCAACGATTGAATCTCCTCCAAACACTTCTAAAATTCGAACCCTAATTCTGCACCGTGAAAAAATTCTTTCCCGCCAATTTTCATTTTCAAAACGTGAAGAAATGGAGTCCCCCTATCCAGTCCCGGTCTGTGCTTAGCAGCTGCTTGGAAATGGGTTACCCCTTATCCAAAATGAGAGTCCGAATAGCAAATGTCCTTCCAGGTGTCTTTAACAACTTTTTGAGCCAATTTCACCGCAAAAGCCTATTTCTCCAAAAACACCTACAAAGGGATAAAATACCAAAATTAGTAAAAAAATGGGTACTAACAATATACACAAAAGAGATGAAAATAGACACATAAATGCGTCTATCACTACTTCGACCTCTTCCTCGGAAGCTGCGCCGACATTCTTTTCAGAAACTGCCCCAACAGCCTTTTGAGGATGCTCCGGTTCGTCCACATCAGAGTCGAGAATTATGATCCCGTTATGAATAGGGTAATCATACTTATTCCCACCTGGAGATTTAGACGCTTCATTCGAGCCGCGAATCTTTCAGCCCTGGCACCCGGGGGATGAAATGCTTCATCACGCTGAGACGCTTCATCACGTCTCCACTTCTCCTCCATACTAACTGAAGCCATAAAAACTTGAACACGCTCTCGAACGACGCAAAGTGTACAAGAGACATATCCTGTATAGCACGACCAGCTTCGCGAAACGGAGAATCTATTTTGGCCATCACCTCCTCGAATGCGTTAGACCTGGGTTTGTCGACTTCAAAACTCTTCTCTGGAGAAGTTGAAGAATAATCATCACCGGTAGTTACCATCATATACTGCGAAGAGGCATCATGATTATATCAACAATCGATAAAAAAAATAATCAAAAATCAAATTACATGAGACATATGGAGCAATACCTGTAATGAAGAAGAATGCAATTCTGTAATGATCGGTGTGGGGAGAAAGGCTCAAACGCTTCTCTTTATATTCCACAAGCCAGCAGGATCCCAGGAAGAAAAGGAGTCTCTACCTGCCGTGAATAAAGGCTTCAGGCGCGGGATAACAATCAAATAAATACTTATTTACCTAAAGATAACTGACGTATGCTGAAAAGAAACGTATCTTTCTCAATAACCGAGCCGGCCTCTATCCTTGTAATGTACGCCGAACTTCTCTTGTGAATTTCTTCGTCTGTCACCATCTAGTGCTTACCCCGCAATAGCGTCACTATTACGTGCTAAGCATGGGACTTAATGTTGATGGTGGTTTTCGGTTTAGGGATAAAATCGTGAAACCATGTATTTAATACGCTGTCATCCTGCAAAGGAACAAAAGACATTTGAAAGTGATGAGTGCATAAACCTTTTCACTTACATATGTATTGAGAAATTCAACATATTTACGAAATTTATCCAGAATGGTGCGTGAAGCAATAATCCCAGATATTCTGTAAATTTTAACCTATTGCATTATTCACTAATGCATGACCTGCCTTGTATTTTCCTATGTTATGTTCCCAGCCGAACTCTCAATATCGGCATGACATGACGATTAATGTTCACTCGCAGTGGAGTAGCATGAATCTCCCGAAGTGTCAGTATTGAGACCTGCATGAAAACACTCACATAGGCTACACCACCCTCTGACAAAGAGATCAGCGTGTTTACACACTTTTTAATTAAAAGTTAGCGCGATCGAACGCGTAAATTCCTTAAGGAAAATCTAGACTGTCCATATCAGTCTTAAAAAGCGATCATGGCCACACGATTTGGCCACACAATTCAACAGGCCTAGCCTACTCCTAGCGGAACTAGGCGATCATCCTGATAAACACCGGCAGGGCCACTAACATCCCGACCGGTCGAAATTCTTTTAGCTCATCCGCTACACCCTTGAACGCTCGCCAAAACATGGGTGATCACGCTTTTTTTTTAAAAGAGCTCAAACGAGCTAAAACCGACAAAAACGGTCTCAAAAATATCATGACCGCCCAACTTAGCTATCCTAGTTGGACGACTTAGATTTTACTTCGAACAATCAAAGTGCTGGCGTGTTCACTGGCGACCCAGCTACACCCATGATCAATCGACTTACCCACGGAAAACCAAGAGTGTGTAGAATCGCTCGTCCAAAGTAGGGTGAACACGCTGCTTTAGAAACCCTAAATTGCGTTTGCGGCAACGAGATACTATCGCAAATCGATCAAAATCGTCTATCTTTGCCGGCCAAAGTGAGTGGCTTAGATTCAATTTCAGGCGGCCCAAGAGATGTCAGCGCGCTCACTGATGACCCGCCTTTGCATAAGGCCGATCGGCCTGCTCAAATTAACGCCCAGTGCTTTCAATCGATCATCAAAAATAAGGTTGGCCGCACAGCTCCTAAACCCTAAATTACATCAACGGTAATATACGACTGCCGCAAATCATCTCATCCATCCAACTTCGCTAGCCTAGTCGAATGGTGTAGATTTGTTTTCAGACGTCCAACAAGGTAATGCTGTGATCATCGGCCACCCCTCTTCCACAAGGAGCGATCGACCAAGTGGTAGCTCACCCATAGGGTTCCCAAACGATCGCCCAAAGGTGGCCGGTCATGCTACTTTTTTAAGACGTTCAATTCGCGACTAATTTGAACAAGCTCTAAAAAAACGATGTTTCATGCACATCGATTATTTTCAGCTGCTTGTTTAAAAGCGATGCTTTATATACATCGATCATAAGCGATGTTTTATAAATATTGATTTCACAAATAATTTATTATTTGACCTAAAAGCACTATGTGCTGCTTTTAGCGGCGAGTCTCACGACTTGACCCATTTACTCGAGACATCAAACATATCACAAACTGGGGATGCTCACAAGGGTATTGGTATGGCGGTTTACAGCGTGCGGCGTGCAACGCGCCCATTACGAGAAAGTGTCAGGAAAGAACGGACGGTTAACAGCAATGAGAGTAGTGGGTGAAAGTGTGACCAGTTTTCCTTCATAATGGAAACGTGGTGATCACCACTTTGTACACAACCCCACCTCTCCACTACTTAATCACCTCCACTTCCTACGAGATCAGGGGTGCTCGAACATGACTTGTATAAATAGGATTTCAACCTATTTCAAACAGAGAACATAAGTGTTATCAACACAAGTATCCAGAAAATACCGAGAACTGATAGCTTACATTCTGCGAGCCAGTTCCACATTCTAATACAAGTCATAAAACAGCCACACCTTCATAATTCAACATTTTGATCTCAAACACCTTCTCCGCTTCCCTCCCTAAGATCAACCCTTCTCCTTCACTTTGTGACCGAAGCAAGATTGGAACGGCCATTTCTTGGTTTAGGCCAGGATTGTACAAATTGATCTCTCGAATCTAAAGTACTCCCGTGCAGTGCATTTGTTTAGGGTTTGAATTCGTTTCTCATCAACACACCCAAATTTACCAAAATCAGTTTTTACCCCAAAACAAAAAGTCATGTTGATTTTTTCAATAACTTGAAAACCGCTTTGATGAAAATAGTTTGTGAATAACAACTATTATAACATCCTCTAAAAAAGTTTCAATGATTGAAATAAGAGTTTAGATCAAGTAACCATGTTTGGATATAAACATAGTGTGTTCTCACATTTGTGTAAAAGTCCAAATCCGGGAACCTAAAGTATGCGTACCCGTACGCGTACCGGTGGTTGTTGGAAACTCGGGCAAGTATGCGTACCCATACGCATACTGGCGGAAGTTTCACGTCCGTGAATTTCTTCTGGAGTTTGGAAGTGTGAATTGGTGTGCGCACCCGTACGCATACTGGCGTAACCAAACTCGGTCCGACCACTTAGGTATGCGTACCCGTTTGCATACTTAAGTAGGTTACTTTCTAAATTCGGTTTGTTCATGAACTAAAACATTTATATAATAAGGAATGCAATCTTTGCAAACCGTGGCTATAATGTTCATGAATTGATTCGAGTGAATCAAAATCGATTTTGCTTCAATTGTGTCTTGTATACTTCTATAATATCTAAGCAGAACAACTCTCTAACTAGTTCATTTGAGTCACTTGAACTAGTTATGGTGAAGATGAATAAGGTTGATATGAAAGTGCTCATATGAATAACCATTGGTTAACTATTGTTGAACCGACTAGGTGTACACGTTTAGGTACGGTTACCCAAACCTAAATGAAGGTGCATTTCATTTGTGTATAACAAGCTAAGTTCGATCTAACGGTTGAAAGATATTAGCTTGAATCTAATCAGGTTTTCATCTAACGGTGAATATTGAATGCTTTGTTTCCAAGGTAACTTAAACTGCAAACCCTGATTTGGAGACTATATAAAGGAGAAATCTAGCAACTGGGAAACCTAATCCCCACACCTCCTGTGTGATACTAGTTGCATAAGCTAGAGTCGATTCTCCTTTAACTTTAGGTTTTTCACGAAACCATGTAGGTTAACGACTTAAAGGCTTGATTGGGATTGTGAAGCCATACCCAACTATTTTCTCTACAGTTGCGTGATCTGATCTTGCTGTTTCTATCGTGATTGAGTACAATCATAAGATTGGCTTGAGATTTATATCTCCGATAGGCAAGATAGAAAAGTAGTCACAAACACCTTCGTCTCATCGTTTGTGATTCCACAATATCTTGTTTCGTTAATTGATTAGTGATTTATAATTATAGGATGTTCTTCGGGAATATAAGTCCGGGTTATCGATTGGTTCATGTTCACCTTGATTTATCAAAAGACGGAATAAAAACTCTTAGGTATATTTGTGGGAGACAGATTTATCTATCAGAATAGACTTATCTGTGGGAGATAGATTTGTTTATAAGTCTTCAACTTTGGGTCGTAGCAACTCTTAGTTGTGGGTGAGATCAGCTAAGAAAATTTAGTACGCAGAATCCGGCTTGGTTATAGAGGCGTAAGGAACGTGACTGTACCTTAATCGGTGTGAGACTTGGTTAGGGCTCAATTACATTCCAGTCCGAAGTTAACTTGTAGTAGGCTAGTGTCTGTAGTGGCTTAATACAGTGTGGTGTTCAAATCTGGACTAGGTCCCGGGGTTTTTCTGCATTTGCGGTTTCCTCGTTAACAAAATTTCTGGTGTATGTGTTATTTCTTTTCCGCATTATATTTGTTTATATAATTGAAATATCACAGGTTTTGCGTAGCTCAATCAATTGGTAAATCCGACCTTTGTTTGTTGGATATAAATTGATTGAAACTTGGACATTGGTGTTTGGTACCGTCCAAGTATTTCTCATATCAATCAGGCTCATAGATTTCTATCTGTTTGATTTGCTGATTGATTTGAGAAAAAGAGATATAACTTTTTGATATATTTCTTGTTAGAGCTCGCTTTATACGCTGGTGCTTTCGGAATTATATTGGAGTTAGTCCATACAGATTGCTGAACGAATTATTGGGCGTGGTTGTTATACCCCCGCTTTTTCACACTTGTCATACAACATCCGAGCAGGTTTGAAGGGACTAATACTCTTCTTCATAAACCTTATGTTCCGATGTCTGTTGACGATGAAGAGTTCTGGAATGATAAAGACTTCTTCAAGGATCTTTTCACTAGTTAACTCCTTGTAGGAATTTATGTTCTTATTATTTGAGGAGGAACACTAGTTTTTGGAGTAGTTTTTATGTGTTATGTTATCTATTCCAAATATTCATCTTGTATGTTTAAAGTTTATTAAATTAAATTTTATTTTGGAAGATGATTTGCAATACCTAATTCTTTTTGGATTATATATCAGTATTGCATATTTTGTGAGGTTTGTTCTTTGCTGTCATTATTTGGTGATTAGAACATATATCTCATACTTTCTCATAGGTTTTTCTCTTTTACTCTTGAAAAAGAAGAGAAAAGTATTTTGAGAATGACAGTTTTGATCACTCTGTGAATAAACTGTCAACAGGATTCTGTAAGATGTTCTTTAGGGATCGACTTACTTCCTTTATTGTGTCACCACCAGGGAATAAGTGATGAACTTTAATCTTTACGTTCGTATATGGCTAGAGAAGTTATAATTCTTATGTTGAGTCATATCGCACTAGTTGTTCTCTTGTTCATAACTAGCGTAAAGAATAATTTTTGTTGATGATTTTCTCACGAAAATCTTTTATCATAGTGCCTCTAACATTAAGATCGCTATTTTTAACTTCTTTGTTCGTCACTGGCAAGAAGAGAGAAAAATATTGGATACAAATTTAATTTGTCGTAACTGGCCTATTAAATTTAAAGTCCAAAAAAGTCCTTCTCTTATGATTAGAGTAAGGTCACTCATGTCGTTCTTTCGGGGATGACATTTATGGGGGATAGTTCTTTTTGACCTTGTGCTTAATGGTAATATCTTTGTGGGTAGAGTGGATGTGGAATTGTAGGAGATGCTTGCACCTTTTGTCTCCTTGATACAAACCGATATTTCTTGGTTGAAATCGTCTAAAATAAAGGCTGGTATGTGTTCTCTAGTCTTGAAACTCTTTTGACTAATTCATTCATTATATCCTGATTTTTCGCATTTGCCATTTTTGTTGACAAAAGTGGGGAGAATGATTAAGTAGTATGTATTGACTAAGGGAGGGGGGGGGGGGTGAATTATTATATATAGGTTTTTACCTATTTTGTAAAAGTAGTATGTATTGACTAAGGGGGAGAACATATCATCGTAGTATTGCTTCAAAATTGTGGTGCAATTGAATTTTGAGGAAGGTAACAATATATGTTTATGTATAATGGCTAATGAGTAAAGCGTATCACCATATTTTATAAACAACTCTTTTTGAGCATTCTCATAAGTTGTTATTGCTACGGATCTTCAACAACAAAGTGCTGAATGAACATATGCAGAACATTAGAAGAACTTGAAGTACGAAGAATTCAAGTAGTGTGTTGAAGAACCAAGGAAATCAAGCATATTGGAGTGAGTTGTAAAGTTTATTTATTATCCATATGTATTGAATAGTTTTGTCACTAAAATTGACAAAGGGGGAGATTATTAGAGCATTGCTTGGTTTAACCCACAAGTTTTTGTTATCTCAAGCTTGTTGTCAAATTTAGGTGATCAAAACTATGTCTTGATTTCTAGTCTACTAAGTCAAGTCTCGGACTAGGTTAGAATTGTAGTTGAGTATCAAAGATCAACCTTGAAGATTAAATATTGATGACATTTGGAGAACTTCTATACCAAAGTATGTGAAGACTATACCATTCTATTTTACTCACTATACCATCATTCTATTTGTTGAGACTATGTCGTATGACTTATAGTAGATTTACAAAAGAAGTAGATCTCGAGTCAAACTTGTCTTGCGAAGAATCTCGAAATGTGACTTAGCAATTAGATGTTCAAAGATCCTTTAACAATATTAGTTCTATGAATTAATTTGTGGATCAATTGAAAATTTCCCATGCAAATTATTCGTCACGTGGGAATGTTTCAATACATCATAAGAGAGAAATACGAACTTAATAAATTTCGTCTCAGGATAGGTTAGTGAAAATGCGGGGGTACCAAAATACACCACCAATTTTTTATGAGGCAACCTGTATGGACTAAACTAAGTTATAATTCCAAGAGTTACAACTTAATGAATCTCAATTAGGAATTATAAGAAGAGTTTATATCTCTTTCTCTCACAATCAATATGTAAACGGAGACAAGTCCGTGAACCTGATTATACTGTGAGAGTACTTGGACGATTCCAAAGATCAATATCCAAGATCAATCAAATCGTATCCAACAATAACGATGGACGTAACATGTGATATTTCAATTATAAAGATAAACAATATAATGCGGAAAAAGAAATAACACAGATACCAAAACGTTTGTTAACGAGAAAACCGCAAATGCAGAAAAACCCTGGGACCTTATCCATATTTGAACACCAAACTATATTAAGCCGCTACAGACTCTAGCCTACTATCAAAACTTCGGACTGGAATGTAGTTGAGACCGAATTTACCGTCACAGTGATTCAGTTATAGTCGCGCTCCTTACGCCTCTTGAATCTCGAAAGACTCTGCGCAATTGATTCCCTTAGCTGACGTCCTTTACATCCTAAGAGTTGCTTCAACTCAATTGAAGACTTTAAACCAATCTGTCTCCCACAGATAAGCCTATATGTGATTTTCGTTTTGATCAAAGATCGAGGTGAGATAGGAAATTGTTTGCAATAGACAAAGGATAGCAAACCCCAAAATCCGGTACTTACAACTCCCGAAGAACATCCTAGATTATTATTCACATTACAAGTAAATCCTACTCCAATTTCAATTAAGAATCGTTATTGAGGAATATACTTGTGGAATCACAAAGTCTGAGACGAAGAAACTTTGCGATTTCTATCTATCTTGCCTGATCAGAGTGAGACTCAACAATCAGTAGCATGATCAGGATACACGAACTATTAAGATAAAGATAGTCGGACCTGGCTTCATAAATCCCTAAGCGAAGTCTGAAAAAGTGGGGGTTTAACAACCATACCCAATATTTCGTTCGGCAATCTGTATGGACTAACTCCAATATATTTCCAAGAGAATCAACTAGATAGGCAGACTCAATCAAGAAAATATATCCAAGAGTTATATCTCTGTTTCTCAATGTAATCAGCAATTCAAACATATAGATATCCATGAGCCTGATTATTATGAGAAACAACTTGAACGGTACCAAAGACCAATGTTCAAGTGTCAATCAATTTCAATCAACAACCAAAGGTTGGATTTACCAATTGATTGAACTACGCACAACCTGTGATATTTCAATTATATAAACAAATATAATGCGGAAGAGAAATAACACAGACACCAGAAGTTTTGTTAATGAGGAAACCACAAATGCAGAAAACCTCGGGACCTAGTCCAGATTTGAACACTATACTGTATTAAGCCGCTACAGACTCTAGCCTACTACAAGTTAACTTCGGACTGGAATGTAGTTGAGCCCTAACCAAGTCTCACACCGATTAAGGTATAGTCGCGTTCCTTACGCCTCTAAATCCCACCAGGACTCTACACACTTGATTCCCTTAGCTGATCTCACCCACAACTAAGAGTTGGTACGACCCAAAGTCGAAGACTTTATAAACAATCTGTCTCCCACAGAAAAGTCTATTCTGATAGATAAATCTGTCTCCCACAGAAATACCTATGGAGTTTTTGTTCTGTCTTTTGATAAATCAAGGTGAACAGGAACCAATTGACAATCTGGTCTTATATTCCCGAAGAACAACGGAGAAATATCAATCACCTCACAATAACTTAACTATATGGTGGTAGAACAAGTTGTATTGTTGAATCACAAAATGGGACGAAGAGCTTTGTGATTACTTTTTATATCTTACCCATCGGATAAATCTCGAGCAAATCTTAGAGAAGATAGTACTTAATACGATAGAACAAGTGAGATCAGAACACGCAACTACAGAGAAAATAGTTGGGTCGGGCTTCAGAATCCCAATGAAGTCTTTAAGTCGTTAACCTATAATGGTTTTAGGAAAAACCTAGGTTAAAGGGAATCGATCTAGTCACAACTAGTATCACACAGGAGGTGTGGGGATTAGGTTTTCCAGTTGCTAGAGTTCTCCCTTATATAGTCTTCAAATCAGGGTTTGATAGCTTTGAAACAAAGCAATCAATATTCACTGTTAGATTAAAACCTGATTTAAGATTCAAGCTAAGTTTGCTTAAAACCAAAAAAAATATCTCCCACCGTTAGATGGTCTTAGCTTGTCACACACAAATGAAATATACCTTCATTTAGATATGGGTAACCGTACCTAAACGTGTATATTGAGTTGGCTCAACAATAGTTAACTGAAGTCAGCCATATGAACACTTTTGTATTAACCACATTCATCTAACACTTCTAGATCAAATGATAATCAAATGAATCTAATTGTGTTACTCATAAAGTTTTTCAATTGTTTATATTCTCATAGAAGTATACAAGACACAATTAAAACAAAATCGGATTTGATTCAGGAGAATCAATTCATGAACATTTTAGCCACGGTTTGCAAAGATTGCATTCTTTAATATATAACTGTATTTTTTCATGAGTCTGAAATCATACTTAGCCGATTTTAGAACTTAAACCAACTTAGTTCGCAAACGGGTACGCAAACTTAAGTCCCGGACTTTGATCACGTCCGACAGTTCGCAAACGGGTATGCATACTGACTGACGAATTTAGGTTCGTCTGATTCGAATAAAAAATTGAACAGCCGAACTAAGTGTGTTTTTGAACAAAGTGAAGTTCGGCTATCATTTTCATGTTTAATTATCAGCCGAACCGTTCTTCTGAAACATAAAAAAAATGGAATAACAAAGATCTGGGTTCCAATATGCGGATCTGAAGCTAAATCTCTTTGTGAAACGGTTCACACGACTCATTTTAATCAATGATCAAAGATTTATGAATCAACAATTAATCACCGACGAAAAATAAAATCAAAACTGTTTGATTATCGATTAAATTAGGTTAGGAATGAAAATGATTTTTTATTTTGAAAATAATTTTGGATTTTGGTTAGTTTAGGTTTATGTTTTAAATTTAGGTGAATGGTATTAAGCAATTTAAAATAATTAAGGGTAACTTAGTAATCTACCCACTGCTAGGACACCCCTTATAAACCAACCCTAGATGGGAAAATGGTTTTGTATGCCTCAAAACATGTTTCAAAAAGAAAATGCTCTCAACTCAGATATGTTAAGGCCCAAATGATGAGAATTGAGTAGCCTTGCATGAAAAAGAAAAAAGAAAGTAAAAACCCTAAGATTTCAATTATGCCTCCATCAAACGTGAAACGTGTACCATACCTGTTTTATAAACCCACATTTGGGGTACACTAAAAAAAACAAAACATTATGAAGTAATTTGAAAAACCCTTATCCAAATAATTTCAGTAATTACTAAATTACCCTTGAGTATCCCCCAAGTGTGTTAAGATTAAACTTTAGATTTTGCTTTTATCTTTTAGTGTTAGTAGTAGAAGAAGAAGGGATTTGGGAGATTTGAGTGATACGAGAGATTCTAGTGAGGAATTTGAGGTTGGGGAATCATCTCACCAGATTGAAGGTGCTTACATTGATTTTAGTGACTCCCAATTGCAACCTTTTGTAAAAAATCAAATGTTCATCCATGAAAAAACCCCAAATCAAACCCTAAGGTGGTTACATTGACTTATGTGAAGTTTATATATTTGATTTTTGCATTTACAGAGTCACAGTCGGCATAATATTATGATGAAGACTTCCAAGTCGGCATTGTCTTTATCACAATACTACGCCGACATTTGATATTCTTCCGATATCCATTATTAACAGTAATCATGGTTGAGTATGTAAAACAATGCCGACTCTTTGCTCCAAAGTCGGCATTGTTTGAATCTCCAACATCAATACCAACTGTTGATGGATATTGAGCAGAGACATTCATCAAGAATCGACATTGATGTCGTTATCTTTATATAATCTTACCTGGAACACAATACCGACTTATAACTCGACACGTGTAATCAACCTAATTTCTATATCGACAGAAGAATTGGTGACTTCATCCTAAATATTTATACCAACTGCTCAGTCGATATTGGATCCATCATGCAATCAGTGCCTACAGAGACACTGTAACTGAAGAAGTTACGGAAGTAGAGAAGAAGAAGAAGAGTCCACAGTTATGAAATTAAAGAGGGATACCAAAGATAAAATCATTTATATTTTTTTAGTTTTTATTAAGGTAAAGGGATGTGTTGATATTTCATCATAAAAAAGTATCCCCTTAATTAGAATCCAGACCCGTATAACCGTTAATATCCCCCATTTTGTAGAGCTATCATCAAATGTGGGGTTTTTTTTTATCCGCACATATAGAAACTGAAAAGAAAAAGTTTAAAATGAATAGTGATTGTGATTCATCATCATCGGTAACCATTCCCTATCTTTAATATCTGAAATGATTCAGACTTAAAAGTGCATGTTTTACACTGTTGTAGATCATTTCTTCGGACCCCAGCGGAACTGTAGTTGTAGATTGTTGCTTCTTTTCTTTTCAGAGTAGAGAATATAATAAATATAATAATTGGCACTCAGACAAACCACTTAGTTATAAAGCTATATGAACATTATCATGGTCAACTTCATAAATACTCTTGGCGGTCCCAATTTGTTATCATGGGACAGATTAGAATCGTCAGTGATCTTCTGGGTTATGCATCTATGATACTGAACTATATATTTCTAGCACCTTCCCGGTCCAACATTACAAAAGCCAGAAACTGACATTTTCTTAGCTTTATTTATCTTTTTTTGGATCGTCAAATATATTTTGTTAGCTTTATGAATCATATTTATATGGTCAATTACCAAATGACTAAATGGAGCTTACTTTTGAATTTTGATACATATGGAGAGAGACATCTAGATATATAGGTACCGGTGGGGGACATAAAGGAAAAAGCTTAAGCTAGTGCATGGACTTCAGTGTCTCTTTGCAAGATAGCTATCCTCCTCGTTTGAACTCATCAACTTAAAGAAAATTAAAGGTTCTCAATCCGTATAACGTGACTTCACTATCATCTTAGACAATCAATATATATGCCTTGGTCAAAAAAGATGATGTATACATATATGATCATCATTTTGCTGCATATGAATCATATATAAAACCACCATAGAGACAATATCAGAATAAAGATCAATGATACACGAAAAGATACTAAGATCCATGCTTTAATTTCTTGTTCTAAGTAGCTAGTAGTAGGAGCCAGGGAATAATAGAGTACAAAGAACAACTTAGCTTTAATTCTTCTTTCCATAAACAAAGAAAGTAAGATCAAAGCCAACGCAAAGAGAGCTAACTAGACGTTCGTACAGAACATGAGACGGAAAGAGAGAGATAAGAATATAGAGAAAAATATAGCATGAACAAATATATTCAACAACCCCGTCCCCTTCATCGGCTTTCCGGATGCAAAGGGAAGAGCTCTAGTGTTTTGTCTCCTTCTTCTTCCTCGGCAGACGAAGAAATTGACGATGGCGACCTATTTAACATGTTAATACCCTCCTGGAATCCCGTCTCACCGGCACCCCAACTTTGATATTTCCTCTTGTAGTAGTAGTTATTATCTTCCTCTGATCTTTCTACTCCTCCCTGCAATGCATATATGATTAATACTCGTACTAATTATCACTTTAAATAATATCTTGCCATTTCTACTGTAATGTGCTTGCTAATGGACCGTTTGTCTCACTTACATTAGTATCCATATTTATGCTAGTGACTGGTGGTGCTGGAGTCCTAGGAGAAGGAGTAAGACCGAGACTGCTTCGCTTCTGCTTCTGTCGTTCGCGCGCTTTATGGTTTTGAAACCAGTAGAACACATTCTTACCTTCGATCTTTCCATACTTACTGAGTTGATCAGTTATCTGCTCGATTTGTTGCGCATTAGGAGTACGCATTCCGCCCTTATAAAGCATTTCTAGTATGCCTATTTGTTCTTGTGTGGGGTTCCATCGTGTTCCCCCAGCTTGAGCTTCCACCTAATGATAATTAACATCAATCATAACAATTAAGTGAGAACTTAAGACCATATTGAACAACGGGTTAACTAACAACAAAAATAGTAGCTGAACCAACATGAAATTATATATTACCTGAATGGAATGTCTCTTTTCTTGATCAATAGAAGAACATGATCTTCTAGGACCACTATCGGCTCGAATGAAGCTCTTAATATCAAGAGATGAAGTAGTATTACTAGTAATGACACTACTACTGTCATGACTACCACTAGTAGGACTTGTAATGAGTTTGGGTGCAAGAGGGCGAAGTCGTTTGCAACCTAAAGTGAGAGATGGTTCATGCTCCCAAAACCCACGTGTGAGTTGATGCACCTTCATGTTGTTGTTGTTGTTCTAGTTTGCAACTTCTCTGCTTCCTAAATAGGGGATGGATGATGAGGAAATTTTTTGATAGAGATTGCTGTGATTATATAGAGACTTGAGAGAGAGAGAGAGGGGAGGAGATGGTGAGTGAGGGCGAGAGGGTAAAATAATATTGGGGGTGGGAACTGAGGTGGAACTTTATTTTGAAGAAAGAAAAAGAGAAAGACCAAATGATGAGGTGAGGTTGACTTAAGAGTTTAAGAGATGATGAATGGATGATATTGATAAATAAATTAATTGATAATAACAATTTATAAATGAAGAAGGTATTAAAAAAGGTAGAAATTTCTGCAAAAGTAAAAAGTCAGAGGATTTGAGTTTGAGAGTGGATTTGGATTTTTGGTTGATGAATTGGTGGTAATTTAGTGGAAAATTTGAAAATCATCTTTTTCTTTGTTGGGGCCGGTAATTGGCTTGCCATTTAGTGGATGGGTTTCACCAATTTGATGAAAATAAGACCCCATGTAATTATTGATTTCACAAATGTGATTGAGGGAATAATCTCTCGTCTAGCATGCCACACAGCAACATCAAAGATATACACACACATTCGTGGGTAGCAATAGGATTGTTACGGAAACTAATTACAAATTAATGGGAAGCTAGTTTTTTGATAGAGCATTAATCTCAATTAGACTAATTAATTTCAGCCAGCCCAGCTTATTCCCAAGCCTATTTATCCTTAATTGTGTACCCATAGTAAAGTTTCTAGCTTCGTCCCTAATGTGAGAAATAATAAACGCAGTAAACTACTCCACGAGAGGGATTATTTTTATTTTTAAGCAACATGCATTGGAGTCAAATTTATTAATTAAGGAAAAGCAAAACAAGAAGAGGAAGGAAATGCAAACCTGACCTCCGATGGAAGTTACACTAACCAACCAATAAAATGTGGATTTTCAAATTGGTATTGCAGATCTGTCCTATTGCTTTTCCATGGGCGGGCTTCTTTGGCTCGCTAAATTTGCTTGCTTTTTTTCTTTCATAAAAAGGTTGAAAAGTGGGTGGATGAGAGGGAGTAAGTAGCTCTATAGCTGTGGAGTGGAGTGGAGATATCAGAAAAACAGAAGAGAGAGAAGTGAAAAAGATAGATTAGAATAATTAGATTCCACTACTCTAATCCCAAAAACACGAAGAATGAAAAATGGAACAATTTTTGCTTTTAGAGATACGGATGATGATGAATGCCGTCTTTAGTAGCAGTGAATGTTGGAAAAACCAAACAACCAAACAAAAATAAATCTATCTGAAATCAATGTATCTCTACCATGTTTCCTCTCCACTTCTCTGATTCATATAATTCATACCACCACCTCATTTTGCGCACGTATATGGATAAATCATAAATGGACAGAGTTGGTGGATGTGAATCATATGATACGAAGCTCAATATAGATAAAGCTTTCTAGTGGTAACAACTAATTATTAGAGGGGCTGAATATAATAGGATAAAAAAGGTCATTACATGGTAATTTCAAGTACCCTTTATAAAAAAATAACTAAAAATGATTAATTAACCCTTACATAGTTTAGTGTTGATAATCTAGTTTAGTGTTAATGATTAAGTTTCACTTCAATTAACTCTAAATCAAAACAAAATCAAAGTTTAGAGTTAAAAAAAAAAAAAAAAGTTTAGAGGAGAAGAAAAGAAAAACTTTTGTGATATTTGTGAAACCCTAGATTTTGATTCACTCAACCAAAATGAGTGATTCCAGTGACGAATTTGAGACGGGTGAATCTCTAAATTAGTTCCAACTAGCTTTTCGTTGCTCAAAGTTATCTAAAGTAGTAAAAAAATTATTTTTTTTACATTTTCAGAGCTAATTACGGTTGAAATTTTGCTTGTAACCAACCGTAAATCTTAGTTACGGTTCGTAAAAGATGAACTACCAACCGTAACTGGTTAAATTTGGGGAAAACCCAATCGTAAAACCAGTTACGGTTGGTAACCAAATGCTCGAGACGAACCGTAACTTAGTTATGGTTCGTAAACTAAAATGGTTACCAACCGTAACTGTATTTACGGTTCATCTCGAATTTTAGTTATGAACCGTAATTGGTGACCTTTCTGAACTCTGGGTTCCAGGGTTATTTACTGTTCTTAATTATGGTATCGACATCAACAGTAAGTTCATTTACGGTTGAAAAAAAAACGTAACTGAAGAAAATTCTCAGATATAAGAACATACGGTTGGTAATTGAACTATTACCAATCGTAACAACATCAAAATCTCCAGTTACGGTTCGTAATTGAGTTAAAATCAACCGTAACTCACATAAACCCAGAAATTTGAATTTCAATTTTCATCTAAAATCCTAATTTTGATAGAAATTAAACTTAAATCGAACAAAATAAACTAAACAAACCCTAACTGGATTTTTCAAAACATACCTCATATAAGTCATTACACTACACTTGGATTAATTTTCGAATCGCCGATTAATCGAAGACGATGAAATTTTCAGTTTTAATGGAGGTTACGGTTGATGGGAGGAGGAGAAGAGAAGAAGAAAGAAAACAGATTTTCAATTTAGCTTTGATTTAGGTTAAAAAATGGGGAGGATAATCTAGACAATTTACAATACCATTTGGACACCCCTTAACCAACTAGATAGACATTATTATCATGTATGGTTCAGCCCCTCTAATAATTCCTTCCGCCACTATAACAGGTTACTTTACTTCTAGTGCGTTTGCAACAAGTGGAGTCTAAAAATACATTCCTCACTGAAAGGGTTTACAAAAATTGTTAGGCTAAGATATTAGTATTAAAATAAAATCACTTGTTTGTTTACATTTTTGTCTTCTAGAAGTTTTTTTCATTTAGATATACTAACTAAATCAAAAATAAAATAAAATATACTAACTAAATATAGAAATTATCAAAAGCTTAGTTTTGAAAACAAAACATATAAATTGAGCGTGTTTTAGTTTTAGCTTTTTTAAAAGTATGATTTGATGTTAAACATACTATTTGACAATTTCGCACCATTGGCTTCCATAATCTTACCTATAATCATCAAGTTTGCAGCTATTTACAAGTGATTTTGCCTTCCTTTGAACTTGTGTGCAAGGAATTAGGTCTTTTGCTATTGATCCAATTGTGAACAGATGTGAATTAGGACTTCTACTATTGCAAACAAAGTGTAATTCGAAAATGGTAAATCTAAAGTGTATTATTATTAGTAAAACATATTCATCCAGATGACAAATATTTAAGATGTTAAGAAGTGTTGTTCTTTTGATCGACATCTCCATCTAATGACCAGACGAAATACCAAAATCTAGCATCATCATCATCACGGGATATACTACTGACAGTTCACTTATTCACATCCAAATGATCAAAACACAAACGAAACAAAATCATGAATATACTAGCAATACACGTGCAATTCACTCGTTTAATATAAACTGGAGAGGGAATGACAAACGAGATAGTACGTGAGGCAATCAATAATAATGTCAGGTTTTCAGCAAGTTCTCATGAGGATGAGCGCATTGAGTGGATATGGATCAGGTGACTGAATAAGGTGGGAATATAGTTCAAGAATCAAGACCAAATTGTTGACTGCAATCTTATTATGATCATGAGAATGCATCATGATATATATTATCTTGTTATTCGGTTCCCCGCAAATTCTAATCTACAAAGGAAAAGAAACCCTATAGTCCTATACATATTTATTCAATCATGTACCTAGTTATGGCGCATTACTCATGTTGTTCATGCACGTTTCTAGTAGCTGGTTAGGCAGTTAGTCCTTACTAGCTATTTGGTGAAATATTGGCAAATCAAGGACAGCCAGTGAACAAACTAGCTAGGATTGAAAGTCTACATTATGTCTTTCCAGGGGGCTAGAGGAGAAAAATGCTAGGAATTACCTCTGAAATTTTGGTTGTTTTGGATGATTATCAAAATTTGAGGGTGGCTGGAGCACACCCTAGCAGCCGCCCCCAATTCTGTCACTATGGAGTGAGGATTGATGTATATGGATGTATACCGTACATCTTGATCTAGTAGTAATTCATGCTTTCATGTTAAAGGTAGCAGGTATTTGTTGCCTGATTAAGAGGTTGGGACCAGTGGGTAGGTATTGAAGTTGCTCAAACTAGCTAGAAACTGGTCTTCGGCCAATTGATGACCCAGCTGACCGCTATTTAACCAATTTGTTCACATTACATGCACGGGTGGAATGGGAATGCATGTCTGTTGTCTGTTGCATGGCTGCAATTCAACGGCTGAAATTTTGGAAGTACACACACCAAATAATGTTTGGTTTTTTCTGAGATCTAAAGATTTTCAACTGAGTTTAAACTGCACAGGTCACATATTATTTTTTTCATTCTCTGTACACAGAAAAACGCACTAGGGAGGGATGCATTTCAAAATCCTTGGTTATTGTTGCTTCTCAACAGTCGGCTGGTTTAGGTTTAGTATGTTAGGAAAAGAGTTGGACTGTTTGTTGTTGTTTTTTCATCAGCAAGCTAGGGTTGGATTATATTATTCTTTATTTCCTTTTCTCGTCGGTCAAAAATAAAGATAAGGCAGTAATTATGAGAGGGAAATGGGAAATGAATGTATTGTGAATCCCACTCAGTGGAACCAACGGTGGGAACCATCATTAGTTATGGGAGAAGACATTGCCATCATTTGCACGTGTTTATGCACTAACCAAGCAAAGTAGAGAAAAAGAAAAGAAAGAATACTACTACTATAGCTTAATAAAAAAGGTAGAATGAAGCCTATATCATTTGATTGGTATTCATTGGGTTGTTGTTGCTTCATCACTAATTTTCATTTGTATTGTTTTAATACTTGGGAGATAGAGATTCGGATAAAAGATACGTCGACCAAAATGCACCAAAAGGAAAGAGGCAGTCCGATTTGCATGCACTAACTTCCTGTTATTATTATTAATTTTTTCTTTTAGACTTTCTTATTCTCATTTTAAATTCTATTATTAAAGACTGATTTTAAGCTGAGAGTGATGATTAGAATCGGTTGGAAATACATACCAGGCTACCAGCAGCAGTTGCATGGTTCTTACGTAGAATCTCTGGGAATAAACATTACTTTGAAACGACCAATAAACATTACAATGAGCGTCTGTGGCAGGAACTCAACTAGTTACATATTTATATTTCTATAGTTCAGTTCTTAAATGGGAAACTATGTTTATGTGATTTTTATTTGGTTGTAACTTTGTACCTCTGGTAGACATTGTACAGTGTACACTCTTTACTCATCTATCATTCTTTTTCAAATAAAAAGAAAAAAGAAAAAAAATCTTTTCATACTCTGATCATCCTACGATATATACTTATCTCCTCACCTCCGCATGACTAGTAAACAGTGAATAGAAAGACAAGTTTTTTTTTGAAATGACAGAGCAAATAAATAAAGATGAGTTTTTAAAGCCAGATGGCAAGTAAAACAGTTGCCTCATCATTTACCTATATTTTGGTTTCATTTGTCCATATTTGCTCTAATGCTCATAATTTATGTATTTTGCATGCAAAATTGTTTTTTTTTGTTCTCGGGTCAGCAAATGACTCGACAATAATCATTACAAGTTTTGGTATGAAAAACCAGGATTATCTTATATTTTTTAAGCTTTTTAGTTTAATTTAGCCATCTCTAAAGAGAACTATCAGAAATCCGTCCAGAATTAACAAATTTTCTCTTGTAACTTATATTTACATGTAGTATCATCAAGTTTATTTGGTATCTTGAAAATAAGTACAGTACTGTGAGGGGGTTAATGTACAGTACGGTTGTGCGACCGGAACTGTGAGGGGGTTAATGTATTCAGTTCCATATGAATATATTATATATATATATATATATATATATATATAGTTGTCGTTCTTTGTCAACTACACAAACTTTTAAACATGGGAATTTGGTTGTCAGGTATGTATATAAAATCTTACAAATCCTCTTTTTTTCTAGCTTAACTTGGAAATTGGTGGAGAATGATAGTTTAGTTTATTATGGGGTGGCTTAAATTAAGGCTAAAGTAAAATTTAAAAGGTGATGTGTTTTATAACATCATTGACATTTATTCTCTTAGGAAGAAGAAGAAGAAGCAAGAATAGCTTTTCTAATTTTCTAACTTTATGTTTCTAAATAAAGCTAACAACTTTAGATGATTAACAAGGAATTTTCTTGCGATTTGGTTGAAGAATAATATTTTTAAGATTAGTGCAGTAAAAAAGATCACATGAATGAGTGAATGCGCGTGGTGCGGTGAATAAATTGTCATATCAATGTTAGGGTAAAGTTAGTCACTGCTTCACAAGTGTGTTGTTTGTTCAGGAAAAAAGAGATTTTGTTGGATGCCAGTTATCTCTATAAATATATACTATATATAAAAGATCAAAGTTTGAAGTGATGGCACTAAAAGTAGTGAGTGAGCTGATAATTCATTCTAATTTCTATGGAGTTGTTTTGTTTGAACATTTTTAGATTTTTCTTCTGCTCTTTTTCCCTTCTAGTTTTACCATATATTGGTCTAATAATTTCCAATCAGTCTGGTTAATTAAGCGCTTTGTCTGTTAAAGGTTAAAACTAGATCTTTGCCCTTGCTATGCACCGGGCATTTTTTTTTTAAATTTGGTGTGCAAGGGGCTTCGCCCCGCCCCGTGGCAATGCATTTTTGATTTGATGTGCGCTGGGCTTCGCCGCATCCCGTGGCGATACATTTTTGATTTGGCTTCGCTTCGCCCCGCCTCGTGGCGATGTATTTTTTATTTTGGTGTGGCGGGGCAAATACATTAAATAGGTGGAGAATATGTGCAGATTTTATTTTATTTTTTCTTTTAACTTGGTGTGCGCGTTAGCCCCGCCCCGTGGCGATGTATTTTTGATTTGGTGTGGCGGGGCAAATACATTAAATACGTGGAGAATATGTGCACATTTTTTTTTTAAACTTGGTGCGAACGGGGCTTCGCCCCGCCCCGTGGCAATGCAGTTTTGATTTGGTGTGTGCGGGGATTCACCCCGCCCCTTGTCAATTCATTTTTGATTTGGTGTGCGCTGGGCTTCGCCTTGTCCCGCGGCGATGCATTCTTTATTTGGCTTCGTCCCGTCCCGTGGCGATGTATTTTTTATTTTGTGTGGCGGGGCAAATACATTAAATAGGTGGAGAATATGTGCATATTTTATTTATTTATTTCTTTTAACTTAGTGTGCGCGGGGTTTCGCCCCGCCCCATGGCAATGCATTTTTGATTTGGTGGTTGCTGGGCTTTGTCCCGCCCCGTGGCGATGCATTTTTGATTTGGTGTGCGCGGGGCTTCGCCCCGTCCCGTGGCGATGTATTTTTGATTTGGTGTGGCGGGGCAAATACATTAAATACATGGAGAATATGTGCAGATTTTATTTATTTAACCTTGTGCGCGCGAGGCTTCGTCCCGCCCCCTGACAACGCATTTTTGATTTGGTGTGCGCGAGGATTCACCCACCCCGTGGTGATGCAATTTTGATTTGGTCTGGCGGGGCAAATACATTAGATAAGTGGAGAATATGTGTATATTTTATTTATTTTTCCCTTTTTTTTTTTGCAGAAAATATGTGGATTTTTTCTCCCTTTATATATTAATTTAGAAAAAAGAGTCCTGATATTATATTTATTTTTTTATTTTATTTTTGTAGAAAATATGTGGACTTTTTCCCCCTTTATATATTAATTTTGAAAAAAGAGTCATAATATAGTAGTTACTCGATTTCCAAATTGAATTTGGAGTTCCATAAAATTCCAAACACCGTAAGTTAGGTTTTCCTTTTAAGTTTGTAATTTTTAAACCAATCATACGTTGTCAAGTGTCCTCACCTAAATATTGAATTTGGTTTCCTTTTTTTAATCTTTTTCCTATTCTTTTTAAACCAACCATACGTTGCCAAGTGTCCTCACCAAAACGCTCGTTTCACAAAACTCAAAAAAGACCTATTTCGGCCAATAGGAAGGGAGGGTGTTCTCAGCGTTCAACGTGAAAGCTTTATTTGTCTAGGCCTTTAAGTCTTTAGATTTAGAAGGTGAATCCTTTGTTTGGTTGCATGGTGAAAGTTGCTTTACTTGAAAAATTAGTCTTTTAACCCTACATTTTTTTGCACTGACAGTTTATAAAGCATCTACAAAGGAATTCATGGTTTCATCCATCTCTGGGACTTGGAAGAATGTGCAGTACAGTAAATTCTTAGGTTCTAAAACTAGGGCAATTGATGGTTTGTCAATGCAAAAAGATTGTCAAGCTAGCTGGACCTAGACAACTTTAACGAGTGGAAGGGAAAGAAATTTCCCTGAAACAATTATAAAGTCCGGCCCCCAGACCACTAGAGTTTTATAGATGGATTCAAAAATCTTGAAATGGGACCTCTGAACTTCATATTACATTATCGGCATTGACTTGCCGGACGTCATTCCTTAATTCCTTTGCCAAATGAACTCTTCAGTAAACCATCTGGAAATTGCTAGACCGACGGTCTGGCTAGAGTTTAAATGGCTCTCCTGTGCGCTACGTAAGTTCGACTGCACGTCTGCACCATCCAATCTTGCTTTATGACTGAGGTTAATTTTCATGAGCGCAGCAGTGCACAAACATGCGAAGGTTTGCACAAATGTTCCTACTTCCTGGTTCAAGGAAAACGGAGGAGGGTTTATATGCAAGTGGCCGTAGAATGCGACAGTAAATGTATTGAAATCCAATCAGGTGTGTTTACTATCATGTAGACTCGTATTATTATTAGACCTATCTTTGACTGATCGTGGACTCATTTGAACCATGCATATACTAAATACTACTAAGCGCCACTTTATTACGATCATAGAAATGAATGATTGTTCATTTTTAATCATCATCATTTTAATCACAAATCTATTCATTCATGTACTAATAATAATGAGTGAAACCTTGTAGTTAAAGTAATGCCCTACTTTTAAAAGTTACAAAAGAATAGATAATAAATCAACCAACAAAACAGCATTTTCCTTCTTTTGGGCGAATACTAAGTTACTATTAAGCAAGTAAAAAAGATCCTTGACTTAAGTCGTCTGATGTTGACTTCAGTAGATGGTAATCCAATTTTGACTACTGAAATGCCGCCCAACATGTTTAACCAAAAATATCGTTGCAGCTGAAGTCATTTCAAAGCATATGCGGCGATTTCATTTGTACAATGTTTGATTTTCATGGTCTCCAATCTCTTTCTTTTTCACATGTTCGTTGTACTCTTGATCGATGCAATGTTTTTTACATGCCTATCGAATCGCTATCTCCGGCATTGTCCCTACAACAACTATCATAATCATCACCATCACAATTCGAAATTGACATTACCGTCAACGACACTGCCCGGCCTACTTAGGATTCGAATTTTAAAACCCTAGTGAACCTAGCCACCTAGTAAGGAAAAGAAAAGCAAGAAAACAAAGAGGAAAGGGCTGTTAGATAAGGAACAAAAGAAAAGAAAAGGTTGTATACTTTTGTAGGTGTGGAATTAAGCTTTTCTTAATTTACAAGTGAGAATTGGAAGAATGTCTATGAACTGGTGAAGGAAAGGAGGCCTGGCCTGTTGTTTTGAGAATGGGATGGATTAAGACAGACTACTACAGAAAAGCTTTCTTCTTATCTAGCTGTTTCTCTAATTTTAGAACTCTCTTTTATGTTTCTTTCATACTACTTTAAGAGCTAGGTCTGCACATGGGACGGGACGGTACGGGTTTTTGCCTAGCTCAGTACCTGTACCTCCCTATGGCCGGTACCTTTACCTGTTTAACTCGGTACGGGACGGTACCGGTTCTTTACCCGTAGCGTATGTAAAATTATAAAAAAGAAAATAAAGCAAAAAATCTTCTAAGTTCTAAGTTCAAATGAAGTTATGAACCACACCAAAAATTCCAAAACCCTAAAATCAAAAACCAAAAAATTACAATCAGTTTCACATCTAAAGAATCAACAAAAACTAAATAGAAATGAACAAAAACAAATTAGTTTTCAAAAACCCTAACTATTATTAGACGTTATTATTTGTTGCTCGGTACTACGGGACGGGACGTGAACCGTTACTTATACATATTCTAAGCACGGTACCAGTTTTTGGTACTTGTACCTGTCCCGTCTGACCGCGGTTCCGAGACGGTACAGGTACGGTTCCTACGGTTCCTGTGCAGCCCTATTAAAGCTATACAAACCGGATATATGAACCAAAATTTGATTTGTCAGCGGCGACAAATAGAATTTACTAAAAGTTATTTCTTAACAAATATCATCTAAAAACTGGTGTGAACACAACAAAAACAAATGATTTCCCGATCGGTCGACTAACATAGTCGATCGGCCCCTTTGAAAATCAATTGTTACCCTTCACTTGCATGGAATTCACTAATGATTAATGAACATTGCCAAATAGCTATTACGCGTAACTTAGGGTCAGGAATCATGGAGGTTTGAGTGTGAATTAAGACTGGGATATGCGTTGTGCCAACTAATTAGGCCTTAAGAATCTGATTTGATTGAGCAAATGATGTGTTTCTTGGACGTTTTTGTTGACCATCATCATCATCTACTGATATGATTCATGAATCTACAGTTTTTGATGGTGGCAATAGTTTGACGATCATGTTTCGGCGTCCCACCACAAGATAGGGCAATCTGCTTTCATTTGATTATATATCATGTAGGTGACTAACTACCATAAATCCATGATAATTATACTATTACCCAATTATGGTTCATGACATACCATGGATATATATCATGCATGTCAAATTCTTGTACACCTATATTGGGGGCAAAGATATCTGAACAAAATTGTCCTTCTCCCGTCCTTTTGCGCATTTGTGAATGGTGCGTAAATTCAGGTAGCTAGTAAATGAATGTCTACAACTAGGTGTCTTGTTTGGTCTCTTCAATATTGGGCCGAGGCAATGGGTGTGTAATGATAGGCTAGAAAAACAAGTTTTCCTGTGTTAGGGCCTAAATGTCCAAAGTTACGCCAGCGATATCCCATCATTATGATTTTTGCAAGAAATATATCATCTTACTCTCAACCTCAATATAATACATGTTCTTCGAGTATAACTCTGATTTTGCACCCCATTAACTACTCAAAAGTTAACGAAAGAGTCTGTATGGCTTCGAATAGGGTACCAATTTGTTTCAGTTGTACCAAAATTTACAGTGACCCAGCTAAACCAAAGTAACCATCAGTGGCTAGTCTAGTTGTCCAGGAGCCTGACTCTCACGTAGGAGGTCAGCGGCTCGAGTCTTCGCTCACGAGTTTGGAGATCTCTTGAAATACTCCAGTCACTCTCATGTAAATCTAGTTTAAGTTAAGTTCTTAATGTATATTCTTTCCTATTTAAAAAAAGGAAAAGAAAAAAAACCAAACCAAAATGGTTATTGACCCTTTTGTATGGTACCTTGTATCCTCAATTTAGATCAGCTCAGTAGAACTCCATTCATGAATTAGAAAAAGATAGTCGTGACCTCTCTGGATTGCGCTAGGTGATTTAAACATTACTCTTAACCTAGATGATAGAACTGGCAACACTGTATCTTTATCTCTATCTCAAAATATTGTGCAACTCAAGATTTCTGATACAGGTTTAAGTGATTTGGAATTCCATGATAACCCATTCACTTGGTCTAACAATAAACATGGAACATGGAAATTAAGTCAATACTTGAGTCACTTCACAGAGCTTTAGTTAGCTCGGAATGGATGGTTCAATTCCTAGACTCTCGCATCATCCATCTTCCTCAAATTTGGTCAGATCACTATCCTCTTTTGCTAAATCTCACTGCAATTTATACAATTAGAAGTAAGTATTATAAATTCATTGAAGTATGGATAAGAGATAAGTCTTTCTTCTTCTTCTAGATTCTCATCTTCAACTCTTCTTGTAAGTTCTTTTTCCTTATTTGTTAGAGGAATGCTCGGTCGAACTCGTAAGTTTTTCTATCTCAAGCTTGTTGTCAATGTTAGATGCACAAAACTATATCTTGATTTCTAGTCTAATAAAGTCAAGTGTCGGACTAGGATTAGAGTATGATAGTTGAATACCAGACATCACTGAATAACCCTCGAAGATTGAAGACTGAAGATCAAACGAAGACATTTGAAGATTTTCATCGACAAAGAGTGTCTGAAGACTAAACCATCCTATTTACTCACGACATTTACCATTATATCTTATGAGACGATTTCTTATGATTTTAGTAGATTTTATATTATAACGATCAAATTTCGAGTCAAGCTTGTCTTGATAAATCTCTCGAAATATGATTCAAAGAATGGATGTTCTAGATCCTTGAAAATCCTGGTTAAGAAAAATTTATTGTTCATGAATTATTTTTGTTTCAAGTTAATCATTTGGAAATTTTCCAAGGAATGATATCATTATCTATGTCAATTGGGAATGTTTCAAATTGTTTAAAGAGAGTTTTCAGAACTACTGAAATTCTGGACACAGGGTAGGTACGATACCGAGTACGCCTATCCTAGCTAGTGATCTGAGTTCAGGAATAGGGGAGGTATGCATACCCAGTATGCGTAAGTTTCTGAGTTCGTTAATGGGAGGGAGGTAAGCATACCCAGTACGCATGCCCCAAGGGCCTGAATTTTTGAACGACTAAGGTTACACATACCCAGTACGCGTACCCCAACATCCTGAGTTCACGGACTGGTGTATAGGTATGCGTATCCCGACACATACCTACCCAATATCAAACTAAGCAGATACTCATAAACTATTTTATAAATACGTTTGGCACTACTAAAACTCTCATAAACACTTCTAAGACAATTGTAAATACGTTTTGCATTACTACAACTCTCATAAACACTTTCTAAGATAACTTTGTTCACTAAATCACTTTGTGTTTGTGAATCATGGTTTAAGTCTTGAGTGTTAACGAACACAATTTATGCTTGTAAGTTCATAAGGCATATTTGCCATAAATTGAAAACGCATGGGTACCAAGTACACCACCAACCTTTTTGTTCAACATCTTGTATGGACAAAACCTAATACAATTGCTAGTAGACTAACCGAATGATCCTTGACAATATGTATATAGATTTTATATCTCTAACCTCTTCTCTATCAGTATGTATATAAACAAGAGTCCGTGAACCTGATTGTTAAGAAGAGTACTTGGACGATCTCAAAAATCAATATCCAAGATCAATCTAGTCGTATCCAAATAATCCAATCAGAATTCTATCAACTAATTAAACTCGTTATCTATCTTTCAAGATACAAATTCTACAATAAACGAGTCTCGTAATCGATCACAATTAGATGGATGCATCTACTAAGATTGAATACGTAAAACTTTCGTAAATCCAATTATAAAGATAAACAATATAATGCGGAAAAGGAAAAACACAAGACACCAGAAGTTTTGTTAACGAGGAAACCGCAATAGCAGAAAAACCTCAAGACCCCGTCCAGATTTAAACACCAAACTATATTAAGCCGTTACAGACACTAGCCTACTATTAGACTTCGGACTGGAATGTAATTGAGACCAATCCACCATCCAAGCGATTCAGTTACAGTCGCGCTCCTTACGTCTCTTGAACCTCACAAGGACCTACGCAACTAATCCCCTTAGCTGACGTCCTTTACAACCTTAGAGTTTCTTGAGCCGAAGTGAAATTTTTTGATACCAATCTGCCTCTAACAGATAAGCCTATCCGATTTTTTAGATTAAATATCAATGTGATAAAAATATTTCTGCAATAGATAAATCTAGCAAACCTCACAAATCTTGAACTTATGACTCCCGAAGAGCAGCTTAGATTCTTAACCACCTCTAAAGAATAATATTCAAAAGATCAATTAAGATCAGTTTTCAGATATCTATCTTGAGAAATCACAAAGTCTGAGACGAAGAGAACTTTGCGATTACTACTATCATGCCTGAAAGAGATTATGAAAACCTCGATAACAGAAAAGCAAGATCAGGATTCACAAACTATCAAGGTAAAGATAGTCGGACCTGGCTTCACGAATCCCCCAAGCGAAGTCTTTTAATGGTAGACCTAATTATATTTCTCAAAGGAAACCTAGGTCTATATAGGACGACTCTAGAGTCAACTAGGACACAAAGTTTCATGGATTGATTTTCCCAGTTGAAAGAGCATTTATATATATAGTTTTCAAAGACCATGGGTTGCTTAGAATTCAAGCTAAGATAACTTGAGAATAAAGCAAACACTTTTAGGTCTTGAAAATACAATAGGAGAATATACACTAGGCACCGGTTCTAGAATCGTGTGTGATGACTGTTCGGTTTGGAAAGTATGCCAAAGAACCAAAGTAGTCGAAATTGGTCTCCTCAGCCGAGTAAGTGGCGAGTACTCTCTACCAGGTAAATGAGAGCTTCCAAGGTCATTCCGATGAACAACGATTAAGTCGGCCGATTAGACTGATTTTGGCGAGTACTCGCCGAGGAGACCGAGTTTCATATATAAATCGGCCGAGTACTAGGAATAAGTCATGACTCATGAGTATTATATATAAATCTCTAATAAATAGGTTCCGAGTATGAGGCCGAGTTTTGGCGATTTCCAAGTCCAAGCCCATCGCTCTTCGCTACAAGGTACCCCACCGAGTAGGACCGAGGAACGTTTTCGATTACTTTGCAAAGAACTAAAAACAATTTGATTTTCATTTAAACACCTAATAATTTAATCATGATGCACATACATAAGTGTTTGAGTGATCAATGAAGTCTTAGAAGTGTTTGAGAGAGTTTTAGCAATGGTAAACATATTTTAAAAATGAGTCTTTGAGCATCTGCTAAAATCTACTGGGACGGTTGGTACAATGGTTTGTGAACTGTTAGGCTTGTTCACGAATTAGGGTGTAACGGTCCGTGAATCGGGTCGCTAACCCTACAAGACTACCGAACTCAGTTGGCCACAGTTCATGAACCGGGTTAGCCAATTGCAGGCCTATAATACCAACTTCAAAATTCAGTTCACAACGGTTCGTGAACCGGGTTCATGAACTGTTTCCAATTGAACTCATGGTTTGCGAACTGGTTCGCCAACTTTCTTGTATTTTCTTAACTCAGATATCTATGGTTTGCGAACTGGTTCGCCAACCTACACTGAGCAAAAATATCAGATAGTTCAATATTTCTTTCTTATGATATTTAAAACATTCCCACATGATAAAATCATTTGCATGGCCAATTTTTAATTAATACAAAAATTAATTCAAACAATAACTTACTTAGAACTAATATTGTTTAAGGATCGTTGAACAACTTTGCTAAAGTCATATTTTGAGATGTTTAACAAGGCAAGCTTGACTCGAAACTTTTTATTTGTTAATTTACAATAATCTTGTCAAACAAATATATAAACAAATATAATGCGGAAAAGAAATAACACAGACACCAGAAATTTTGTTAACGAGGAAACCGCAAATGGAGAAAAACCTCGGGACCTAGTCCAGATTGAACACCACACTGTATTAAGCCGCTACAGATACTAGCCTACTACAAGATTAACTTGGGTCTGGAATGTAGTTGAGCCCTAACCAATCTCACACTGATCAAGGTACAGTCGCGTTCCTTAAGCCTCTTAATCCCAACAGGACTCTACGCACTTGATTCCCTTAGCTGATCTCACCCACAACTACGAGTTGCTACAACCCAAATTCGAAGACTTATAAACCAATCTGTCTCCCACAAAAAAGTCTATTAAGATAGATAAATCTTTCTCCCATAGAAATACCTATGAAGTTTTATTCCGTCTTATGATAAATCAAGGTGCACAGGAACCAATTGATAATCCGGTCTTATATTCCCGAAGAACAGCCTAGAAATATCAATCACCTCACAATAACTTAACTATATGGTAGTAGAACAAGTTATTGTGGAATCACAAAGAATGAGACGAAGAGCTTTGTGATTACTTTTTATATCTTACCTATCGGAGATAATTCTCGAGTTAATCTTAGATAAGATAATAATCAATACCATAGAACAATTAAGATCAGAATACGCAACTACAGAGAAAATAGTTGGATCTGGCTTCAGAATCCCTATGAAGGCTTTAAGTCGTTAACCTACACGGTTTCTGAATAAACCCAAGGTTAAAGGAGAATCGACTCTAGTCGTAACTAGTATCACACAGGAGGTGTGGGGAGTAGGTTTCCCAGTTGCTAGAGTTCTCCCTTATATAGTCTTTAAATCATGGTTTGCTTAGTTAGCTTAGAAACAAAGCATTCATTATTCACCGTTAGATGAAATCCTGATTTAAAATGCAAACTAAGTTTTGCTTGAAACCAAAGCAATATCTCTCCACCGTTAGATGGACTTAGCTTGTCACACACAAATGAAATATACTTCATTTAGATATGGACAACCATACCTAAACGTGTACATTTGTTGGTTCAACAATAGTTAACCAAAGTTAGCCATATGAACACTTTTGTCTAATCCACATTCATCTAACACATCTAGATCAACTTATGATGATCAAAGATAATCAAAGGATCTAATTGTGTTCTTCATAGAGTTGTTCAATTGTTCATTATCTTATAGTAAAATACATGAATGAATCGAAGCAAAATCGGATTTATTCGAAGGAATCAATTCATGAACATTTAAACCCATGGGTTGCAAAGATTGCATTCCTTATTATATGAATGCATTTTTTTCATGAGTATGAAAACATACTTTGCCGATTTTAGAACTTGAACCACTCAAGTATGCGAACGGGTATGCATACTCAAGTTCCGGAAAGTTGTTCTTGACCAACAGTATGCGAACGGGTATGCATATTGTAGCTCCGAACCCAACTTTGGGTAAATTTATTTCCGAACGGGTACACATACTTGGTTCCTGGACTTTCACAGTTGAAAATGTATGCGAACGGGTACGCATACCTGGTTTCCGGACCTGAATCTTATCAACAAAGTTTGTACCTAAGTACGCATATTGTGATGGTTTTCCAGATAAAGGTTTTAGCTCTAAACTCCCAATTCAATCATTGAAACATTCTTAGAAGACGACAATGGATGTCTCACACATACCATTAGCTAATAAGCAATTCTCAAGTGATTGAATGATCAATACGAAACTTTCCAAGTCGACATCAAATGATTGTCTCACACAAATCATGTAAGATGTTTCAAGGCAATTTCCACATGATCATCTTTTGACATAAAGTCAATAATGATGATGAATGTAGCTAAGACAGAAAGCTACCAACATATTTCGAGAAATAGATAAGCGAGTTATACTCATCTCGAAATATCAAATGTGTATGATATGAAAGACTATATCATATACGAGTTCTCTCAATAGGAGATATGTAAGAATAGAATAGACTTTCTGAGTGTTAGAAAAGTTTTAGTCTCCACATACCTTTTTTGATGAAGTTCCTCCGAGTTCTTCAGTAGATCTTCGTCTTCAGTTGTAAGCGTCGTGAAGTCTAAAGCTCAACTACACAATCTATCCTAGTCTGAAACACCTATTTGTAGACTAGAAATCAAGACTATAGTTTTTATCAACTAAACTTGAAAAACAAGCTTGAGATAGCAACGCTTACGATTTCGAACGAGCAATGCTCTAACAATCTCCCCCTTTGTCAATTTTAGTGACAAAACTATCAATACATATGGGTTACAAAATAAATAAGACTTTGTAGCTTCTCATCCATCATGTTTGATTTCCTTGGTTCTCTAACATTACTTGAATTCTTCTCCGCTCCAAGAAACATTCTATTCTGAATGTGTTCGACTCAGCACCATTGATGTTTAAGATCCGTAGCTATAACAATAACAATCGATTTTATTCACTCGAATCAATTCATGAACATTATAGCCACGGTTTGCAAAAGATTGCATTCCTTATTATATAAATGTATTAGTTCATGAACAAACCGATTTTAGAACATAACCTTCTCAATTATGCGAACGGGTACGCATACCTAAGTGGACGGACCAAGTTTGGGTTCGCCAGTATGTGAACGGGTAAGCATACCATCCAACCTCAGTTAAATTCCGTAACTTGAAACTCACGCCAGTACGCATACCGGTATGCATACCTAGTTCCCGGACTTTCATAAACCAACCAGTACGCATACGGGTATGCATACTATGGTTCCCAGACTTGGAATACAAGTACGCATACTGTGCTATATTTAATCATGGTTATTTGTTATAAACTCCCATTTCAATCATTGAAACATTCTTAGAAGGCGACAATAGTTGTCTCACACAAACTATTAGCTTCGAAGCAATTTTCAAGTGATCGAATGATCAATACGAAACATTCTGAGTCTACATCAAATGACTGTCTCACACAGATCATGTAAGATGTTACCAGGCGATTTTCACATGATCATCTTTTGACTTTCGTCAAGAATATAAGATGAACTTGGTTAAAGCGAAAGCTTACCAACACATATATCGAGAAATATGTAAGCGAGTTAAACTCAGCTCAAAATATCAAATGTGTATAATCGAAGTCTATATAGCTATATGACTTTTGTCTCAAATAGGAGATAACGTAGATAGACTTTTGAGTGATAGATGAGTTCAAGTTTCCACATACCCTTTGTTGATGAAGTTCCACAAGCTCCCCTTAGTAGTTCTTCGTCTTCAATCGATGAACGCCGTGAAGTCTAATGCTCAACTACACTTTCTATCCTAATCCGAGACTTAGCTATAAGTAGACTAGAAATCAAGACTTATAGTTTTGGCAACTAAACTTGACAAACAAGCTTGAGATAGCAACGCTTTCGAGTTCGACCGAGCAGTGCTCTAACAATCTCCCCCTTTCTCAATTTTAGTGACAAAACTATCAATACATATGGATTACAAAATAGATAAACTTTGTAGCTTCTCATCCAAATGCTTGATCTCCTTGGTTCTTCAACATTACTCGAAATCTTCGCCACTTCCAAGTACTATAGTGATTATGAACGTGTTCAACTCAGCATCATGGTTGTTGAAGATTTGTAGCTATAACAATGAGAAAACAGTAGCTCTCAATCATTGTTATACAGTGTCATAGTATTATTACACAGCATTAAAGTCCGATTGTATCAAAACTTTTACAACAATACTATGGTGATATGTATCACTCCCCCTTAGTCAATACTTCATCTCACAATGAAAACCACTCCCCCTTACATAATGATCTGTAAACCATATGTATTTGTAGTGTGAACTACACATTAATTCTCCCCCTTTTTTTCAATATAAATTGGCAAAGGTAAGAAAACTAGTGGGATCATAATGAAATTCTCATAGAGACACTTCATGACTAAACGAGAACATATCAACTTAGTTTGATGATTTTACATAGTCGAAACTTAGTGTATTCATCAAGGAGTTTATAAAGATACAAGAAAACTCCTACAATATTCCACAGCCGCACTCCCCACAAAGATTTGGCAATTTAAGCACAAGTTCAATTAAGAACTCTCCCCCATAAAATTTCATTCCCGAGAGAACAACAAGAGCGACCTTACTTTTACAAGAAAAGAAGGATTTCTTTGGACATTAACAAATTACATGAATTTGTATCAAAAAAACTCAACTAAATTAATCCACAAGGGACCTCATAGATTAATTTAATCGGAATTGCTCAACATAAGAAAACTTACGGAGCCATACAGTACATTAACAAAAGAGTGGATCCGAGAAAGATCAATACTGCAGAATATTCAAAGATTTATTCTATTTTTCATCAATATTTGCATAACGATACCATAGACTTAATCTTTGACATATAATTCAAAAGTTCATTATATTTTTCATCAATATTTGCATAATAATACAATAGACTTAACTTTTGAGCATTAACAGAAATAAGCTACTCCTACTAGAAACAAATGTGGAACTACAACGGAACTTCGAGTTTTATTACCCAAGAGATGGAGAATGAACCAGGGGCAAAAAAAAAAATGAAGCCTAATGAACCAAAACAACACCAATAGACTGTCGTAGATGTTGGAATGTAGCAGTTACTAGAGGTTTGGTGAGAATATCATCCAATTGTTGTTCTGAAGGCACAAACTCCATGTTAATAATATCATTTTCATAGAGATCTCTAATAAAATGATACCTGATATCAATGTGCTTAGTTCTTTAGTGCTCAACAGGATTCTCAGTGATGCGAATCGCACTTGGGTTATCACAAAAGATCTTCATTATGCCGGTATCAATTCTATAATCAACCAGCATTTGTTTCATCCATAGGAGTTAAGTACAACATGAACCTGCAACAATATATTCTGCTTCACATGTAGAAAGGGATTGTGAGTTTTACTTCCTGCTATGCCATGCCACAAGATTCAACACAACATAGAAGAATCCCCCGGATGTACTTTTTATGTCTTCAACACAACCTTCCCAATCAACATCAGAATAAGCAGTAAGATCAGTGTTAGTATCAAAAGTATAAGATAAACCATAACCAATAGTATGTTGAATGTATCGCATGATTCTCTTTGCAGCTGCAAGATGAGATTCCTTCGGATTAACCTGAAACCTAGCACAACATCTAACACTAAAGGCAATATCAGGTCTCGTAGCAGTAAGATACAAAAGACTCCCAATGATGGACCGATAGAGCTTTTGATCTACACTGACACCTTTATCATCTCTATGCAGTTTTTCAGTAGTGGGCATAGGAGTAAGTTTGGGAGTTGACTTCTCATCCAGATCCCTGGCATATTTCTCTTGAGATAAATAAATTCCATCCTTGTGTTGTTGAATCTGTAGTCCTAAAAAGAACTTTCATTCCCCTACATTGCTCATTTAAAATTCCCTTCCAAGAGAGACTTGAAAATCTCTAACAAGTTTCTCAGAGGTTGATCCATAGATGATATCATCTACATAGACTTGAGCAATAACAACATCCTTACCCATCCATTTTGTGAACAAGGTTTTGTCAGCACAACCTCTCGAAAAACCTTTCCTAAGAAGAGAAGTAGTTAGTTTTTCGAACCAGGCACGAGGTGCTTGTTTTAATCCATATAATGCCTTTCTGAGCCTAAAGACATGATCTGGAAACTCTGAACTTTCAAATCCTTTAGGTTGAGCATCATAGACCTCTTCCTTTAAGCATCCATTTAAAAATGCGGATTTTACGTCCATTTGAAATAGCTTAATCTTGAAAAAACAAGCATGAGCTAAAAGTAATCTGATAGACTCAAGGCGTGCCACAGAAGCAAAGGTTTCTTCAAAATCAATACCCTCAATCTGTGAGTATCCTTAAGCGACAAGTCTAGCTTTGTTTCTGACAATTGTGTCAAATTCATCTGACTTGTTCTTAAATATCCATTTAGTACCGAAAATATTAATATTTGAGGTACAAGGTACAAGTTCCCATACATCTTATCTATGAAATTGATTTAACTCTTCATGCATTGCATTCACCCAGAAGGGATCACTAAGAGCTTCATCAATATTTTTTGGTTATACTTGCGATAGATAACAACCAAAATTGCAAATATTTTGAAGTTGTCCCCTCGTCTTAGCTGTAGAATCCCTACCTCCAATAATATTGTCAGTATCATGATTCCTTTGAACCCAGAGGTGCCTAGGAGGAGCACGTTCTTGTTCAATAGGAATACCTTGACTAGGGGTTCTCTCCTCGTCACTAGAAATGTCAGGATCAATAACCGTTGGAATAACTTCTACTGATTCTGGAATTTCTTTGACTTTCTCAATTGTCTCAGTTGGAGGCAATTCAGCAGGAGGGTCATCATGACAAAAACTTCTCAGATCATCAATAATAAGATTTGCTGATTCCATCATAACATGGGTTATGTGATTGTATACTCGGAAACCACGAATATCAGATGCATAGCCAAGAAAGATACCTTCATCGCTTTTGGAATCAAATTTCCCTTTCTGTTCCCGATCTTTTAGAATGTAGCACTTACTTCCAAACACTCTGAGATAGTGTAAGTTGGGTTTCTCACCATACCACAACTCATACGGAGTATTTAAGGTCTTAGATCTCAAGTAGACCCGATTGATCAAATAGCATGCCGTAAAAACAGCTTCTCCCCAAAACTTTAATGGTAAGTTTTTGTTATGGAGCATTACCCTTGCCATTTCTTGAATATTTCTATTCTTCCTTTCTGCAACTCCATTGGCTTGTGGAGTAATGGGTGGTGAGTATTGTTGAATAATCCCCAGTTTATCATAAAATTCAAACACCTTGGTATCTTTGAATTCAGTTCCACGGTCGCTCCTAATTTTCTTTAGTTTTCGACCCTGTTCATTCTGGATTCTATTAACAATAATCTTGAATTCATAAAGGTTTCATTTTTGTGAGATAAAAATGCTACCCAAGTGAATCTGGTGTAATCATCTACCATCACTAAAGTATACTTCTTTCCAGCAACAGTAGGTTGTTGAATAGGTCCGAAGAGATCCATATGAATTAAATCAAGCGGAGCTTTAGTGAGAATATCTTGATATGATTTATGTGGAACTTTCGTTTGTTTACCCTTTTGACAGGCACCACATACACCTTCAACTTTAGCATTGATTTTGGGAACACCTCTAACAACTTCCTTATTAATGATTTTAGTTAGGAGGCGGTAATTGATGTGACCAAAAAGCTCATGCCAAAGATGCGTATATTACACCTTAGTCAAATTACAACAATGTTTAAATTGAGTATCTAAGAGATAACAATTGTTTTTACCACGAGTTCCCTGAAAAATTACTTTTCCAGACTTGTCTACAATGTCACATCCATCCGCATTAAAGACAACTTTATGGCCTTTGTCACAAATTTGACTAACAGAAAGAAGATTTGCAGTCATACATTTTACGTATACAACATCATGAATTTCAGGAACGCCTGGTAGCTTGATCGTCCCATTCTTGCTTATATAGCAACAACTCCCATCTCCAAATGTTATAGAACCTCCTTGATGGTCACTTGTGTTAACAAACCAAGAAAGATCTCCAGTCATATGTCAGCTATATCCACTTTCAAGGAACCATTGAAAAGGAGATGTTGATTTTAGAGCGAAAGCTCTCATACTAACACTACTATCTCGATTGGGATTTCTTGTTAGATTCGTATATCTTTTCAGAGAAGAAAATATTTGTTCAACTTTCTGATGAAGATCACTAGCAACCTTTAAACTTTTCTTATAAGGTATGCATGTATGTTAAAAATGATCACGAGAACCACAAAACATACATGTACCAACATCTTTACTCTTATCATAGAACTTCTTAGTCATATCAGTTTCAACGAAGCCTAACTCTTGTTTATCTCCTGATTTACGACAATCCTTTAGAGAAAGATTAAAGGTGTTTTTCATTTCAATTGAAGATACTTTGACAGATTTCAAATCCTTGCTTCTTGCAATTTCTGAAACAAGATCAGTATTGATATGGATTTGTTCATCCAACTTCCTTTGGAGATTAACAACCTCTTCAGAACATTCACGAAGATCGGAGTTTTTGATATAATCTTCGCAATGAAGACCATCAATTTTCTTTATCAAGCGTTGTTTTTCTTGACAAAGATGTTTGATGGTTTTTTCTAGATCAAGATATTCAACCTCATCGATGGTTTCTAGAACACACTCGGAGTTGAGATGATCTAAATCTGGTGAAGCATCGATAGAGAATTTGAAGTCCATAGCGTCAGATTGCTACAAACACAGACTTATGAGGTCTTAAACGTGTTTGCCTGCTGTGATACCAATTAAAAACGCAGGGGTCTAACAACCACACCCACTATTTCGCTAGGCAATCTGTATGGACAACTCTAATACAATTCAAAGAGAGTTAACTAGACAGTCAGACTCAATCACGGAAAAACATCCAAGAGTTATATCTTTATTTCCCAAATCAATCTGCAATCGAACATATAGGAATCTGTGAGCCTGATTGATTATGAGAAATATCTTGGATGGTACCAAAGACCAATATCTAAGTGTCAATCAATTTCAATCAAAAACCAAAGGTTGGATTTAATAATTAATTGAACTACGCACAACCTGTGATATTTCAATTATATAAACAAATATAATGCGGAAAAGAAATAACACATACACCAGAAATTTTGTTAACGAGGAAACTGCAAATGAAGAAAAACCCCGGGACCTAGTCCAGATTGAACACCATACTGTATTAATCCGCTACAGACACTAGCCCACTACAAGATTAACTTCGAACTGGAATGTAGTTGAGCCCTAATAAATTTCACACTGATAAAGGTACAGTCGTGTTCCTTACGTCTCTGAATCCCAGCAGGACTCTACGCACTTGATTCCCTTAGATGATCTCACCCACAACTAAGAGTTGCTATGACCCAAAGTCGAAGACTTATAAACCAATCTGTCTTCCACAGAAAAGTCTATTAAGATAGATAAATTTGTCTCCCACAGAAATACCTATGAAGTTTTGTTCCGTCTTATGATAAATCAAGGTGCGCAGGAACCAATTGATAGTCCGGTCTTATATTCCCGAAGAACAACCTAGAAATATCAATCACCTCACAATCACTTAACTATATGGTAGTAGAACAAGTTATTGTGGAATCACAAAGAATGAGACGAAGATCTTTGTAATTTTTATATCTTACCTATCGGAGATAATTCTCGAGTTAATCTTAGAGAAAATAGTACTCAATACGATAGAACAAGTAAGATCAGAATATGCAACTACATAGAAAATAGTTGGATCTGGCTTCAGAATCCCTATGAAGTCTTTAAGTCGTTAACTTACACGGTTTTGGAATAAACCCAAGGTTAAAGGAGAATCGACTCTAGTCTCAACTAGTATCACACATGAGGTGTGGGGATTAGGTTTCCCAGTTGCTAGAGTTCTCCCTTATATAGTCTTTAAATCATGGTTTGCTTAGTTAGCTTATAAACAAAGCATTCATTATTCATCGTTAGATGAAATTCATTATTTAAGATGCAAACTAAGTTTTGCTTGAAACCAAAGCAATATATCTCCACCATTAGATGGACTTAGCTTGTCACACACAAATGAAATATACTTCATTTAGATATGGAAAACCATACCTAAACGTGTACATTTGTTGGTTCAACAATAGTTAACCAAAGTTAGCCATATGAACACTTTTGTCTAATCCACATTCATCTAACAAATCTAGATCAACTTATGATGATCAAAGATAATCAAAGTATCTAATTGTGTTCTTCAAAGAGTTGTTCAATTGTCATTATCTTATAGTAAAATACATGAACGAATCGAAGCAAAATCGGATTGATTCGAAGGAATCAATTCATGAACATTTAAACCCATGGGTTGCAAAGATTGCATTGCTTATTATATGAATGTATTTTGTTCATGAGTATGAAAACATACTTTGCCGATTTTAGAACTTGAACCACTCAAGTATGCGAACGGGTATGCATACTCAAGTTCCGGAAAGTTGGTCTTGACCAACAGTATGCGAACGGGTATGCATACTGTAGCTCCGGACCCAACTTCGGGTAAAACTGTTTTCGAACGGGTACACATACTTGGTTCCTGGACTTTCACAGTTGAAAATGTATGCGAACGGGTACGCATACCTGGTTTCCGACCTGAATCTTATCAACACAGTTTGTACCTATGTACGCATACTGTGATGGTTTTCCAGACAATGCTTTTAGCTCTAAACTCCCAATTCAATCATTGAAACATTCTTAGAAGACGACAATAGATGTATCACACATACCATTAGATAATAAGCAATTCTCAAGTGATTGAATGATCAATATGAAACTTTCCAAGTCGACATCAAATGATTGTCTCACACAAATCATGTAAGATGTTTCAAGGAAATTTCCACATGATCATCTTTTTACATAAAGTCAAGAATGATGATGAAGTAGCTAAGACAAAAAGCTACCAACATATTTTGATAAATAGATAAGCGAGTTATACTCATCTCGAAATATCAAATGTGTATGATATGAAAGACTATATCATATACGACTTGTCTCAATAGGAGATATGTAAGAATAGAATAGACTTTCTGAGTGACAGAAAAGTTTTAGTCTCCACATAACTTTTGTTGATGAAGTTCCATCGAGTTCGTTAGTAGATCTTCGTCTTTAGTTGTAAGCGCCGTGAAGTCTAAAGCTCAACTACACAATCTATCCTAGTCCGAAACACCTATTGGTAGACTAGAAATCAAGACTATAGTTTGGATCAACTAAACTTTACAAACAAGCTTGAGATAGCAACGCTTGCGAGTTCGACCGAGCAATGCTCTAACAACTACAAGAAAGACACCATTCTTCCACTTGAGGTTAGTAATATTAACTTGATCTTGTTTCCATTTCTAACTATCTTTCAAGTCGAATTATATTGAAAACATAACATGCGAATCTGTATATAAATAATACTCTAGTGATCAGACTTGGTCATATCATTATGATCAAAGTGTCAAGGAATTTATTGAATTACGAAGTATAAACGTCTATCTTTTGGAACTTCATAAATACGACATCGACATAATCTTTGTATTTAGTCTCTTAATTATGTATAAGATATAGTTATGATTTCACCCTAGGAATTAATGTTTTATAACATTTGTTTAAAAAAAGTACATATATGAACTTGTTTCATAATAGAAAGGAAACCATGATTGGTCAGGTTCTTTATTGAATATCTTTTGAATGACCAATATAAGATGACAAGGTAGAACTGTTAGAGCACTGCTCAGTCGAACTCGCAAGCGTTGATATCTCAAGCTTGTTGTCATGTTTAGTTGCCAAAACTATAAGTCTTGATTTCTAGTCTACTTATAGCTAAGTCTCGAATTGGGATAGAAAGTGTAGTTGAGCATTAGGCTTCACGGCGTTCATCGATTGAAGACCAAGAACTACTAAGGGGAGCTTGTGGAATTTCATCAACAAAAGGTATGTGGAGACTTGAACTCATCTATCACTCAAAAGTCTATCTACTTTATCTCCTATTTGAGACAAAATTCGTATAGCTATATAGACTTCGATTATACACATTTTATATTTCGAGCTGAGTTTAACTCGCTTACATATTTCTCAAAATATGTGTTGGTAAGCTTTTGCTTTAACCAAGTTCATCTTATATTCTTGACGAAAGTCAAAAGATAATCATGTGAAAATCGCCTGGTAACATCTTACATGATTTGTGTGAGACAGTCATTTGATGTAGACTCGAAATATTTCGTATATATCATTCGATCACTTGAAAATTGCTTCGAAGCTAATAGTTTATGTGAGACAGCTATTGTCGTCTTCTAAGAATGTTTCAATGATTGAAATGGGAGTTTAGAACAAATAACCATGATTGGATATAACACAGTATGCGTACTTGTATGTTAATTGTTGCAAGATATTCCAAGTCCGGGAACCATAGTATGCATACCCGTATGCGTACTGGTTGGTTTATAAAGTCCGGGAACTCAGTATGCATACCGGTATGCGTACTGGCGTGAGTTTCAAGTTCCAGAATTTAACTGAGGTTGGATGGTATGCATATTCAATTGCATACTGGCGAACCCAAACTTGGTCCGGCCACTTAGGTATGCTTACCCATTCGCATACTTGAGAAGGTTATGTTCTAAAATCGGTTTGTTCATGAACTAATACATTTATATAATAAAGAATGCAATCTTTTGCAAACCGTGGCTATAATGTTCATGAATTGATTCGAGTGAATCAAAATCGATTTTGTTTCAATTGTGTCTTGTATACTTCTATGAGAATATAAACAATTGAACAACTCAAGAACTAGTTTCATTTGAGTCATTTTAACTAGTTATGGTTAAGATGAATAAGGTTGATATGAAAGTGTTCATATGGCTAACTTCTGTTAACTATTGTTGAGCCAACAAGGTGCACACGTTTAGGTACGGTTACTCATATCTAAATGAAGTCACTTTTCATTTGTGTGTAATAAGCTAAGTTCGATCTAACGGTTGAAAGATATTAGCTTAAGTCTAATCAGGTTTTCATCTAACGGTGAATATTGAATGCTTTGTTACCAAGGTAACATTGATTGCAAACCATGATTTGAAGACTATATAAAGGAGAACTCTAGCAACTGGGAAACCTAATCCCCACACCTCCTGTGTGATACTAGTTACTACTAGAGTCGATTCTCCTTTAACCTTAGGTTTTTCCAAAACCCTGTAGGTTAACGACTTAAAGACTTCATTGGTATTGTGAAGCCAGACCCAACTATTTTCTCTGTAGTCGCGTCTTCTGATCTTGCTGTTTTCTATCGTGATTGAGTACTATCTTTTCTAAGATTTGATCGAGATTTAATCTCCGATAAGCAAGATAAAAAGTAGTTACAAACATCTTCGTCTCATCGTTTGTGATTCCATAATATCTTGTTTCGCAACCATACGATTAAGATTATTATGAGGTGATTGATATTACTAGGCTGATCTTTGGGAATATAAGTCCGGTGTATCAATTGGTTCCTGTTCACCTTGATTTATCAAAGACGGAAAAAAAAACTCTTAGGTATTTCTGTGGGAGACAGATTTATCTATTCAATAGACTTTTCTGTGTGAGACAGATTAGTTTATCAAGTCTTCGACTTTGGGTCGTAGCAACTCTTAGTTGTGGGTGAGACCAGCTAAGGGAATCAAGTGCGCAGAGTCCTGCTTGGATTCAGAGGCGTAAGGAATGCGATTGTACCTTGATCAATGTGAGATTGGTTAGGGATCAACTACATTCCAGTCCGAAGTTAACTTGGAGTAGGCTAGTGTCTGTAGCGGCTTAATACAGTGTGGTGTTCAAATCTAGACTAGGTTCTGGGGTTTTATGCATTTGCGGTTTCCTCGTTAACAAAATTTATGGTGTCTGTGTTATTTTTTTTCCGCATTATATTTATTTATATAATTGAAATATCATAGGTTGTGCGTAGTTCAATCAATTAGATAATCCAACCTTTGGTTGTTGATATAAATTGATTAACACTTGAACATTGGGCTTTGGTACCGTTCAAGTTGTTTCTCATAATAATCAGGCTCATGGATTATATCTATTTGATTTGCTGATTACATTGAGAAACAGAGATACAACTCTTGGATATATTTCCATTGATTGAATCTGACTGTCTAGTTGATTCTCTTGGAATTATATTGGAGTTTGTCCATACAGATTGCTAAGCGAAATATTGGGTGTGGTTGTTAGACCCCCGCTTTTTCAAGAACCTATCTTAACTTGTTTAGATTTGAGGTATAAACGGTCATAGCCTATATTGTGTAGCATGTTGTAATCGGTCATAAGCTACTTTGTGAAGCATGGTGTAACCAGACACAAGCTATATTGGGAAGTTAGTCGTAATCGGTCACAAGCTACCTTTTGGGAGCATGGTGTAACCGGTCACAAGCTAATTTGGAAGTTAGTTATAATCGTTCACAAGTTACTTTGGGAACCAAGGTGTAACCGATCACAAGCTACCTCGGGGAAGCAAGGTATAACCAGGCACAACCTAGTTTGGGAAGCATGGTAACCGATCACAACTTACATTGTGAGTCATGGTAGAACCGATCCCTAAGAGCAAAAAAGAGTTTCCAATATTCACATATCTCTTTATGTTTTGTATGAAGCTTGGAATTAGGGTTTGCTGAGAAACTTCTAGATGTCGATAATATTTGAACATGTACATAACTCTTATCATTAATTGTTCAAAGATATTCCTTGATACTCAAGGTGATCCCAGGACTGAAAAATTGAAAAGTATTTAATTATGATTTTCATAAGATATGTTTTAATTTCCAGCTATTAAAGCATATCCTATGAAAAATATTATTAGTTAATGTGCTACACTACTATTAGTTTTCCAAGAGAGTTTTCGGAAATATGGTTTGGTAATTAGTTAGAAATAGGAAAACCGGAATTAGGTACTTTAATGTGAATATCTTGAGAATATTTTCGGTTTTAGAATTTCCTTGTTGTCCAAGCAACCTTGGTCTATAAATACTTGAGTTTACATTTCTTGCAAACTATCCTAAGAGCCAGGAAAACTTCATTCTCGTTGTTTTTAGTAGAGCTGTCTATCCGGAGAGGAAAGCACCATAATTAGGCGAAATTTCGTACGACCGCTCGTTTAAAGACTTTTGTGGGATCAAGAAGCTCTACGAGTACCGTTGGTTGGAAACTAGATAATTGCATTGTTATTGTAGTTTTCGATTATTGATTGGATTGACTAATGGTTGTTGAAACATTGATTGCACCTAGTTTGTGTATTCCTGATAACCTTCTCTTTTGATATAAGGCTCACCCAAACTAGATCAAAGTATTGACGGGATCTTTAAAACCATTTTCGGATCTAAAGACATCTTGTGATAATCCATCGTTAACAGACTTCGTTCTGTGTGTGATTAATAACAATAGGATTCAAGTGGTGTTGAGCAGGTTATTATTGAAGACAAACGAAGATCTGAAGTCGACGAAGTTTTTCTTATTAATTTTCGTATCCTGTGAATTGTGTGCACAAACCTTGATCGGCTGGGACTAGAATCGTGTTT